>JAWWNJ010000159.1:0-532726 GCA_037176885.1 Favolaschia claudopus | reverse complement strand
GTACTTTCAGACTTAGAAAGCCTAGAGCCACTAAGTGAAAACTACTTGGCAACTGCTTCTATGTGTTTTTAACTACTGTGATCCTGCCTCTGGGCCAACAAAATTTATGCCGGGAACTCGGCAGTCGGCTAGCATCAGTTCCATTGGTGGGGTTTCTTCGAGAAACCCGGGTCCTAACAACGGACCGAGAAACCGTGTTTCTCAATAGATTACTTAATCCGTCGGCCGGAGGCCGAAATTTTTTCAAAATACCCTATTTCAGCCTGAATTTCGACTCAAATTGAGGTTTTTTTTGACGGACTTCGACACACCTATAATCTGATTCTGGGTGCATTGAATACTGATACAGGTAAAGTGATTGATTTCACTGAGTATTGAGCCCTCTAGAGCAAAAAATCCCCGAAATTGGCCCTGCAGTGTCAAATTGGGTCGGATGAAAATTTATAACTCCTTCAGATATTTAAATTTTGACAATCCCTCTTGGGAAGTTGTTCCTCTGTTGAGAAGGAGTCGTTTTGCATAGGGTATAAACTGCGGTCACAGTTAACATTGTCACGAAGAGGTGGTGACTAAGTGACATGCACCATGATCAAGATTAGACTGCAACTTACCCTTAAGGGTCAAGTGTTGACATGACATGAGAAATGTATGCACCGGCCATGAGGCACACTTAACTTGTCTTCTCCCACCATGTCCTCCCTTGCAAGCATTCAGTCCTCCATCTCCAGCATCCTCAAGCAACTGTCTACAGCTCAGAAGGATTTTGGAGAGTTGAAGGATGTCATCAACAGCTCCAAAGAACACAAGTCACTTCGAAATGAACTCAAAGACCTTGAGCTTCTGCTCAAGGCTGTGCAGAGAGCTATTCTACAGGACTCTCTTGCCTCTTCTGATGACGAAATGCAAAACCTTGTTGTCAGCTTCGATGCATCTCTGCATGAGTTTATACAAGAGTCTCAGGCATTCTCAACATCTATCCTAAGCTTGCCCCACATAGAAGTCAACAATTTCTCTATCAAGACCCGCACATTCAGAAAACAGATTATTGCTCAGTTCCCTGATAACACTTTGTATGTATTGTTATCTTGCATTACACAGTATCTAACTTAGTTGTTCAACAGAGCAAAATATCAGGAAGATCTAAGTAACATTACTTTTCTTAGATATTGGTCTGTAGCTGATTTATTTCATTAGCACAAACATCTAGAAGTGTTCAAGCAGACCAAGACTCTGGCAGTATCAATGTCAGTGGTAAGCATCTTTGTCCGGAGCAAATGTATAGTACCTCACCTTTCTGCCCTAAGCTCATGGGGGAATGGGAGGTGCCGGAGGCTATGGAGGCCATCAAGGAGGACTGGGAGGAAGAGGAGAAGGTGCCCAGCTCACATTCAACAACACAAACACGGTGTATCTTGTGGCTAGTGAGTTCTATGCTTTGAAACCTGAGCTAGTCTGAAACAACTTGGAATAAATCTCCTTCAGATGGTATGTTCCATCTTGTTAATAATCTGCTATATTCATAAGCGGTCTAGAAGTCAAAAAGAACGACATCATGGATTGGCTAACAACTATCAATTTCTATCAACGTCAAGACACTATCTTTGAGACTTGGCAAGAGGGAACTGGACAGTGGTTCCTTTCTCTACCTGAATTCAAAAACTGGCTTTCAAATTCTGAGAGGGTGCTATGGTGTGAAGGACCACGTAAGCTTTATTTGCCTTGATTCTGATCTTTCACCTTACGACACAAAATTAGCTGGAGCTGGAAAAACTGTGCTCTCGTAAGTATCATGTTACAATGCAATGTCACTGATTCTCATAGTATGCAAGGTCACTGGTTGTCAAACATATTGAAGATAAATTTCAAACCCCAAAGGTTGGACTGGCCTACATCTATATCAACCACAAGGAACTGGGAACTCAGACTCCAACTGCACTGTTTGCCAGTTTGTGCAAACAGCTGCTTGTGGACAAGCCACTTCCATCAAAGCTTCAAGACTTGTGGCAATACCATTCCAAAAGAAACACACAGCCTACTCTTGCTGATGTGCTGTGTGTGCTCCAAATTGTGTTACTTGAATATTCCAGCATATATCTTGTCATTGATGCTCTTGATGAGTATTTCAACATCACAGATAAACACCGGGCAATTTTTATACAAAATGTTGTGGAAATCATCAAACAATTTCCATTCACTTGATGATAACAACTCGCCCAAACAATATGTCTCAAAGTCGCTTCTCAAACCGACAGTTGGTGCCTATTACAGCTGAACAGGTTGACATTACACTCTACATTGAAACTCAATTCAACCACTCTGACAATCTGCGTCAACTTCTTGAAAACAGACCAGAACTCAAAGTAGACATCCAGCTTGCAATTGTTCAGGATGTCAATGGAATGCAAGTTGATATTTTGATTTATTTCCAATATAGATTCGATTAATGTAGTTGAACAGATTCCTCCTTGCAAAACTACGTATAGATCATTTGGGTATCCAGACAACTGTTGCATCTCTGCAGGGGGCTTTGACTACTTTACCAAGTACTCTTACCGCTGCCTATGAAGTCACAATGGCCAGAATAAATGCACAACCAGAAGGTTTTCAAAAGTTGGCCAAAAAAACCTTGATGTGGGTTTCAAAAGCCTTGCGGCCCTTATCAGTGGCAGAGCTTTGTCAAATACTGGCTGTAGAACCTGGAGACACTAGTTTGAGACCCGAGAAAATGCTGATATTGAAACGATACTGGCAGCATGTGCTGGACTAGTCACTGTTGATAAAGAGCTTTCAGTTGTTCGAGTTGTTCATTATACAGCTCAAAACTGGTTAGAGAGTCAATCTCCTGATGGACACAAAGAAATTGCTGAAACAAGCTTCCAGTACTTGGAATTTTCTGAGTTTGATGGGTTGCAAAAATTGGATGAGGAAGGATACTCATTTGCAGCTTATGCTCAATATTGCATTGAGCACACAAGAATGACAAACTCTGAAATGGGGCTGATTAGTCAAGTAGCACAGTTTGCAAGGAAGGCATGGCAGTGGAAACAGTTGTGGAGCTCGATGAACTGGTCTGAACAAATAGCTCTTTGGAGGAATGGACCATGGCCAGAAGCAAAAAAAGACTTTCAGACACTGATTCTGGCAGCAGCTGGAAATTTGCAAACTGTGTCTCAACATTTGTTGACAGAAGGGCAATTGATACCAAACATTACAAATGTGCATTATCTCTGGCCGCATATGCAGGACACTCTGAGATAGTGAAATTGCTGCTCAATATAGATGCGGTAAATGCAGGGTGGGGAGTGTACGATGCGATTCGAGGAGAGCAAACAGAAATTGTCAAGATGCTACTTGATGCTGGGGCGGACATGAACATAGCTGGCGGCGAGTATGGCACTGTGCTTCATGCTGCAGTTAACTGGAGGTCTCGACATATTGTCAAGATGCTGCTTGCTGCTGGGGCGGACACGAACATAGTTGGTGGCAAGTATGGCACTGCACTCCACACTGCGGTTTGCAGGGAATCTGAGCCCATTGTCAAGATGCTCCTTGATGCAGGGGCAGACATGAACATTGTTGGTGGTGAGTACGGAACTGTGCTTCATGCTGCAGTTTACTGGAAGTCTCGACATATTGTCAAGATGCTGCTTGCTGCTGGGGCAGACACGAACATAGTTGGTGGCAAGTATGGCACTGCACTCCACACTGCAGTTTACAGGAAATCCAAGCCCATTGTGAAGGTGCTGCTTGATGATGGGGCAGACGTGAACATTGTTGGTGGTGAATATGGAACTGCACTCCAGGCCGCAGCTTACGGGGAATCTGAGCCCATTGTCAAGACACTGCTGGATGCTGGGGCAGATGTGAACATTGTGGGTGGTGAATTTGGAACTGCACTGCAGGCTGCAGCTTACGTTGAATCTGAGCCCATTGTCAAGATGCTGCTTGATGCTGGGGCAGACGTGAACATTGTTGGTGGCAAGTATGGCACTGCACTCCAGGCTGCAGCTTACAGAGAATCTGAGCCCATCGTCAAGATGCTGCTTGATGCTGGGGCAGACTTAAACATTGTTGGTGGTGAATATGGAACTGCACTCCAGGCCGCAGCTTGCAGGGAATCTGAGCCCATTGCCAAGGTGCTGTTGGATGCTGGGGCAGACTTGAACATTGTTGGTGGTAGATATGGAACTGCCCTTCAGGCCGCAGCTTACGGGAAATCTGAGGCCATTCTCAAGGTGCTGCTGGATGCTGGGGCAGATGTGAACTTTGTTGGTGGGGAATATGGAACTGCTTTAAGGGCTGCCGTAGCATGGAATGCACCTGAGACAGAATCAATGGTAAAACTTTTACTTGATGGTGGTGCAAATCCAAACTGGAAAGGTGGAGTGTATGGATCTGCTTTGAAAGCGACAAAAGCCCTAGGCTTGCAAACAATTGAGCATATGCTTCTTGAAGCTGGAGCAGATGACTATGATGAAGAGGCTGAGATGGAAGTTGCGGTCTCAGAAATGCCTATCCTCAATTCAGGTCAGTTCTTCGGCCATGCTGATCACTTGAGCAGTCTAATCATTTAGTTTTCAACAGATGAAATGAAAAGCTCTCAGATCGTTGGACTCCCCGTAATTGAGTTTTAGATGAGTAGATAAACCTTTTCCCTACACTTGTATGGATCTATCTCCTACATTTTACAATTCATATAACATCTTGGTTTGTGACAAAACATTGCACAGTACTACATCTATTGACATAAAATTCATCCGACTACACCTTCTCTTCCTTCTCATTTGCATCCACCTCGTAAGCAGTCTCACTATGAACATCATCAAAGACATTGACTTTCGTTGATACGCGTGTGCAATTTCATCAAGATGCTCTTCATCGTAAGGCTCTCGCTTCGACTCATCCCATTTCAATTCTAAATTTGGAATCAGAGGTTCCGTCATTGAAATATACTCAGGGATCTGCTTATTTTCCTTCGAGTACGCCTCTCTGTGTGCTCTTGCCAGACTCGCTTCAGTCATCCTGGCACTCTCGCAATCCCGTTGGAAATCTTCCATGCAAACTGCTTCAACCTCATTTTCCGACTGGAAATATCCACCTCTTGTGTCTATCTGGTGCTTAAAATCTTCAAATTCCAACGGCTGTGGGCCTTCCGCGGAAACATCTTCATGGTCCTCGGGAGGTTCATTTTGTCATAACCCTCTTCCGAATTTTTCAATTGTTCATCCCCAGGGAAAGGATCTCTCCTTGATAACCCGTCGGGTGCGAACTTTTCACCAGGAACATGCTCAGCTTAAAATGGAACATCAAGATCTTTTCTATCCAGCGGTTAATGGTGGCATTAGGCCCCATTCCAGGATTTTTCAACATGCCCTTGATGTACAACGCGTCGGTTTCAACCACAAGCTTCCTTGCTCCGAAAATCCAATAATACATGGCCTCTAGAGCTCTCATCAACCCGTACAACTCTCGTTTGGGTTGCGAATAGTTCGCCTCGGTCTTCCCTAACGTTATACTCGCAAATCGAGCAAAGTATTTCTTCTTAGGATCATCTGGGTCTAGCTGGTAGATAATAATTCCTACAGCTCTCCATGACGTATCCACTTGAATTACTATGTCCGAATCCCAGTCGTACCGCAGGGGTTTTAGAGCTGGGCAGTTTTTCAACCTTTCTCTAATTTTGGCCTGTGCCTCATCACAGTCCGCGGTCCATACAAAGGGAACGTCTGTCTTCGTTAACTCATTGATAGGTGCAACAATGTCGCCGTACCCTTCAATAAAGCTCCTCAGAACCCCAACCGTGCCCAAGTACGCCTTCACTTGCGTGAAAGAGTCGCAAGGACCCCAGTTATTAATAACGTCCACCCTCTTAGGATCAGGAATTCTTCGCGGTAAGAGCAAATATGCCCTATAACTTCAAACTCATCCGCGCAGAGGACCAACTTCTCCCTGAAAAAGTTCCTCCTGCGTAAGCCATTCTAGTCACAACTCGATTTAAATTCTCGAGGTGTTCCCAGATAAATCTTCTAATTCCAGGATTCGCAGCAATCCTTTCCCAGTCGCCATCTTTTGTCTCGTACCTCGTAGGTCCCCCGCGGACAGGTACATCGTCTATGTAAGGGATGGTTACATGCGGCATTTCATCTCTCAAGATGGTACAAACATCCTCGTGAAACACGGGAACAGAATTGGTCCATCCCATCGGTAATTTTACTAACCTCAGTGCCCCAAACGGCGTCTGGAAGGTCGTATAATCCCTTGAAGATTCCGCTAAGTCCCTGTTATCATATCCGACAAACATATCCAACGAAGCTCCGCACGCTCGACCAGCAAAATGTTCTGCTAGTTTCTCCGTGGCTGGAGGTACCCCAGAGTGTTGAATTGTAACCTCATTCAACCTCTCTAACGCGTGTACAATTCTCAATGACTTTCCATCTTTCTTTATCACCGCAAAAATAGGTGACCTGTAGGACGAGTTGGATGGTTCATACACCCCAGCATCTAATTTTGACTTGATGATGCGGCAGAACTCTTCAAAATGTCCAGGTGGAATTGGAATTTGCGAGCATACCCATGGTGTATGTGGTACCACAGGCATATCAACGGGCGGGAAATATTCATGTTTGAATTGCCCTCGCTCATCCTCTTCCCAGGCGAAATGCTCGTTATGCAACATCATAAAATGATGAAGCAACTTCATCTCTTCAGGCAATAAGAACCCAGTGTTATGAGTCTTTTCAAATGCCTCCATTCGCTCCGCGGTATATCTTCCTACTGGGTGAATCTCAGGAATATCCGTTTCTATTTTTGGCATATCCTTCAAAGGGTCCCCCGTGATATTCCGCACAATCCTGAACTTCTCATCCACTTTTCCAAGGATAGGCTTAATCTTTTCCGCAACCGGTTTGTACTTCTTAGTAGCAAATACGCGCTGTTTTCCCATAGAGATGCCCAAATTTCCAAAAATAAATTGCTCTCTTGGTACTTCCGGCACCGGTACTTCAAAATTCAGCTTCCCCTTCGCAGCAGGGGACTGTCTTTGCTCCCTCTGCCTTCGAAGTCTTCTTAGACTTCTTCTTCTTCTTTTTCTTCTTGTATTTCGCTTTCTACGGTTCACTTTCGGCGCACGGTCCGCCGCCTCCGCGGAACTATTTTTATCATCATTCACGCGGGAATCTCGCTCCATGTAGGCAAAAGCAGACTTAGCCGAGCTATCACCTGGATAAGGTGCTTGCTTTCCACGGTTCGATTTTCTCGGGCTTCCCGGGCTTCCAGATTCCGTGAACAAGAAGACATCTGTGCCTTTATCTTTCTCTACCTGCCCTGCGAATTAATTCAACAATACGCTGGCATTCTCATCGCCTGCAAATGCGTCTCTAGACGCCAATAAATACGCCATTGTCCTGTCATCCTGCGTAACAACATCCCCGTCTTTCGGTAAACCATATCCTGTGCACACCAACTCCCCGTCGTCATTGTACTCAAACGCGGCCATTACTTCTCCCCCATCTTTGAGTTCCTCGAAGACCTGCAAAAATCCGGTTTGGACTCCGCGGGAGCAGTCTGGAATGGTTTTCCTGTGTCTCGATCTAAAATATCGCTTCTGACAAAATTTCGAAAGGGCGTCCCAGAAGGACTTCATAAGGCACTTCGTCAATAATATGAACTTGAAGGTGCATCACTATCCCTTCAAAATTAAAAGGCACATTCATAGCCAAGCCCAAAGTGGACTGTATCTGGCTATTCGCAGCAACCATCTCACAGACTATATTTGGATTCCAAGTCAAACCAATTTCCTTGGCCAACTGGGCATTCATTGATACAATCTGCGACCCACTATCCGTAATGGCTTCCACATACTTGCCATTCACCAACGGATGAATGCATCTGAGCTTTGCAGAGGAGCCCGCGGACGGGACTTTAACAGCTTTCGCTTTTTCTCCCTCTGGTAGAGACTCATAGTATTGAAGGACAGGGTCCCCACAAATAACGCTTCCCTCCGGTAAATCATGATCATTGGAGGTAACCAATTCAGGGAACGTGTCAAACATCAACACTGACACAGTCTTTCCATCCTCGTCTACAACCTCACAAGTCGTTGTCTCAACTCGAACGTTACTCAAGAGTTTCCGGAGCATCTCGTTACTATCCAGCAAGGTGCCTATTTTGACTGGTATCACAGTTTCCCGAATAGCGTCTGCGATCTCCGCGGTTGCTTTGTCTCGCCGCTGAGTATCTTTAGGCACTCTTGTTCTTCGTGAACCTGATGACCCTTGGCCATGTTGCTCCTCTGCTGGTTTTCGCAGGAACGCGGGTCGTACGGGAGGGTCAGACAGAGGTTTCACGTCCTTGAACGGAAGTTCTTCCTTCTGATTTTTATTTCTGACACCAACCGACTCGTCCTCAGAATCACTGACTTCTTCAACGGTGACTTTCCTCGTAGGTTGAGTAGAACGCTTCGGTAGCAACACTTCAACTCTATTCTCTCTGGCTGGCTTAATGGGCACCTTCCCATTATCTTTCTCGGCTACTGTTTCTTTTTGTTGGTTTTTCTGTTTTTCTGGAACGCGGTCTTTGGCTTTCGGATCCTCAGGAGCTTTCCGCGAGCGAGTCTCCCTCATTGGAATCACTGAAAATCCTTCTGAGCCGCCATAAACTGCGCTATTTTTGAAACAGACTCCTCAATCTTGTCCAGTCTGTCCTCGGTCGCAGAAGAAGTTGACGCTTCTTTCGCTGCACGAACTTCAGGATAAGCATCCATCAACTCCGCTTTCCATTCCTCATACGTTCCATTCGTATAGGTGGGCAAAGCCTGCCATTCTTTCTGCACTTTACTGTTCGCATAGTGGTGTGCTAGCCACTTCTTTGAATGCTCACTAAGGTTTCCCTGCTTCGCAATAAGATCATCAATCCCTTCCAAGTACTTGGGCAAGTCTCCTGTTTCGTCATCAAATTTCAGGTTATGTCTCCCAAATACATCAGGGATCTTGCTCTTATCAATTTCGTCGAAGGAGCTGAAGAAAGGAAGTCCTACCTACGGTATTGTAGACACATAAAGAAGTGACTTGAAGAAGCTTTGAAGACTTGGGTGGAGAATGGTCTTAAGCAGTGTGAATTGACGCAAGTAACGAGAGCTTGAGTATACCATCCATTTCTAGCATCGGATTTGAAGCGTGCACGACCCGTGCAGCAGCGGAGCACTTGGGGCGGTGAGACTGCTCAGTGCTTGTCGAGTCAGGATCAAAGCGAGCGTCGACGGCATAGAGCAGGGGAAGGAGCGGTGCCGCAAGGGAGCACAAAACAGCCTGAGGGCATCTTGATGTGATAGGAAGACACAGGGTAATTCTAGCGAACTTCGAAGCGGCT
The DNA here is from genome assembly GCA_037176885.1 of Favolaschia claudopus. Classification (NCBI taxonomy): domain Eukaryota; kingdom Fungi; phylum Basidiomycota; class Agaricomycetes; order Agaricales; family Mycenaceae; genus Favolaschia; species Favolaschia claudopus. Next base: position 523,360 of record JAWWNJ010000159.1, on the reverse strand, counting down.
TCCAGGGGAGAGTGGACTGCTGAGAACTCAATGGAAAATCTCACTTCAGGAATGCACATATATAAAGCACCTTGTAAGCTCGCAACGACATCCATAACAATGATACTTAGCCTTTTACTCCTCCCCAGATCCATCGCCACACTTGTTGCTGTCGGAAAGCCAGCGTCGCGAAAACTTGCTATCTCGCACGAATAAGCATAGCAGAGGAGTCGACGTTGACGGTAGGTATTCATTTTGGGCCGCCGCATAGATTCACTGGAGCGTGGTCGAAGCACAGTCGGAGATGAGGACAACGAGGAAGAGTCGGAGGTGGCGCGTGGGAACCACATCATTCTGATCTTGATCCGCCGGCTCTGCCGTTTCAACGCACGTCGGACGGCCGGTTTCAGAGCAGAAATTCGATGGCGGTCAATCTGTCGTTTTAATCAAATGCGTATAAAAACTCCATTTTGAGTCAAAATAGAAGAAAAGTGCAAGAAGCTTCAAAACTGAACTTTACTTTCCGAGTGTAAAAACTTTCTCTCGTGTAGAATAGCAAGTTTTTGGGTGTAGGTGTAAAATGTTTGTGTCGGTCCGAAGACCGGTGTGAGCGGGGGAGATGCCATCGGAAGGGGAAGGCATGGTGGTGGCGGACAAGCAAGCACAGCGGCGTTTCCTCAATTTATCGGCCCGACAAGTTAATTGTTAAGTGCTAAGTTTCTAGTTAGAAATATTTCGCGGAAAAACGTTGCGTAAATAGCCCGTCACGTGATCGCGTAATTTCTTATATGGAAATTTGGGCTCGCTATTTACCCAACTTTTTTGTGCGAAATATTTCCAACTAGAAACTTAGCACTTAACAATTAACTTGTCGGCCCGATAAACTGAGGAAACACGGCTGTGAAGGATGGATGACTAAGCTAATACATCATGATCTAGCTAAGCTTGAGCTAAGCGTCCTGATCTCACTACTACATCTAACCACCCAACACATAGTGACGTCCTCGTCGCGTCCGAAACCTTCTAACCCAACGAAAACCTTGCTACTCAGCTCAGAATACACCATCAACCCGTCCCGTCCAAAACGCAGGGGCGCAGTATTCTGACTCGGATGCCAACATCGTAGTGACGGAAGGAGCGGATGAGTGCGACCGGGCTCAGGCGAGGGATTACTCCGAAAGCGGGAAAGGCGGTAAGTCGGGGTTGCGTCCAGCTCCAAAACCCGCCACATCCACGAAGTCACCGACTCATAAAGGGTACCGCCTCGAGTAAGCGGTGCCGGGATGGAAGGGCCACGAGGAGGGAGGCAAAGACAGGGAGGCGGAACTGGGGAGGGTAGAATACTGATAGTCCGTCCAAATGATTTTTTCTGCGGGAGCGATTCGGGAGAAAGCGGGAGCGGGAGCGGGAGTCGAAACAGAAAGTAAGCGGCCGGAGGATACCTCGAACAGCGGCGAAGGGGTAACAGCAGGGGTCCAATAATCGTCCGGAATGCCGGTCAATTTGCTCAAGACCTGCACCAAAAACACCACGGCACGGACACCCGCGTGGCAATCTAAGCTCGGCGGGCATCGCCGCGTGTGATGCAAGCGTGATGGCTTGTTACGGCATCGCTCCCACGGCCTCAAAGGGCGGGGAATGGTGGTCGCGGAGGTTGAGCGGCGAGCGCTGGGTCAATCGAGTCGAAAATGTTGATAAGGAGGGAAGTGGAAGGGTCAAGCTGAACCCAGTAAGATCTAGCTCGATCAAAGGCTCGGTGAGCTGGATGCGGGCAACACAAAGCGGATGTCGACGGTGTAACGCCTGGTCATTTTTGCGCGTTATATCTAGCTATTATAAGTCAAATGCGGCCCTAAACACCCAATCACCCGCTACGACTATAGCTCTACTTGACTAGCAATAGGCAGTCAGTACCCTTTCTGGTGGCATACAAACCAAAGCCTAGAGCATTCATTAGTTGAAGGATCCTCACAAGGGAACCAACGGCTGCATAGATTGAGTCCGAGACGACTTGGTTCAACTTGGTTGAGCGCTGTACTGTTACGTAAGCAGGTCCGCGGGAGGGCAGCTATGTCAATTGGACTATAAAGCACCCCAGCGCACTTGCGTTACAATGGCATTGGCTTCAGAACTGGAGATATGAGTCCGTTCATCTGGATTGTCTGCCTCGAGACAGAAATAGCAATTGTATCTTTTTATAGCTGGTCCGCGGGGACCTGGCTGAGGGTATAGAGTACGTAGGAAGGTCCGAGGGACCTTCGGGAATAGCTGGACGCATTCCTAGAATTTTGGTTGAAGTCTTTCGGACTTGGTTGAATTGTTCGTATTCATATCACAACCGATACTCAAGTTTGACTGGAGTTGAAGGCCCGTGGGGCCTTGCTTGATGGATATCAAGTAGCTAGAGTGTGAGTGGACCCTTTGGCGACCTACAGACGAGTTCTGAGGTGCAGAGGTATCTACGGTGATTTATAGTTCAAGTTCGATTGGAGTGCAGACTGCCGGTGTTCAACTTTAATTATGGTTGACACTTTGACAGTCTCCCGCGGGACTATATTTCGAGTTGGCAGCTCATCAGGGGACCCTTCAATGTCGTCTCAATGATCTGATGAGTTCTAGATGTGTTGGGATCAAGGTCTATGGGCTGGATTGGGTCTAGAGTTGACTGGACCATCTGTCTGGACTTTTGGTCAGATGTTTTGAGTCAGCGGCTTCAGCCGGCATGTTGGCCACCTCAATTCTATTGAAAAGGTGCCATAGGACGACGTTTTGATGGCTTGAGTGCCAAGGATCAAGAGGGATCCACTCGGCATGGACTTTCTATTCATTTTCATTATCACATGTTCTGTATGATTATCACATGTTTTGTACTTGTAAAAAGGTATATAAGGAGCCAGGATTGTGCCTGCTGGGGGCAGACCATGTAGACCCGTCGAGAGCGACGCTGCAGTGGTGCTCAGGCAGCAACGTAGAGGCACTTATAGAGATATTTGTCTACTCGTTTGTCTTAATAGAAATCGTGTTGAAGTTCAGTCAAGTGTGAATAAGAGACATTGGTTTCGAGAGCGTTCACCCACTGAGGCTTTTCATTTGAGTGACTTTGTCGTGGTACTAGTGTGCTGGGAACTGCCCTCGCCTCTATAACCCGCGGACTGTCAAATTCGGTGTGAGGATAGGTGTGCTCGAGAGTGAACTAGTATCTCCCCGAGTCTGAAGAGAGTGGAACGGTCCATCCGCTAAAGCATTGCGTTGGAACTGCTGGCGCATAACCTGAAGGGATCTGATTCGTCCTCGTCTGAAAGGCTCGTGCTATATAAAGGAGTGTCAAACGTTCCTGGAACTTGGAAGTTCAGGTCTATAGTGCAACTGGTGCTATAAGAATTGTTCAGTTTGCTGCGGGGACTGCCCGTAGTTAGTCTATCAATTTCGCCTGACAATTAACTTTGTCTTGTATCCTACTGGTTATAAATACCTTGGCTCCGCGGAAGTTGGTGGCATAGCTGTTGTTGTCGTTGCGTTCGAGTTGAACTTTCCGCGGAGCGATTTGACCGTAAATCGCACTGCGCAATTCAACGGCGTCGATGTTTTGAGTCTCTCTATTGAACTCAGTGGATTACCACATCTGGATATCGGATTGGACCCCCGAACTCATCAGGAAGCGCTTGAGTGTATCTTGTTGAGTATATATATATTGTTGGAGTGTTGTGTGTGTGTTGGTTGAGGTGTATTGTATTTTTGCAGTAGAGTATCTCTGCTGCATCAGACTCTGCGCTTCATATCGATATATTCAAGCGCAGCGTTACAACGGAAAGGAGCGGAGAAAAAAATCTGCTAGAAATGATCCAGAGCCAGAGCAGGAGAGCAGGATGATCTGGTCCCCCGGGACGTGGGTTCGAATCCCACTCTCGTCACCATATGTGACCGGGGGAGATGCCATCGGAAGGGGAAGGCATGGTGGTGGCGGACAAGCAAGGATGCTAATACATCATGATCTAGCTAAGTGTCCTGATCTCACTACTACACCGGTGGCTGTGTGATTGATGCGAGGTGATGGCCGAGACATCGAGATATTCAACCTGTTGAAACCAACGAAGACCGGGCAGCGTAGTTTACTACTATAGTTCTCAGGTAGGAGTACATAGAATAGCTCTGTTCTCGGCTGTTTTGTAGAAAGAGGTGATGGTTAGCTCAAAGCAGCAGGCAAGCACGCAGAACATAGTTCAAATCATTTAGAGCGTCATTCTAGCCCAGCTTAGCTAAAATGTGGGCCTCTCATGAGTAGTCCCAATTAGTATGAGCCAGCAGGCAACAACTGAAAATATGTCAACAAGGGGTGTAGAGCAAAGCTTTGTTGAAGTCCCCATGCCGAAGGATGGATCAATTCATCATCAGATGCACAGCCACCCTTGGGCGGCCCGCAGCAAACTTTTCACATTTGGATGCAAAAAGTTTTTACCCTCATGCTCCTTAGTTTTGCACTTTGACTCAAAGAAACATAGACCACAGATTTCCTAGTCTCTTTTCACTTTGTACATTTCAAGCATCAAATCTCACCAAATACACATTTTCCACCGATGTAACGACTGGCCATTTTTGCGCGTTATATCTGGCTATTTTAAGTCAAGTGCGGCCCTAAACAACCCAACTACCCGCCACGACTATAGTCTTACTCGACTATCAATAGGAAGTCAGTACCTCTGTTGGTGACACTAAGGAGGGTCAAAGTGAGCTCTGAGCTGTTGACCGTAAAACCCATCACAGGAGAAAGGCATTATATTAATAGCCTACTGCAGTACTATGGATCTGTTCCATAACAGAACCCTCAGAAGAGTGACGAAGAGTCAAGTACTTGTGTACTACGGACTTAGACAAAGGTCTACAAGGATGTAGGAGGCGCCGCGGGGGCTATCAGAGTCAACACCAGTCAAAAGACAGATGCCGCGGGCTGCCGACTATAAATAGACGGCTGGAACAGCGGAAAGGGATCTCATACAGGAGATGCCGGTGCTAGGATCAGAAGGCAGAGTTATGGCAAGACATGAGGTCTTTGACAGGAGTAATGATGATGTGATGCTGAAGCCGAACAAGTGCGGCAACTTCATTAGAAATCTATTTCTATATTGGAGTCAGCGCGGATGACTTGGTGGCTTGATAAATTGGACAACAGACGAGTCCGTGATATTGCGAGTGAATTGGAATGTCCCAAGAATAGTCTTAGGAGTTATTAGAGGCGTTGATGGCACCACCGGAAGGGTTGCCGCCAGTGACGGATTGACGGGATCACCAATGATGGCGTTCCGCGGGCTTCCGCAATTCAGTGATTCAACCGTGGGAGTCATAATTGCTGACTTTCTACCGTTGGATCGACAAGCCAAGAGGCTGCCGAAGGTCCGCCGGGACACCCAAATACCAATATACCATATCTCTACTCAATTGGATCGACATTGCTTACTCTGTACTATTTATGTGATGTATTTCTTGGCATTAGTATAAAAGGACCTGTATTTCTCGTTGAGCTGGAGGACATCGCGCTCAGTCTATTGGACAGCGTTGGTGAACTCAGGCAGCAACGTAGAGGCATATATAAAGATATTGTCTACTCGTTTGTCTTAATAGAAATTGTGTGAAGTTCAGTTCAAGTGTGAATCTAAGCATCGTTTCGAGAGTGTTCACCTGCGGAGGCTTTGCTTTCGAGTAGCTTTGTCGTGGCCTTAGTGTGTAAGGAACTGCCTGCCTCTACTGCCCGCGGACTGTCTATCTCATGTGAAGATACGTGTGCTCGAGAGTGAACTAGTATCTCCCTGAGTCTGAGGAAGAGTGGAACTGTCCATCTGCTGAAGCATTGCGTTGGAACTGCTGGCGCATAACCGGAAGAGATCTGATTAGTCCTCGTCTGAAAGGCTTGTGCTATATAAAGGAGTGTCAAAGGTTCCTGGAATTTGGAGGTTCAGGTCTATAGCGTAACTGGCGCTATAAGAATTGTGCATTCTGCCGCGGAAACTGTCTGTGGCCATTGTTTCAATCTCGCCCTGATATTCAACTGCGTTGGGTATCTTGTATCTACCGTTTATAGTTCCTATTTTTAGGAAAGGTCCGCGGACGGAATCACTTCCATCTACGGTGTGTGAGAGCGTGTTTTGTGCAAGGTCTTACTTGCAAGCCGACTTATATCCTCGTCACTGTGACATCTGGATTTCGGATCGAACCCCACGAACTCTTCGAGAGACATTTGAGTGTATCTTGTTGAGATATTTGTGTTGTAGTGTTGTGTGTGTTGGTTGATTGTGTTATATATATATTTTGGTGGTAGATTCTCTGCTGCGCTATATTTAGCACTTCAGTTGATATATTCAAGTGTCAGCGTTACATCTGGAGCCCACCGCGAGGGGTTCGGTGGTAATTTGTTGATAAAACAAAACGCGTTGCTGTAGTTGGGAGAGTCTAGAGAAGGGACTTTCCTGGGTTGTCGAGAATTCCAGCCCAAACAAATCCTCGTACTAGAAAGACGTCGAGGAGAGGCAGACACCAGCGTAGCCCGTCTCCATTAAATACAGGAGCAGGGTCCAGGAGTTTGCTAGAGCAAGCCAGGGTTGCACTACAAGAACCCGCTCAAACGTCGACTTCAAGGAACAGTCTTATACCCGAGTCTGTAAATTGGGGACCCTCGACGTCTGGCAGAAAACCGCGTACGACCAAAAATTCCAGTACAGGATGGTCGTCTAGTTCGTCACCAGCTAAGAGAAGAAGGAGAGCGCGTTCCGCGGAAGTTATAAATACTTCTGCAGCATTACCTTTTGAGGGACACGCAACCCACTCGGACGGCGAGCTATCTGATCATTTGAATCAGACCATCGAGGCTATTTCGAACTCCGTAGCCAAGATAAACCCCCCACAAATAAACACTATGGCTACCTACGACGAGATTGATAAGAGCAAGATCCCGGATATTTTTGGGAGACATAACCTGAAATTCGATGACGAAACAGGGGATTTGCCCAAGTATTTGGAAGGGATCGAAGATATCATCGCGAAGCAAGGAAAGCTTAGTGAGCAGAGCAAGAAGTGGATAGCACACCACTATGCGAACAGTAAAGTGCAGAAAGAATGGCAAGCTTTGCCCACCTATACGAATGGAACGTATGAGGAATGGAAGGCGGAATTGATGGATGCTTATCCTGAAGTTCGTGCAGTAGAGAAAGGTTCCGCGCGGGCTGGGCATCTTTCTTGAAACAGTATTCAGACCGTCCGGTGAGAATAGACGAGGAAGTTGAATTTGCCAACTATTGTCGAAAGTTCCGCGACGAGTTGCAGTGATGAACAAGGACCGAGAGATGCTCTCAAGGCGCGAGTTGGCGCAAGACTTTTTGAAAGGTATTCACCCTACCTTCAGGGAGACTCTTCGCAATATTGTGCTAGCCAGAAGTCCGACGGAACTTACTTCGTATCAGCGAGCAAAAGCGGAATATGAAGCACTGCCTGCGAACAAAGGAAAGGCCTATAAACCGGCTTACACTCACCCTGATGACCTGTATGAATGGGCAGACTTTGAGGAAATATTGAAGTCGTTGATCAAAAGTAATGACTCTATTTTCTTCACAACTCCCTCGGATACCAAGAGGAAGGCTGTTCTATTTTCGGGTAGTTCAGAGGGTGGAGATGAAGCTGCCAAGTTGAAGGCTAGATTGGAGAAGCTTGAGGCTGATTCCAAAGCCAGAGAGGAGAAAATTCTCCAGTCGAGTAAGGAGATCAAGGACAAAATGGAAGAGACCTTGGCCAATCATCTGGACAAGTTTACGACGGACCAAAAACAGGTCATGTCCAAGATGCATGAAGCTTTGTCGAAAGGGACTTCCAATTATCCTAGTCGTCCTGTAGAAGAAGAGAATATGGGCCTGACAGACCATCGTATACACCGGATAGGCCGCCTCTTAGAGAAGGCAAGCCTACGGGCTGTTACTATTGTTGGGATCCTTCGCATTATGTTGCGGACTGCAAGCACAGAAGGGATGATATTACTGGGGGCCTGCTAATCCTGAAAGATGGGCGTATGTTCTTCTATGATGGAAAGGCTTTGCCGCGGGAACCCAAGAATAAGAGCTACATGACCAAAGTGCGGGATTACTATAACAATCGTACTCAGGTGTATTATAACCAAGAGGCGTTTGAGTATTATTATGCTAGTGACCCCACTGCACCGGCCGCGGAGTCATTTGCGAGTGAATCCAGGGAAGAGTCAGACTCTCCTGCCACCGCGGATAGACTGGACAGAATCGAGGAGTCTGTTGCAAAGATAGCGCAGTTATGGCGGCACAGAAGGATTTTCAGTGATTCCGATGAGGGAGACTCGCTCGCGGAAAGCTCCTGAGGATCCGAAAGCCAAAGACCGCGTTCCAGAAAAACAGAAAAACCAACAAAAAGAAACAGTAGCCGAGAAAGATAATGGGAAGGTGCCCATTAAGCCAGCCAGAGAGAATAGAGTTGAAGTGTTGCTACCGAAGCGTTCTACTCAACCTACGAGGAAAGTCACCGTTGAAGAAGTCAGTGATTCTGAGGACGATTCGGTTGGTGTCAGAAATAAAAATCAGAAGGAAGAACTTCCGTTTAAGGATGTGAAACCTCTGTCTGACCCTCCCGTACGACCCGCGTTCCCGCGAAAAACCAGCAGAGGAGCAACATGGCCAAGGGTCATCAGGTTCACGAAGAACAAGAGTGCCTAAAGATACTCAGCGGCGAGACAAAGCTACCGCGGAGATCGCAGACGCTATTCGGGAAACTGTGATACCAGTCAAAATAGGCACATTGCTGGATAGTAACGAGATGCTCCGGAAAACTCTTGAGATTGGGGGTCCGCGGAAGAACAAAGCTAAATTTATGAAGACTACTTCTGGTGATATTGTTCCTACCAAGGTGCACAACTTTGTCGTCCAAAGGGTGCTTGAGGATGAAGACTCAGACTCTGAGAGCACCGCAGATGATGAAAGTGAGGCAGAGGATAACGTTCGTGTTGAGACAACAACTTGTGAAGTTGTAGATGAGGATGGAAAGACTGTGTCGGTGTTGATGTTTGACACGTTCCCTGAATTGGTTACCTCCAATGATCATGATCTACCGGAGGGAAGCGTTATTTGTGGGGACCCTGTCCTTCAATACTATGAGTCTCTACCAGAGGGAGAAAAAGCGAAAGCTGTTAAAGTCCCGGCCGCGGGCTCCTCTGCAAAGCTCAGATGCATTCATCCGTCAGTGAATGGCAAGTATGTGGAAGCCATTACGGATAGCGGCTCGCAGATTGTATCAATGAATGCTCAGTTAGCCAAGGAAATTGGTCTAACCTGGAATACAAATATAGTCTGTGAGATGGTTGCTGCAAATAGCCAGATTCAGTCCACTTTGGGCTTGGCTATAAATGTGCCGTTTAATTTTGAAGGGATAGTGATGCACCTTCAAGTTCATATTATTGATGAGGTGCCTTATGAAGTTCTTTTGGGACGCCCCTTCGAAATTTTGTCAGAAGCTGTGTTTGCGAGCAAGAGAACCGGCGAAGTCGAGATCACAATTACGGATCCGCGCACAGGGAACAAAAATACCTTTGCAACCTCTCAGAGGGGGGTCAAGATAGATCGAGACACAGGAAAGCCAGTCCAGACAGCTCCCGCGGAGACCAAACCGGATTTTTGCAAGTCTTCGAGGAACTCAAAGATGGGGGAGAAGTAATGGCCGCGTTGAGTACAACGACCATGGGGAGTTGGTGTGCACAGGATATGGTTTACCGAAAGACGGGGATGTTGTTACACAGGATGACAGGACGATGGCCTATTTATTGGCGTCTAGAGACGCATTTGCAGGAGATAAGAATGCTAGTGTATTGTTGAATCAATACGCGGGGCAGGTAGAGAAAGATAAAGGCACAGATGTCTTCTTGTTCACGGAATCTGGAAGCCCGGGAAGCCCGAGAAAATCGAACCGTGGAAAGCAAGCACCTAATCCGGGTGATAACTCGGCTAAGTCTGCGTTTGCCTACATGGAGCGAGATTCCCGCGTGAATGATGATAAAAATAGTTCCGCGGAGGCGGCGGACCGTGCGCCGAAAGTGAACCGTAGAAAGCGAAAATACAAGAAGAAAAAGAAGAAGAAGAAGTCTAAGAAGACTTCGAAGGCAGAGGGAGCAAAGACAGTCCCTGCTGCGAAGGGGAAGCTGAATTTTGAAGTACCGGTGCGGAAGTACCAAGAGAGCAATTTATTTTTGGAAATTTGGGCATCTCTATGGGAAAACAGCGCGTATTTGCTACTAAGAAGTACAAACCGGTTGCGGAAAAGATTAAGCCTATCCTTGGAAAAGTGGATGAGAAGTTCAGGATTGTGCGGAATATCACGGGGACCCTTTGAAGGATATGCCAAAAATAGAAACGGATATTCCTGAGATTCACCCAGTAGGAAGATATACCGCGGAGCGAATGGAGGCATTTGAAAAGACTCATAACACTGGGTTCTTATTGCCTGAAGAGATGAAGTTGCTTCATCATTTTATGATGTTGCATAACGAGCATTTCGCCTGGGAAGAGGATGAGCGAGGGCAATTCAAACATGAATATTTCCGCCCGTTGATATGCTGTGGTACCACATACACCATGGGTATGCTCGCAAATTCCAATTCCACCTGGACATTTTGAAGAGTTCTGCCGCATCATCAAGTCAAAATTAGATGCTGGGGTGTATGAACCATCCAACTCGTCCTACAGGTCACCTATTTTTGCGGTGATAAAGAAAGATGGAAAGTCATTGAGAATTGTACACGCGTTAGAGAGGTTGAATGAGGTTACAATTCAACACTCTGGGGTACCTCCAGCCACGGAGAAACTAGCAGAACATTTTGCTGGTCGAGCGTGCGGAGCTTCGTTGGATATGTTTGTCGGATATGATAACAGGGACTTAGCGGAATCTTCAAGGGATTATACGACCTTCCAGACGCCGTTTGGGGCACTGAGGTTAGTAAAATTACCGATGGGATGGACCAATTCTGTTCCCGTGTTTCACGAGGATGTTTGTACCATCTTGAGAGATGAAATGCCGCATGTAACCATCCCTTACATAGACGATGTACCTGTCCGCGGGGGACCTACGAGGTACGAGACAAAAGATGGCGACTGGGAAAGGATTGCTGCGAATCCTGGAATTAGAAGATTTATCTGGGAACACCTCGAGAATTTAAATCGAGTTGTGACTAGAATGGCTTACGCAGGAGGAACTTTTTCAGGGAAGAAGTTGGTCCTCTGCGCGGATGAGTTTGAAGTTATAGGGCATATTTGCTCTTACCGCGGAAGAATTCCTGATCCTAAGAGGGTGGACGTTATTAATAACTGGGGTCCTTGCGACTCTTTCACGCAAGTGAAGGCGTACTTGGCACGGTTGGGGTTCTGAGGAGCTTTATTGAAGGGTACGGCGACATTGTTGCACCTATCAATGAGTTAACAAAGAAAGACGTTCCCTTTGTATGGACCCGCGGACTGTGATGAGGCACAGGCCAAAATTAGAGAAAGGTTGAAAACTGCCCAGCTCTAAAACCCCTGCGGTACGACTGGGATTCGGACATAGTAATTCAAGTGGATACTTCATGGAGAGCTGTAGGAATTATTATCTACCAGCTAGACCCAGATGATCCTAAGAAGAAGTACTTTGCACGATTTGCGAGTATAACGTTAGGGAAGACCGAGGCGAACTATTCGCAACCTAAACGAGAATTGTACGGGTTGATGAGAGCTCTAGAGGCCATGTATTATTGGATTTTCGGAGCAAGGAAGCTTGTGGTTGAAACCGACGCGTTATACATCAAGGGCATGTTGAAAAACCCTGGAATGGGCCCCAACGCCACGATTAACCGCTGGATTGAGAAGATCTTGATGTTCCATTTAAGCTGAAGCATGTCCCTGGTGAAAAGTTTGCACCGACGGGTTATCAAGGAGAGATCCTTTCCCTGGGGATTGAACAATTCAAAAATTCGGAAGAGGGTTTATGACCAAAATGAACCTCCCGAGGACCATGAGGACGTTTCCGCGGAAGGCCCACAGCCGTTGGAATTCGAGACTTTAAGCACCTTATTGATACCAGAGGTGGATATTTCCAGTCGGAGGATGAACAGCCAGAGATTGTGGACGTTGATGCAGCTTGTATGGAAGATTTCCAACGTGATTGCGAGAGTGCCAGAATGACTGAAGCTAATCTGGCGAGAGCACGCAGAGAAGCGTACTCGAAGGAGAATAAGCAGATCCCTGAGTATATTTTAATGACGGAGCCTCTGATTCCAAATTTAGAATTGAAATGGGATGAGTCGAAGCGAGAGCCTTACCGATGAGGAGCATCGTTCGGATTGGATGAAAAAGCGTGATGCGAAGTTACCATTGGTAAAGGAATGGCTAGCGGACCCTATGAAAAGGCCCGCGGGAATGAATGATGATGCAGAGTATAGAAGTTTTATGCGCTTCGCCTCACATTTCTTTTTGAAAGGGGGGAGGATGTATAAGAAATCTTTTGGCACTGCGAATCAATTAGTTGTTGACAAGGAACACCGCATGTACATGATGAAGGCTGCTCACGACAGTCTGGGTCACCGCGGAAGTTATGCAACTAGAGAATTGATTACGCTGCGATTCTGGTGGCCAGGAATAGAAGCAGATGTATTTTGGTACATTGCGTCTTGCGACGCTTGCCAAAACCGACAACATACACTGTTGAAAGTCCCGCCAGTTTTAGTCTATTTCAGGTCATCCATACCGATGTAATGGTAATGGGGCAAGTGTCCAATAAATGTGGACTAGTTGTTGATGCGAGGGACTCGTTGAGTTCTTGGTTAGAAGCGAGACCGCTTGTGAGAGACACGGCTCACGCAATTGGAATGTTCCTATTTGAAGAAATCATTTGCCGTTGGGGTTGCCCAAAGCAGATTGTAACGGATAATGCGGGGCAGTTCAAGAAAGCTGTGGAATGGTTGAAACAGAAATACGGAATACCAAATATTCAGATTTCACCGTACAACTCTCAAGCGAACGGGAAGATTGAAAGTGGACACTTCCAAATGCGTCAGGCGTTGTTCAAAGCAACTGGCAAGAATCCATCTAAATGGTTTTGGTTCTTCCATGTTATGCTTTGGTCAGACAGAGTTACGGTTAGAAAAGGATTAGGTTGTTCACCTTATTTTGCGGTCACTGGAGCGCATCCAATTCTACCGTTGGATATTGAGGAAGCTACTTGGTTGGTTGAAATACCAGGTCGAGTGTTGACGACCGCGGAACTGATAGGGCTAAGAGCCAGAGCTTTAGCAAAGCACGTAGCCCATGTTGAACACATGAGGAAGCGTGTAGATCATGCTAAAATGGTTCAAGTCCGTAAACTCGAACGGTACAATGAACATACGATTAAAAACTATGATTTCAAACCGGGAGATCTGGTTCTCGTGCGCCATACTGAAGTAGAGAAATCTCTGAACTCTAAGATGGATCAGAAGGGGAGATACCTTGGCCCAATGGTTGTTATAAGACGTACCAAGGGAGGAGCGTATATCCTAGCTGAAATGAACGGCGCGTTATTCCATGACAGGATAGCCGCGGGGCGTGTGGTTCCATACTTAGCACGTCGCCGAATGCAAATTCCGCTCAACATCCAAAAGTTTATTGATGTATCTACGGAGACACTCGAAAAGCTAGTGGACGATATTCCCGCGGAAGGGGAAAAGACAAAGGAGCGCAGCTCAAAGAAGATAAAGGATCTAGCCTTCGATAAAGTAAATATAAGGTAACACCTGAAGACTTCGAAAAGGCTGAGTCCTCAGAATCGGAGACTGGGAACGATGATGATGAAGCAGAGTCGGACGATGAGCCAAAAGAGTCGGTTGGTCCTAGACGGTCCAAACGCAGGAAGCATTAAAGATTGTGGTGGTATGCGCCTCTGTAATCTTAAATTAGAACTTCTCCGCGGAAGGATTAAAATGGGAGATCGTACTTGTCAGGCGATTCGACGGAGTGAATAGAGATGCCAGGAGGAAGGAGCTTGGACATACGAAGCTCGACGAAGCGAGAGCGGAGTTGTCGTAGCCGTGAAGGATGAGTTCCTTGCGCATATAGGCGAGTTCATAGAAGATCATCGATCTTGTTGACCGCTTTGATGAACTGGGCCTTGCGAGCCTTGATGGAAAACTCATGGTGGTAGGCGAAAGCTTCGTCAAGCTGGTTAAGCATGGTCTCCAGGTCGACGGTGCTGCGACCGAAGATGATAGCTGAGGGGGAGGATTAGCGAGGAATAAGTCTGGACATCTATAAATGGACGCACCAGGACCTCCGCGCTTCTTCCAACTTTCGATCATCTTGTCCTTGCTGGTGAAGTCGCAAGGATGGAATTGAATAAGACAGTTGTGGCAAGGAGGACCCCAACTAGTAGGAGCGCAAGGCTCGACGTTGTGTTTCTTGGCGCAGCAAGAGCACTGTTCAGTCGGCTGGTGATAAAAATAGATCAGTCGAAGTTGAAAGTAACAAGTACTAAGGACGCACCTTATTATCTTCCATAAGATAGATGGCAGCTTGAAACTTGGGAAGGATCTCGCTGACCGGGACTATAATATCGCGTGCGAAGGCTGCAAGGACTGCGGCAGGATCCATTTCGTCGGGGCTGTCGTAGAGATAATCGTAGTAGTCGTCGTTCTCTTCGTCGTCTAAGCCGTGGATGCTCATGCAAAGAGAAAAGAATATTATGGGAAAAGACGTTCCTATGAGGCACTGTTTAAATAGTAAACACTGCTGAGGAGATGTCTTGCCTGTGATTATTTGAATCAGATTTTGTATTGATCATAAGCGGGACGGAGGAAAGTACAGGAGTGAGACTTGAAGTCTAGGCTTGCCGAGACTTAGAGGCGCAAAATATCCAGTGGAATAAGGACTTCAAGGAGCATGTAGGCGGTCACGGCAATGGTGTCGTTCACAAAACGGCTTCCGCGGCAGCTTGAAGTACTTGAGAAGTTGAAGTAGAACTGGACGATTGGAGTTCTATTTTTGGAATTCTGAGCGCGGAACAAGAGTCTTACCACTCCTGAGATGTCCAAGAGACTGCGGGAAATCGGACGAAGTTGGCTTGACAAAACAATTGTATTGCAAGCACTGCTAAGTATATACGAGACACCCGGGGATTTGGACAGTTGCTGGTTGAACAGCAAATATGTGCGGTTGAACGCACGACGATACGATAGGGAACACTGAGAGTCGACGGTTTATGTGTCTAAAGAGCGAAGGCACATAGGTATATAGGCCGCGGAAGGACGATCAAGTCTAGAAGGCGGAAAGGTTTAACTGGAGAGCTATAAAAATAAACGCAGAGACATACCGCGGAACTAGCAGGGCGCATAATGGGATCCTCGTTGTCGGCATGATGGATCTTCATGAGCTGCTCGAGCTGGTCATCCATCTCCTCGTAGGCGCGAAGCCAGTAGCGATACTTGAAGGAAGCGAGGGCCATGTTGCGGCGGAGGTAGCGCTCCCGAGCCTTGAAACCTTGCGCGTCCAAGTGCTTGAGTTGGTTCTGAGAAACCTTCCAGGTCTTGTTGACATCGTCCGAATGCATGATGGCGATGAGGTCCTTGTCCATGGAGTCTATAATAAAAATTAGACGAAATTAGATCAAGGAGAAGATGAACTCGTACCAGGGACTTTGGGCTCGTAGTCGAGGTCGACGTCATCCGGTTCGGTACGGGCACGCTTGTTGCTGCGGTTGGACACAGGGTTCAACGACAAAGCAGGCTATGAGCGAGAATTAAGCAGAGAAACAGAGTTGACGAATATTTCACGCACCATAAGTGGTTCCGCGGGCGCCATCTACAACAATTGATGAACGTTAAGCGAGAATTCAACCGTGGGATATGGGTTACGTACCTTCTCGTCCTCGTCAGGACAAGTGGAAGATGTGTCGGAGTTCTTCGCCTTGGGGCCTTTGCCCTAATAAAACGATGTTATAAAAATAGAACAAAGTGAAAAGGCGAACGCACAGGAACTTTACGAACATTTTTGAACATGTCCTCTGGAACGGGATCGTCAATGATGCGCACGGATTTGCCGTCGTCTTGAGGAGCCTTACCGGCAGGGATACCGTCCTTGGGTTTGACAGGGCAGTTGTCCTGGCCGTGCTGGTGAGAAGAGCAAGACGAACAAACGGAAATCTGGGTGAATGAAGAGGAAAGTGCAGAGGGATAAAAATAGACGCACAGTGTCGTTCTTGACCTTGGGCGCACTGTTCTTCTGGAAGGAGAGACCAGGGGGCAAAGAGGAGCCTCCTGCGCGATAGTTGGCTCCCATGGCAGCGATATAGAGAGGGTTGATTCTACCTTCGTCCTTGTCGAGATCCATCTGGAGTTGGTTAATACCATAGATAATCTTCGTAACGTCTGAGGAATACCTGATCAGCGACGGAAGCTTCCTCCGCGGAGTCGTCGTCCCCGGAATCGTCGATGACTTCAACAGACTTACCCTGCATTATAGAGGACAGTTCAGGACCAGGAGGCATGCGACGAACACGAGAAAGCACCTGTTGAACTTGAGCCTTAGCACGGTGGCCCTTGATGGCTGCCGCGGCCTTGTCGCGCTTGCTATTCTTGGCGTTGTGGTAGTTGTTGAGCATGCGGTCGATAGCGCCAAGCTGGGAAGTAGGGATCTTGAACTTGGAGATCTTGTACTCGTCCCTCATAGCGTTGGAGGCGGCAGTAAGAGCATTGACGACCTTCTCGTTGGAGGGGTGCTGAAGGGACTGAGCGAATAGCTTGAAGTCCGACTAAAAATAGAACAGAGTCAGCGCGGAAAGCGTTTGGGCATGCAAAAATATGGACGAACCGCCGCGGCTGCGAACGTGCTGAGCGTAGAGTGAATGACAGCCGCAGGGAGAGAGTCTCTGAGGGCGACGACCCGTTGAAAGTCGCGTTCAGCTTCAAGGATGGACGCTTCGATGAGCGCAGAGCGTGGTGCCATGGCATGCGATGAAGGCCTGTAGGCGACGAAGAAATGAGCAGAGAACTGAAGTCAATTTATAGTTTTGACTAGGAGAGCTTGGTTAAATTATTAATGACCGGCTACGATCGTGAAAAACGAGCCAAGGCTGTTGGTTGCACCTCTAACTGAATTGAATATGCGAGGACGCATCTTTTTTCTTTAGTGAGGGGGAGAATATAGAGCAACAGACAACCGCGGGAGGGTATTGCGCCACCGCGGGCCTTGCAAATTTACCCATAAAGAGACAGGGAAATTTCGTTTTGCTAAAATTAGACGACTTTGAGCTGGAGCGTTGCAAAAGCCAAGTTGCGGAAGAGTTTTAAGGCTGAATAATGTCGATCGGTTCCTATACGATCGATTTTAAGAGGCAGTTAGGGATGATAGTGGTTATTCTATTAAGCAAGAGGCTTGTGGAATATACATGCGGGGGTACAGAGCTCTACTTTAAGTATACGTTCAGAGGTACTTGAAGGAGAGAAAGTTAAACTGTGCTATAAATAGCCCGCGGAGAGCCAGAAAAAGAGGTTTTGGCTGAGAGACAAGTATTGACGACTTGTAGTGAAGTGTCAATTAAGGTCAGACGTGACTTCTGATTGAAGTTAAGGAGAAATGAAAAGTTGTACTAAGTTTGAACTGGAGGATGGGACTTGACGATTTCTTAGGAAAGTCGGTCATCACCGATAACTTGATGATGATCAATTGATGGCCTAACGCTTGATATTTTGATTCAATCAGTTGTTGGCTCCCACAGTTCAAAAAGTTCAGAGCAAAGTGCATTCAAGGCACTGTAAGATTGAGATCCTATGCTACCTATAGTTATACATTGGTAAACTATGGAGGGATCTAGAAACTACCATGGGACAAGCTTTTAGTAAAAGAAAAATATCTTCGTTTGTTTAGAGACTGGAAGAGGACAGTCTGTTACAGGTGGCAGCGATGATATATGTAAGGCAATTAAAAGTACGAACGTCCAGCAACGAACAATGCACCACGAACCCCATCCCAAGACGCCTACCGCTTGCGTTTGGCCCCAGAGCTACTCCCCTCTTCACGATCCGGAGAAGGAGGACGAACCGGACGAGGTTTGACGTCTTTCTTCTCAAGAAGAGGGGCGGCACCAAACTCGGGGACAGACTTCGCAGGGGAAGTGTCGGTGGAGCGAGTTGGTCGACGAGGAGATGGTCCAGAAGGTCCCGCGGCGGGGGAGACAACCGCAGCTGGAGCCTTTGAAGACGAGGCGATGAGACGGCCGTCGGAAGAAGGCGGCGCTGGTGGTGTATGAACAAAGTCGCGTGTCGCAGGGCCCGGCGTGAAACGGTTGGAGATCCATGGTTGATATACATGGCCCGTCGTGTTACCCGCGGCGTCAACTTGAGGAATGGCAGTCGACGTTGGATTGTTATCGAGCATGATGAGCTCGGCGTTGACGACGTCGGAGGACTGAAAGACGGTGTTATAGAGCCCGCGGATAGCCTGCGCGTCGGCCTCCAACTCGAACAGTGAGTCGAAGGTGTCGTTCCCAAGGCCGTCGTCCATGAGTTTGAAGAGGTATGCACCGTCGCGGTGGCCGCAGTGAAAACGGTTCAAGGCCCGCGCGTATAAGGCACCTTGGATCATAAGCTCGTGGGTGTCGGTAAGGAGAGTGGACAGCTGCTGAGCAAGGCGGTGGGGAGAGACGTTCCAGTAGGGAAGCAGGTGCTCGAAGAGCGTACGAAGCTGAGCAGGGGAACACTTGTAGGAGCAGACGTGGTGTCTGTCCGCGCAGAAGTTACAGACTTCGCTTCCAGGCGCGCGCACGCAAGCCTGACTGCGAGAAGCGCACGTCGCGCAAGGAAAAATCTCTGGTGAGAACCAAGGACCTGTGGTGACGCTCTGTACAAGCGCAGTGGGGATCTGTAACAAGGCCGCAGGAGGCACGGCGGTACCTGAGAATAAAGTCAGTAAATGGAGTATGGCTAAGATAAAAGAATGATAAACGTACCGTCGGGCGGAAGCGAGCGGTAATGCTCAAGCAGTTGCGCACGAGTAGTGATGGGCGCGGGAGCTGGCGAGGAAGGCACGGGTTCTTGTTCAGGCTCGGGCGCAGGCTCAGGTTCTGGTGACGGAGTGAAAAGGTCCTCGACGGGTTGCTAAGAAAAGATGATTAAATGAGCAGAAGGAAAAAGATGGAGAAGACGTACCGGTTCTTTCTCCTTCTCCTTCGTCTTGGCCTTCTTGGAGGGCGGCGCGGCAAGCTCGTCATCAGTAACTTCGTATTCGGGGGCGGGGACGATGCGCGGGATCTTGAAGTCGTTTGGCAAGAGGTCGAGATGGTCGCGGTCGGTGCCGAGCTCGTCTATACGTTCCTGAGAAGGACGGAGCGCGCGGTACGCGGGGATGAGTGCAGTTTGGCCGGGAACGGTTTTGGCGATCCCTTTGAAGACGTCGGAGATGGTGATCAAGAAGACCTCCACCGACTCTGGGATGGCGTCGAAGTTTTGACGGTACTCCAGCTGCAAGAAAAGAAAGAATAAGAGAACGGTTAGAAGGATAAAAAGAGACGACGCACGAAGACGGGAATAAGGCGTTCAACAGCCTCCAACTGCTCTTCGTCGGGAGACGCGTGCGCAGGGTCTTCAAAGAACTGGACGAGAGTGCGGGCGTCGTCGTTGTCGAAAGGAGCCCAGTATTTGGCCAAAGGATGCGTCTCGAGGAGCTCGGCAGAGTTGGAAGTACTATTGCGGCCGGGACCACCCTTGGTGGTGCTGCGACCGCGTTTTCCTCCCTTCGCCTTGCCACGAGCGGGATGAGTACCGGCGGTTGAGCGACCGGTGCGACGAGGAGCGTTGGCGGTAGAGGTCGTGGACCGAGCGGGAGAAGACGTCCGAGGAGGCATCGCCTGGCGACAAGCACCGGGGAGAAAGAAGTTGACAAGCGATGGAAGAATAGCGAGGGACTGCTCGGCGGCGTAGGCGTCGAGGAGCAATGAAGAATAGGAATCCAAGTAGTGACCACACGGTGTAAGACACTGAATGTGAAGGGATTGTTGTGGTAGGGAAGAAAGAGAAGTGGGCGCCAAAAAGCACCCACTCAGTCTATAAGGCAAACGGACTTAGAGAAAATTTCTCTAAGCCCACACGCCGTCAAAGAGGATTGAATTGAACCCTGGCTGACTCACCTGCGAGAAGGGCCAAGAGGTTTGATGAAAGAAGACGAGCAGGAAAGGGAAGTCCCCGCAGTAATTAGAAGGAGGTTTTAAGTTTGATGAAAAAACCTATTCTAAGGACAATTGAGTCGGTGGCCCCGGCGAGAGATAACACGGAGGAACAGATAAGATAGCACGGAGGGTCGAGCGTACCTATGATTAGGGTTAGCGCTTGGACCGGAGACGAAAATTTTGACCAAGTCGAAGAGATGAAGAGGAATGGGTGGAGAACCCCTGTCTCTACTCTTTCAGACAGAAAATGTCAGTGACGTAATGATGCCGTAATAGTGATTGGCGTCCGCGGAAGCAAGTGTCTAAAAATAGACAGTCTGAGCGAGTAGTTCATGAGGACTTGGCCAAAACAAGTCGCTCGAGGAAAAAGGAACAGTGAAGTAGTTTGCAGTTGGTCTAAAAATAGACGTCCGCGGGAGCTGTCATCCTTGCGGTCCACTAGATTTAAAGCCAAAAATAAGCACGGATTTTGGTGCAGGCTATAGACCGGGGACGGTCTAGATTTAGTGAAGGGGAGATGTAACGACTGGCCATTTTTGCGCGTTATATCTGGCTATTTTAAGTCAAGTGCGGCCCTAAACAACCCAACTACCCGCCACGACTATAGTCTTACTCGACTATCAATAGGAAGTCAGTACCTCTGTTGGTGACACTAAGGAGGGTCGAAGTGAGCTCCGAGCTGTTGACCGTAAAACCCATCACAGGAGAAAGGCATTATATTAATAGCCTACTGCAGTACTATGGATCTGCTCCATAACAGAACCCTCAGAAGAGTGACGAAGAGTCAAGTACTTGTGTACTACGGACTTAGACGAAGGTCTACAAGGATGTAGGAGGCGCCGCGGGGGCTATCAGAGTCAACATCAGTCAAAGGACAGATGCCGCGGGCTGCCGACTATAAATAGACGGCTGGAACAGCGGAAAGGGATCTCATACAGGAGATGCCGGTGCTGGGATCAGAAGGCAGAATTATGGCAAGACATGAGGTCTTTGACAGGAGTAATGATGGTGTGATGCTGAAGCCGAACAAGTGCGGCAACTTCATTAGAAATCTATTTCTATATTGGAGTCAGCGCGGATGACTTGGTGGCTTGATAAATTGGACAACAGACGAGCCTGTGATATTGCGAGTGAATTGGAATGTCCCAAGAATAGTCTTAGGAGTTATTGGAGGCGTTGATGGCACCACCGGAAGGGTTGCCGCCAGTGACGGATTGACGGGATCACCAATGATGGCGTTCCGCGGGCTTCCGCAATTCAGTGATTCAACCGTGGGAGTCATAATTGCTGACTTTCTACCGTTGGATCGACAAGCCAAGAGGCTGCCGAAGGTCCTCCGGGACACCCAAATACCAATATACCATCTCTCTACTCAATTGGATCGACATTGCTTACTCTGTACTATTTATGTGATGTATTTCTTGGCATTAGTATAAAAGGACCTGTATTTCTCGTTGAGCTGGAGGACATCGCGCTCAGTCTACTAGACAGCGTTGGTGAACTCAGGCAGCAACGTAGAGGCATATATAAAGATATTGTCTACTCGTTTGTCTTAATAGAAATTGTGTTGAAGTTCAGTTCAAGTGTGAATCTAAGCATTGTTTCGAGAGTGTTCACCCGCGGAGGCTTTGCATTCGAGTAGCTTTGTCGTGGCCCTAGTGTGCAAGGAACTGCCTGCCTCTACTGCCCGCGGACTGTCTATTTCGTTGTAAGGATACGTGTGCTCGAGAGTGAACTAGTATCTCCCTGAGTCTGAGGAAGAGTGGAACTGTCCATCTGCTGAAGCATTGCGTTGGAACTGCTGGCGCATAACCGGAAGAGATCTGATTAGTCCTCGTCTGAAAGGCTTGTGCTATATAAAGGAGTGTCAAAGGTTCCTGGAATTTGGAGGTTCAGGTCTATAGCGTAACTGGCGCTATAAGAATTGTGCATTCTGCCGCGGAAACTGTCTGTGGCCATTGTTTCAATCTCGCCCTGATATTCAACTTCGTTGGGTATCTTGTATCCTACTGTTTTATAGTTCCTATTTTTAGGAAAGGTCCGCGGACGGAATCACTTCCATCTACGGTGTGTGAGAGCGTGTTTTGTGCAAGGTCCTTACTTGCAAGTCGACTTATATCCTCGTCACTGTGACATCTGGATTTCGGATCGAACCCCACGAACTCTTCGAGAGACATTTGAGTGTATCTTGTGGAGATATTTGTGTTGTAGTGTTGTGTGTGTTGGTTGATTGTGTTATATAGATATTTTGGTGGTAGATTCTCTGCTGCGCTATATTTAGCACTTCAGTTGATATATTCAAGTGTCAGCGTTACAACGGTGAGAGCAGAAATTGTCCGTGAGTGGGCCATCTTGAGAGGGCTAAGCTCGAGATCAATGAGGAGCAATGCGGGCGTCTTGCTCGCAACTGATGAAAGCGGCGGACAGGCGGAGGCATTGAGAACGTAGCGCGTAGACGATGTCGAGGGGGTAGCGAGCTACTACTCGTAATTGGGTCATTTTGCAGATACGGAGAAGGAGGTACACGCACCTTATTTCCTCCTATAGCTCGATGACATGTACTCGGTAAGTAGTTGCGAGAGGGCGAAATTCGACTAGTCTGAAGTCGGACGATGCGGCGTTGAGGGACACGGCTTGGGAGTGGGCCAAAGACGGACCAGCCTGGTCCAGGACCAGGTCTTAGACGGTCTTGAGGCTTTCAGAGAGGCTGCCGAGGCGTCGAGCCATAGAGAGATGTGTGATGCAGCCAGCGCAAGGACACGCCGTGGACGTCGACATCGCGTAGACTCGTATTGCATGAGCGGGACGTCCGTCGTAGATGAAGAGCCGGGCTGCCAATGAGCATCCCGTGTTGTCACGAGCTGCGGCCTGCGGGTCTGGGGGTGATGAGAATACCGAAGGTGGGCACAGCGAACCGTCAGATTCGCGGTGATGCGAAGGGAGGAGCGTGAGGAGAACTTGGGAAGAAAAAAAGCCGCCTCGCCTCAGCAATCAATGTGACTGTGACGTCACGTGTGACTGCACGCGTCCTGCCTTCTCCCACCATCATCGATTCATCGCCGACCATCCAGCCACCCCGGCGGCCCCGCTCGGTCTTCAAACGCTGTAACATGACTCGACAACTGTTTATTCACGCGTTTTGGCACCTCTCCCGCAACATCGGGGTGTGATCGCGCAAAATCAGCTCGCCAACGACATCCGCATCACACGCGACTTTGGACGCGTCGTTTCGATTCAAAGCAGCTGGAAGACATTCCGAAGACGAACACCGTTGTCTATGAACCCTTATGGCGCGCTCCAGCCCTCCACCTGTGCTCTATGAAGCGCTTGCGAGGTGAGTAATCCTACCAATTCCTTCCGCTTCAATAACGTGCAGTAGGGAGCTTGCCCCATAGCATTCTGCCTATGGCGCGTTCGCTACCGACAATCTGGTTGGTTATGAGCCTTTGCTTCGGTACCAACTGCCATCGGCCGCGTCCGACGAAGGAAATGCCAGTTTAGATAGAGAGGCCATTGGAGTCCCACTGTCCCAGTCGGTGCGCCATTGATTTTGAGTATTTTACTACCCTTCTTCCCATCCCTAGTCGCCTCCCTTTCACCCTATACCTTCCTCAGCTTGTATCCTACCGCTCCCCTTCCCATCCCATTATTTCCTCTCGTACTTTCCAATGGACACTAATTTGTTCGTCAGTTCCTGCCGTCCACCGGCGCACTTTCTCCCGCATGCTCACCTCATCCATCCCTGACCTCGCCTCATCGAGGCCTCGACGCTCGCGATGTCCGCCAATCTCGTCTTCACCGGCCGTCCCGTGTCGCCCCGTCCGCCGATATCAAATCCCGCCCGAAAACTCAGCGTAAATGTGATATCTTCGACCCACCATCTTCAAATTTCACCTTCACATACCCCGCTATCGCCTCGTCAACCCTCCTCGCTGCGCTCGATATTGCCGCATTCACGACCCACGCTCCGCTGGGGTGCATGACGCCGACCGCCTTGGATATCCACTCACCGCCACGTGTGAATGATCTGAGCAAAACGGGTTTTCTTTCTTTGTTTTTGTTGAATGTGGTCCATGTGCTGATCCGTTTTCACTTGCAGTGTTCGCGAAGGCCTTGCTGAAAACTTGAGTCGATGTTTTATTATTCCGCTGTCTGTCCATTCAAAATTGCCAGTTCAGGCTACCGCGCCGTCTCCTGAAACTCGGGTAAGTTGGCTTCCGTTGAATGACTCGACCGATGCTTTGAATCCTAAGCTCCAGATATGTGACGATCCAAGTTGATACAAATCGGTAAGAATCTTTGGCACCAAGTGCTAGCAGTGTGCTAGCGCTGACTGTTTCGCGTTCTACTAGGTCACACAGAGCTCGACTCACCCCCGCTCTCAAATATGAATTGTATGTTTCTCCCTTCAATCTCTTTCTTGTCTCATTCATCTTATATCTCCTCCCACCACGCTGAATTTCGGCCCGGGCGAGGCAATCTCAGTCAACTTCGCTAGCAATTATTGTGTGCTCAACGGCAGCTGCACTGAATACTCGGTATGTTTTGTGTCTGTTCATCTCATTCTTCCTATCTTTGATAAAGGATGTACGCTAAGGTTGAACGGCGTAGTCTTCGCCGCCAACTTGCGGAGCGCGATTCATTTTGTTTCCCAACACTCGCGTACGTTATCATCTTTCTGTCTAAGCTTTTTGCTCATCAATTGCGGACAAGCTCAGACCTCATTGTAGTGTTTGACGACACTATTTCGCTAACCGCAATTGGGTGCGTGTCCAACACTCTACCAAGTTTCGTGATTTATTGACTTCTTACCCGATGTTGTTTGGGACTCGTGTTTTGTACTTGGTGGGAACTTCCGCAGGGATCGTTTTCATCGTATGAATGCCTATGTACTGTATGTTGTAGGTAGCCGGATACAAATATAGATGGAAATTGTGGGTCATTAAATGGTACTGTACATAAGTCAGTCGCGAACTCACATGAAGTGCTGTTGAGCACTCGATCTGAGTCCGTCTGAGCGCTCAGCCTAAGTGCTTCACCGGACTCAACTCGAGTTCGTCTGGAGCACTCAGGTACAGTGCTTCAGGGACTTCATTCTACTATCGAAATCTGCCGTTTAGGCGCTTCAGCTGAGTGGGTCGACGCACTTCAGCTGAGTGTTCCAACACACTCCACCTCAGCGCTTTTCGGGCACTCAGATGAAGTTCTTTTCCTTCCCGCAGTGATAATGGGTTTTGAATTCTGAGGACGGCATGAGCCCACCTGCGAACACGAGTTCCCCGCCTTGTACCCTCGGTTGAAGGAGACAGGAAGAGAACAAACCTGGACGCGGCCGACAAGGAAAAGATTGCGAAGGAGGTCGTGACATCCTGATAGCCAACGATGTGGAATCTTGTATTGGAGAGACACTTTCCGCACGCTGGCCGAACAGTGAGTCATACGGCGCTGATATCATGCACCAGTTGTTAACCCTAGAAGCATAAATTTGGGTGAACGGTAATTTGATCAAAAGCGAAGACTATGTGTAGCGCAGCCTAATTTGGTCTTGAGCTCTGGTGGCAGTTTTTGAAACAGACGTTCTGTTAGAACTTGTTGGAGGCGCAATAAAATCCGGAGATTATTTCGAAGCGGTATGAGCCCATCTTGACATGAATAGGATGTTGGTCTGGATGAACTATCACCTACAAAAAATCGGCGGCAAAACTTGATTCAAGAGTGCGACCTGAACGATATCCGTCAATCGAGAACAAATCAGAGGTGCTGCAACCAAGCTGCAACGTATTCATGACATTGTGAATCTCCCACCGGCTACAAAATGACGCAGAAGTTGGCAGAGCTTGAATATCACAAACTTGAAATGTAGCCCGAGCCGTCCCATACCTCCGAAGACCTTGCTCAAGGCTGGACTCCCAGAACTTGAAGCGAAACTTGAATACTAAGTAGTCTCTATCCAACCTCTATCGATTACAGAGCAACGGGAGACCGAGTTTCGGGAAAGATTTGACCATGCCTTCGCAAGTCTCCAGAAGACTCATTGTGGCGAGGAGGTGGAAGGGAAGAGAGAAACGGACGGTGGCAGCACTGCCACGAACACGAGCACGTGATTTGTCGCGGTTGCTTTCTTCACCGAGCGAATCGACGCGACGAGCCTAGACTTGCGTGCCTTTCGCGTCGGTCACACGTTCGAAAGCTTCGAGCCCCCATGTGTCTAGGAGGAAAGGTGCACGCTTATACTCTAGGAATTATAGGGATTCATTCGCAGTACCTAAGCCTAACACTTGTCACTTGCAGGTCCCACCCGTACCCGGCAGACACGTACCCGCTCCACCCGACTGAACCCGTCCGCCGACGGCGCGGGCACGGCAGCGGGCGGACGAGTTCGGGGAGACACGCGGTAAGTACTAGACGGGTCAGCGGCAAATTCGGCGAAGCTGATCTTACCATATGCATGAAGTTTGACGGCTTCTAGCTCGCCGCCACTCCCCGGGATCCGTCGCAGCCGCTTTGGCAGTGGCTGTGAAGAAGCATCAAACCGAGGTTTCGGGAATGGGGAATACTAAACCTTGGCAAGCAAGGGAATCTTCAAAGCCCAGGCTGTCGAAATTTGAAACTCAAGCCCAAAACCAACCCAAAACACTCCCTCAGTAACCCACATCTGATCGCTGACGCTAACAACGTTGACCACGATCGATATACTTATACTTGACCTAGAGCTACTTAGAGCTCGAGAGACGCGGGCTTGGTTGTTCGCAGACTATTTCTACGTAGTCTCTTGTAAACAGACGCTACAACAAAAATGTCCTCGTACCTGCGGTTTGTTGTAATTTCTACGAGCAACCCATGAACCAGATAATACTAAGGTTGGAGGCCTAGCTAGCACGTCTGTGCCTTGACCCGCCCAGCCTCTCAGGGCAATTTGCTCCAAATATCTTATCGCAACAGGGCATGATGAAATTCGAAAGCTCGCTTGGCAGGCACTCTGAGGCATTTTCCATCATTTTCCCTCAAGTTATCCGTCCACAAGATGTTGAACATTGCTGAATTCACGGGCGATTTACATACCAAATCCATCTAATGCTGGTTGACGGTATTTCTTCTCTGCCCTCCGACAGACTCTGCTTAACTTGGCATGAAAATAGTATTATAATATCATTGAGTATATGGCTCGAAGCCGCCTCAAGTAAAGCTAAGAGAACGCCGCGCCTCGTGCTCACACGAGCACAAGTTCTCAGGATGCCAATGGGGATGTGAAACATCAGCCGGATAAGAACGCCAAGTGATACGTAAGTATCCTACATAAAACGAACGAAAAGGTATGGCGCGCGAGTTGCACTTGCTCACGCTCTAGTAGCACCAGCCACAGTTGTGCCTTTACTTCCAATGGCCGACAAGCAGAAGCAAAACGAACCCGCCGCCGTCGTGGAGAGCCCCGAGAAGGTAGTATCTGACGACAACGGATCCTTCGTGGACGAGAAGCGCCGTTCGAACTCTGACGCCGACAGCGTCCTCGAGAACTCGGAGGGCGTAACTGAGCATGAGCTCGCGACACTGCGACATGTTCGCGACAAAATGCCGTATGTGTTGACTGGCTTTCCTCCGCGCAACAAATTTATCTTGTCTTTACAGTTGGCAGGCATTCTCTGTCGCGGCCGTCGAGTTCGCGGAGCGATGGACGTACTATGGCACAACGGTCTGTGTTGCTAGGCATTTCTACTCACTTTATTGACGTCTCTCTCAACAGAACATATTCAACAACTACATCCGCGCACCCCTTCCAGTTGGATCTCGCGACGGCTCAGTCCCGCGGGAGTTTCGAGATTCCGGTATCGCGGGGGCCCTTGGTTTGGGACAACAAAAGTCGTTTGCTATTCGTACTGTAAGCCCCACTCCTTCAACCTCATACCTTTCTCTCAGATTGTATCCAGTTCAACTCTTTCTTCGTGTTTGTGACGCCCTTCATCGGCGCCATCATTGCAGACACGAAATGGGGTCGCTACAAGACCATCTGCGTCTTCACAATTGTTGTCTTGTGCGTTGTTCATCTCGCTATTTACTCTTTCAAAGTTACTAACAGAAAATCAGCCTGGGTCATATCATTTTGGTCGCATCTGCGACGCCTGCTTCAATTGCCCAACCTCAAACTGCCCTCGGTCTCCTTGTTCTTTCTATTTTTGTGATGGCCGTAAGCCTCTCGTCTATCATTGGCTCGATTCAAGGTTTATAGTTTTTCGACAGGTCGGCGCTGGGTCAGTCGACCATTTCTGTTTATCAGCAACAATTTTCTAAACATGCCCGTGTTCACCAGTTCAATCAAGTCCAATGTTTCACCCATGATTGCTGAACAGTATCAGGGCAAGTTGCGTAAAGGTATAGTTTAATGGTGCTGTTCGATTTCAAACTGGAGTACTAATCTTCAATCTTATGTGCATAGAGGTCTTACCGTCAGGCGAAACTGTCATCGTCTCACCCAACATCACCGTACAAAGTATCTACCTCTGTATGTCGTCATCTTTTCCTTTTATCTTGGCTCGTTCAATTCAAACCATAAGACTTCTACATGGCTATCAACTTTGGGTCCACCGGCGCCATCAGCGCCTCCTTCCTCGCCCGTGACAACGGCTACTGGGTCGCCTACCTCGTCCCCACATGCATCTTCGCCGTAATCCCTATCATCCTCTACCTCTGCCGCAACTCCTACGTCAAAACCCCGCCCCGTGGTTCAATTATTTTGGAGACCTTCCGCGTCGTTGGGGTCTGTCTTTCTGCTCGGTGGACGTGGAATCCACTCGCACTCATTCGAGAGGTCAGGAGTGAAGGCTTCTGGGAGCCTGCTAAGCCAAGTGTGTATTTTCTTTTGGATTTTTTGGCTTGTGCCGAATGCATATTACTACAACAGGCTCTTACCAGGGCGGCGAGCTTCCCGCCAAGATCACTTGGGACGAGGAGTTTGTTGGTGAGGTGAGCCGTACCTTCTCGGCTTGCAAAGTCTTCTTGTTCTTCCCGATCTATTGGCTATGTGCGTCCTCCCCAAGATTTTCGCCTTCAGCCCAGCTCACATAATCTAGGTTATTCCCAAATCGATGGAAATCTCGCAACCGTTGCCGCAGGCATGACGCTGAAAGGTTCGTACTCACATCGTTCGATAATGAACATTCAATGAAATGTCAATTTCCATGCAGGAACCCCCAACGACCTGATTCAAAATTTGAACCCAATCTCTATCATCATCATGATCCCCATCTTCGAGCGCGGTATCTATCCCTTCCTGCGCAGCCGTGGGATCAACTTCACACCCATCAAGCGCATCAGTGCGGGATTCTTCGTCGCTGGGATGGGTACGAATTATTGTCTTGTCTCGTTCGAACATCTATTTACTAGCGTTTGGTATCCCAGCGATGGTTTACGCCGCCGTCCTCCAGTTCTATTTGTACAAGACCTCGCCGTGCGACAACGACCAACCGTCAGCTTGTGAAACGGAAGATCGCCATCCCAATCCCAGGTCCGTATTACGTGGTTTGCAAAGATTTCTGTCTGACCGTCGGAAAATCTACTTATCAGCCCTATAAACGTAGGCAGATACGAATGATTCTTACGGACTACTAGTACACTGACAACATCAAAGGTCTGGGTAGCCAGTGGGCCGTATATTCTTGTCGGAATGTCCGAGATCTTTGCCAGCATCACTAGTCTGTACGTTCCAGTTCAATTCTACCTCACTTCGTTCAGCGTTTACTCAACCTCT
The DNA here is from genome assembly GCA_037176885.1 of Favolaschia claudopus. Classification (NCBI taxonomy): domain Eukaryota; kingdom Fungi; phylum Basidiomycota; class Agaricomycetes; order Agaricales; family Mycenaceae; genus Favolaschia; species Favolaschia claudopus. The sequence goes on along the minus strand of JAWWNJ010000159.1, from coordinate 493,431 downwards.
GCAATAGTGAATACGCATTCACCAAGGCTCCGAAGCGCATGAAGTCCGTCGTCATGGCTTTCTCGCAGTTACAAACTGCCCTCGCCAGCGCACTCAACTTTGCACTGGTCGATGTCAACCGCGAGGAAAAGTTCCAGTGGCTGTTTGCCAGCTTTGGTATCATTTCTTCCGTTTTTGCCGGCATATTCTACTGGAAGTAAGTACTCTTTATTCTTCATTACATGCTTTCCGTCCTCCTATAAAAAATTAATATATTCCTAGCTTCCGTGAACTCGACGAAGCCGAGGTTCAACTCAACTTGATTGGCACCGGTGAACGAGCGGGCTTTGTTGGAGAGAGAGAGGACGAATCTTCGCAGAAGGCCGCGTAGAACGACTATTACTGCCACGATTTTATCGTAATTTTATGCCATTCATCACTCTTCTGTTTCATTGACCTGTGGATCAAGCCATTACTAGCAGCGGCCAGTGTGAAGCGGTGAAACTTGAAGTCTTCCGGAAAATATTCCTCAGTCGCGCGCTCCGAAAAGGTTTATAAACGGTTTCAAACCCTTTCCGTTTGGTTTGCCAGATCTCGCAAACGAAAACGAAATAGTTGGAGCCTTATTATAATAATTCCTGTACTGTATGCAAACCCCAAGTCGTCTCCGAGTCTGAAAGTCGCGGCCGGAAGAACAGGAAATTTCCGTTGTTCATCATTCGGCATGACGGGGCCGACATAAGACAGCCCGAAACTTCACGGATTATCACTAATTTCCCGGCTCGCTGCTGACGAAGCTAGTTGAACCTGTTCAGTATATATTGCTCTTCCGGAAAGGCAATTTCCAAGCAGTTCTACTCCCCAGAACTTGAAGCGACATGACTATCACTCAAGATCCCTCCGCTCCTCTGGTCGCCGTTGTCGGTGCCACAGGTGCTCAAGGCGGCGCGGTCGTGAACGGTTTAGAGGAGTCCGACAAAGCTTACCGTGTTCGTGGATTCACTCGCGATGGGACGAAACCTGTTGCACAAGAGCTTGCGAAACGCGGGGTTGAAATCATCACCGTGTCGCTGGTGGTTGAAAACAAGGAGGCGGTTTTCAGGGCGTTCGCTGGAGCTGACTTCACTTTCGTATGTGCATCTGAATCTGTGTTCACTTTGCTGTCTGCTCATAGACATCAGCTTGTAACCAACTATTTTGAGCATGGGGATAAGCAGAGGGTAAGTGCTCGTCTCGATGGTGCCAATGATGTTTACAGACCCACCTGTGCAGGAAGTAAACGAAGGGAAACTTCTCATCGACGCTTCGAAAGCCGCCGGAGCTTCGCGCATCATTTGGTCTGGTCTCCGCTCGTATGACAAGCTGAGCGGTGGACGATACCCGAATGCTCATCAGTTCGAGAGTAAAGCCATCGTAACAGAGTATGCTCGCCAGTGCGGCGTTCCCTTCGTCGACTTGCAAGCCGGCTTCTATGGGACCAACCTGCTCGGCAGCATCCCATTCTTCTACTCGAAACAAGAGGACGGGAACTTCGCACTTGCATGGCCGACGGAGCCTACCGTTCGCGTTCCATACATCGACATTGCTCGCGATTATGGTCTGTGGGCGCGCTATATGCTCGAACTGCCGACTGCGGAGTTCCCCAATGGCGCCAGCATGATGACGCACAGTGAAATACTCACCGTTGCAGAAATGGCCGCCCAGCTTTCTCAAGGTACGCAATTCGATGCTGACGAGTGAATGACTGAAACACTGATACCTTTTTCAGTGACAGGAAAGAAGGTCGTCTTCAAGCGACTAGATATGGAACGATTCATTAAGAACGTAGAGGCTTCGGGCTTCCCAGCTGAACCGATGGTGGACGTGTGGAAGGCTATAGATGAATTCGGATGTAAGCAGCAACTTTTCTTTCCGTCGCAAGCTACTCACAGCTCGCAGGGCCAACCACCACTTCATGCTCGATTCTCCCGAGACCCACACGTACGTGGAAGGAATTTGTCGAAATTTCGGACTGGAGCAAGGTATTTGGGAGTCAGTAGTAGGATTTCAAATTACATTTTTATGATGTGCTTGCGAATACAATATCAATGTCCTGGAAAGAACGTACAGCAGTGTCCTTGATCAGTCGAATCCTCGAATAGAATACGTGTTGTGGTCCATAATGAAGGATATCATATCATCACCAGATAATTTGAGGGTACGACTAAGAGTATATATCAGCAACGGGACGAATGCACGTAGACGATAGAGCAACGACAACTCACTGCCCAGCGTCCCATCAGCTTTCTTTGCTTGCCACCACTTCCCTTCTTGATCCTCGATTTCAAGCACCTCGCCCTTGCTGAACGACAACTCGTTAGGGTCTTGCGGAGAGCCTCTGTCTGCGATAAACAAGCATTAACAGGGGGATTTGCGATACAAAAAGAAGAGGGACATACATGCATGCAATGCTCGTGCGCGGAGTAGTGGCTCCTCCTCCAGAGTGTGAACGCTTTCGCGTCGTGGGGGCGGTGAATCAGGAACGGAGGTCGGCGGCGGCTGGGGCGGCGGAGAAACAACAATCACACCAGGCAACATGCTGTGGGTGACGCCGCCCGAAATCTTGAGAGATTCCGGTGGTTCAATGTTGATCGGCGTCCGAGTCTTCGAAACGGGTGACAAAGCGAGTGGCGGAATTAGTATTGAGGGGGGATCGGATACAGTGAGCATTGGTACAGGAGGGATCGCTTCGACATATGGTGGATCTGATTCAACGATGATGGATCCTACCAGGCTCTTCCTGCTCGCATTTGAATGCGCTGTACCGCTTCGCTTTAGGCTCGCGGCACTCTGCGGACGTTTGAGGCTGCCGATGACGCTCAGCGCGACGCTCCCTCGCTTCGGCTCGTGGATTCCCATGTCCGGTGAGCCAACCCCGCTCCCCAGCGCGTAGTTTGGCTTACTGATCGTCCCTTGGAGCATGGCTAGGCTGCGCCGTCGAGGGACAGGAGGCTGAAGGCCCCCGGTACCGAGGCGGTTTATGAGATGAAGAATCAGTGAGTCGGCCTCGCAGGTGAAATACAGCACCCAGAGGATGTCGACGAGAGTGAGAATCAGATAGCCTGCACCCATAGCCTGCAATGCCTTCTCACGTGAGAAGACGCCGGTGTCTGTTCCCTGCACGGCGAAAACGATAGAGATTACGCCGAACGCGGCGAGTTGAAGGCGGGCAATTTGGATGGAGTCGGTTGCCACGGAAAGTATGACTCCGATGGTCAGGAAGGCCTGGAGCAAGATGGCAAACCAGAGTGAACCGACAGCTCGATGGCCAACTGCGAGGGCATTAGAGAAGTTGAAGAGCCTGGCAAGTAGGACGTACACTGCGCAGTAGCAATTGCTTGGAATATAAACGCCAGAAGCCACCCAAGCTAATACATCATCAGCAGTCTCGAGGCGGCAGTGTTTATTTGGACTTGCCGTTCCCAATATTGTCGTGGCGAGGAAGAAGTAGTGCGTCCTAAACGGCGAGAAATCGAGACGCGGGGGCATGATGGTGGGCGGAGGAGTAAAAAGAACGGACACGACGCACATCTCTTGAGGGAAACGGAAGATCATGACCAGTGTTCATGATCGAGGGTGCAGAACGAAGATTGTGATACAAACCCGTTGGTCGCCATCCAAACTAAGGGAAGAGTCGCAGACAGTGAGAAAAGGGTAACCAACACCATGATTGACTCAACATTGTTGTAGGCAGTGTCCATTGAGCTGGTGAGAAAGGTCGCGGCTTGATTTGAGCAGAGCCCTGCATCAACTGCATCTGTTGAGGTCGAAGTCCATGAAATCAGGTTCCCTACCCACAATCTTTTTCCCAGTCAAAACGCAATACCACCCAGGAAATTTGGGATCCCGCATGACTTCAGAATACGAGATAAATATGGGTCGCTGTCGAGACAAACGGCGACGTACTTCTCACAGTTGCTTGACAGGCACAGGCTTATTCTGAGCTCGGACAGATAGACAACTCGAGTGCCATCTACACTTGTGATCGAGTTGCGAACGACCATTAGCGCCCAAACCATCGGAGTCAGACGATGATGAGAGGCGAATGGCAGGAGCGATGTTTATGGTTAATTGGTTGAGGCCCCATCACAATCACCGGAACAATCCGAACACATCTGAGTGTTCAACGTTCAACTTTGGTTCAACTTGGAGAAAAATTTTGCGTTTCATACACATTTTCGAGTAGAATATACATCCAGACAGATCAGATATCTCAGCTGCGCCTCTTACAAGCATTGGGAGTACTAGAGCGATGCGTTGATATCTCGAGGATAAAAAAATGAAAATATAGACATACCCATTGGTTCGAGGCAGTACACTTGTAAGGGCTTACGCAAGTCTATGAAACGCTCGGTTTCAGAATAGCTGTGATTTTGTTCAGAGAGGAAGAAAGAAGCACTCACAGTGGGTCCTGTCCAACCCTGGCCACCACATTGATCTGCGGATGCGAAAAGAGTTCAATCCACCGCAACGAAAAGAAAAGGTAACAGACCCCAGTGCTGCGCGACGCCACTACCGCCACCACTACCACCACCGCCAGTGGGCTGGCCGCCGGAAGATGTGGTCGTGCTCGTCGTCGTCGTAATAGTGGTAGTGCCGGAACCCCCAGTGTTCAGGGTGCTGACAATTCCGTTGTAAGCGGCCCTTCGGGTCTAATCAGCATCGAGTCAACGAGATAGTTCAGGAAAGTATACTTGGGCTGCCAGTTGGCGTCGAAGAGCAAGGGGTTGGTGCTGGCGCGCCATGAGTCGGGGTCGCGGACACCCCAGACGGTGATAGAGACGCAGGCGGGGGTGTTGAGGCAGGCCTTCACAACGTTCTGGTAGTCAGCCGTGGGGGCGCTGGCGACGTCGAGTTCTACAGCGAACAACATGGGAACTCGGGTCAAAGATGTGACAAAGAGCTACGCACCAGTGACAGCGACATCGACATTGGCGGCCGCGAGGGCAGTGAGAGCGCCTTGGAACCCAGAAGAGCCGCCAGCCTGTCATCATCGGATTTGAGACACCATTCAATATATATTAGTTCAGATACAAAACATACGCTGAGATGGGCCTGTGTGCCGATGCCGTCGACGATCTTGCCGTTGGCATTGAGCTGGTTAACGAGCTTGACGATACCCTGGACTTTTGCATTGTTGGAGTCAAGGTTGTAGTCGTTGATGTAGAGCTGTGGGCATGGCAAGCCTATAGTCAATTCTCCGCTCAAAAGGGGGGATGAAGCTTTACCTTGACGTCGGGGTCAATGGAGCGGGCAGTCTGGAAAGCAACGGTGAAGGCATCGTTGCCCATGACTAGAGTTTTTCAGTCAGAGATGTATGAAGGGATACCAGGTAGATTATAGCGAACCTTGGGTCCAGTGAGTACTCTGATTTGAGTGTCGTCAGTTGCGTTGTGGCGAAAATTGAATGCAGGAGTACCTTGATCGATCCATCTTCATTCTACAAGAGGGTGAGTCCCACCGCAACAATGCTGCAAGTAACCAAAACCCACAATGTGCTCGTTGACGACATCAATAGCATAGAGCTTGCCCTTGTACCGGGTCATGAACTGAGTGATGTGGTTCTACAAGCAAAATGAATGAATGTCCCAAACCACGTAAAGAAATCGTGGACGCTAACCTTGAGGACGTTGGTGAGGGTGGTCTTGTCGTTGATGTTCCTCACCCATTGAGGAAGTTGCGAGTCCCAAACTGGCTCAATTTCAGTACCACGCATGTAGTAGAACTCAAGCATAGTCACCGAAGGTGTGTCCTCGGACGAGCTTGCCATTTGTTTGTGCCCACTGGAACAATGAGACTCAATGAGCGAGGGAATATGGAGAGTTAGGCGCGTGATAAGTTACGTTGACGAGATAGTCCGCGCCGGCCCAGTTGAAGCTGTTTTGAGATGCCTCAATCGTGTCCCACTGAACGAGTATTCAATAAGTACACGTCGTCAAGCTGAACAGCAAACTCCCCCACCTTCATGGAGTTTTCCGGGGTGACACCACCAAAGTCAGCGTTAGTGATAGCAGCATCTTGCGATACCCTGCATATGCCAAACTCATGAATAAAGGTATGTTCATCACGGCAAGAAAGAAAGACGCACGAGAGACGATTCTGATCAGCAGCAACACCGATGAACTTCTTGCCGTGCTGTTTGAAGAGCGCGTCAATGCTCGTCGCAGCCTGACGCTGTTCGATGGAAGCTCCCGAGACTGCGAGGGTGACAGCCAAGAGGACGGAGGCAACGGTGAGTCTCATTTTGCGTTGCAGCAAGGATGACTGGCGGCAATGGGGAGAATCGCGAGGACTACGCCTCTTTATAATGACGAACGAGGCTGTCGAAGCTGAAATGGCGTTGTTTTTCCGAAGTTAGTCATCTGAGGTGGTAGGTTGAGGGAGATGGTGTGGAGGGAAAACATCGGAAATGCATCCCCAGATGTTCATTGGAGGCTAAAGGTGGGTAAGAAGAAGGCGAAGCGGTGAACACGAAAGTAGACAGGGGCTTACAAAAGAAGCGCCAAGCCACGTTCCGTCGATCAAGTGATACTGCCAAGCCATAGAGCGCTGTGCGTTGAGTTGGCGCGTTAGATTCTTGCTGGATGTTCCCAAAAGTCAAAGGCACTACAAAACGGAGCGAACAGTAAGCAAGCCTTTCGAGCAAGTTTTCTGGATCGACAGACCGTTGTTCACCAGCAAGTTGAATGACAAAGGGCTTGGCACCGCGGGATATTACCGGGTCGGGAATACTTGTCCACGTTTCGGCATATATACGGTGCCACGCGTTGGCCACGCGAGAGTTGCCAAAAGTTCTGAGCGAGCGTTCAAGTTTGAGAGGGAAAAAATCAGGATGTGGACGCCTCACATCTTGGAAAAATAAGAGTCCAATGCCACAGTGAACTGAACAAGAGCTCAAGCGCTCAGCATCCAATCTGTTGTGAAACGACGGATCAATTCCGTGGGAGGATGATCAAAGGAAGAGAAGTTAAGTTTGCGATCGCGCTATTTGTGAGAAGAGCTCGCGTTAGAGCAAACCAATGCTCTACCGCTGAGTATTCATTCAGTATTTATACAGTTTACAAATGTATCTAGACAGTTCTACAATAAATGAGATTGCTGAATAATACACCTCGAGAGAATGTTCTCGGTGTTTCCCGCAACTTGCAGTCAAATCTCCAACACTCCCCCTCACCGTAACATCCGAGGAGGTGGATGGGCTGGCTTCGGCTTGGCATGGCTCACTCCTCATGGTGGACTTGCCCCCTTGGCTCTACACCTGGCTGAGTCTGATGCTGCGACCGTCTTAAACCCTGACGGATTTCGGCAGTGGGTGATGGATGGGTAGATAGACGTGATGAAATAGGAAGAGATGTCGATTGTGAAAGGGGAAAATGATTAAAGATGTTGTAATTTAGAGGGTGGATTGGAGGAGGTCTGAGCAAGGAATTAGAACATGAAATCTTCGTCGTCATCCACAATGGGATAATCTTCATCAGAATCATCTTCATCCATTCCGAAGATTGCGCGGGTTTCTTCCTCGGTGGCGCAATCCCGAGCAAAGTGACCGCGGCCGCCGCATTTATTGCAGATGGCGCGTGATCCTGGCTTCGCTTTGGCAGGAGCCTTGGCGCGGTAAGATTGTGCGGCTGGCTCAGCCGATGGCTTACGTATACCATGAGAGCGGGCAAGCATCATGCCGGTGGGCTCGGCAGTGGCTATGGCGTCCGATTCGCGCTGCCGGAGACGGCGACTCTCAGTCGTGATCAACTGAAGTACACCTTTGGTGGTTGGGGCGGAACCGAGCGATGCAAGAGTGGCTCGGACAAATGAGTCCCAAGTCACAGGAAGGGAGCCGAGGAGGGCGACAGCAAAATCGGGGTCGGAAACTGGGTGGCCGAGCGACTTTAGCTCCCCCTGAATCTTGCGCATCATTTTAATGTGACCCTCGAGGTCTTCATCGGAGGCGCGGGTGGTGTACAGTCGATGGCGTGCAAGGACAACGCCGAGAAGGCCGGTAGTTTCGAATGCACTGGAGAGTGCGCTCCAGGCTTCGAGTGCGGTGGACTCTCCCTGGACGTGGTGAACGATGTCCGGGGATACACGGAGCCGAATAGCGGAAAGGGCGTGTCGGTCCGCCTTTTTCCACGCTGCCAATTCTGCGGGATCCGTGGGTGGTGTGACTCCCGAGTCAATATGATCATCGAGTCCTTGTTCAGTAAGGCAGTCGGTGATGTAGATTTTCCACGAGGCAAAATCATCGCCGCCCTGAAGTGCTGGAAAGCGGTAAGAAGTGGTGGTGAGGTAGTCATGGTGTGGGAAGGCGGGAGAGTGATGGCCGGGTTATCGGTGGCGTGAACCGAGATTGGTTTGTGTTGTGAAACGACGGATCAATTCCGTGGGAGGATGATCAAAGGAAGAGAAGTTAAGTTTGCGATCGCGCTATTTGTGAGAAGAGCTCGCGTTAGAGCAAACCAATGCTCTACCGCTGAGTATTCATTCAGTATTTATACAGTTTACAAATGTATCTAGACAGTTCTACAATAAATGAGATTGCTGAATACTGTAGTATTACGACCAAGTGTTCAGGTGACGGGTGACAGGGACCTGTGAACTGAACACTTTTGGTTGTGGTGACGGTGACACTTGGGTTTTTTCGCCAAAAATGGACGAAAAACGTCAAAAATTTCCGGGCCGGCATTCGCCGGCCTACCATATAGGGTAATTTGCTGTGCTCTGAACACCTTATGCAGTGAACATTGTAGGTGACAGGTGACACCCAGTGAACACTTGGTCGTAATACTACAGTAATACACCTCGAGAGAATGTTCTCGGTGTTTCCCGCAACTTGCAGTCAAATCTCCAACACAATCTTCAGCCGAATTTGCGCTGTCGAAGACGCAGCACGCTAGCAGACTCCTTCGGAATCGTCGCCAGTACATAGTCAGTCCACCCACCTGACTCTGACACGGAGCAATAAAGAAAACCAATAAAAGAAACAGCGTACCGATTTCAAAAAAAGTCACCTGGAGGTCAGAAACCGATAGACCCTAGCGGACTTCACAAGGAGCGGCAGAGTTGTTAGACATCATGCTACATAGAGTCTTGATTTTGTTCACGGCGCAAATTGTGGTGTTGTGGTGGTCGGGAGGAAGCCATGGTTTTGTCATTGTTTGGTTCAATATAGATCAGATCACAAATCATGATGTTACGAGATGACGCGGTCACATGGCTGACTGAAATTGATTCAAGGCTATCTTAGTATCTACAAATTCCTGGTGACCTCCAGAAGTTTCGCATAAATCGGTGACCCCATCCCTGTCGCCTATCACGGATGTCAGAAAAAAGGATGACAACTGTAAAATGGAGCTTACCGGATCCCACCCAGTCGTCGCATTGAACTCGAACTGAGGGCAAAAACTATTGTCATTCCCTAACATGAAATCAGCCGCTTATTCCTAATAATTCAAAAAATGAACGAGAACTCACCAGCCACAATGTCATTAAACGCTTGTGGACTCTGATAAATCATCGGGTTAAGGAATCCCAGGCCAGGTTTCCCAGCAGCAACGCGCTCGCTTGTAAGCAGTGCGACGATACTCGCAAATACAGCAGCGCTGCGAGGAGCTGACTTGCTCTCATCCATGATTGTTCCTTGAAGAACGTATGGAATTGCGCCAATTGCCGATACGTCCGGGACTAGATATGGCTTTCACTGAGTGCGTAGCTCAGGTACGCGAAAATGAGACGAACCTGCGCGACCCGAGATGTTGAATGGCGCATCCGATGTCGTACCGGTAGCGCTGAGCCAACCTTGGACCGCGTCATGTTGATAAGCGGGTCGCTCGAATATGGTGGAAAACCCTCCTCCTCCAGCAGCGAGGGAGCTTTCTTGAGACTCATCTGGGTCGAACTCGGTTCCACCTACCGCCGTTACACTGCGAAAGACACCCTTCAGCTATCGTTTGATATCGAAAGACGAAAAGACAAACAAAGGACAGGATGCTGGAAACGATGCAGTCCAATCTCCACAGCTGAATATCGAAGGTGCTGTGACGATATACGACACCCCGCGCGCGGCGAGTTGGGCGTAAGCGTTACACACAGATCTGTAGAGTATCCCGGATATGTCAAAATTCCGATAGGATAGACGACTCACACCATCAGCGCAGCAGGGGAGAAATCTTCCGGCAGAGCACCAAACGTATTCAGCACCGTCGATGGCGGGTTCTCCATCTCGAGCAAGAAATTCGCTTGGTCAAGGTAGTCGTCGAGACTACCAGAGAAGTCCGAGAAGCCCACGCCAAAATATGTTACTGGGATGCCTGTGGCGAGGCCGACAGTTAGCTGAACGTTGATGTTCTGGAAGAATGAACATGGGGTTGAGCAGAGAAATAAGCGCGGTATGTGTACGAACGGCATCTCCGGAAGTATCAATGGGAAGCTGGTTATCCACCCCGTCGTTGATGGATTCGAAGCTGCGTACAGTTGATTTCTGTTGAGAATGCAGCAAGAGACAGAACTTACTGATAGGTCGTTTCCGGATTGATGTCAGGACGATATGTTTGAAGGAATTGCTAGCTTTCGGATTCATATCCAGCATTAAAAATGTTAGCGAATGCTCACTTTGAGGTCGCGATGATTTGCAAAGGCGTCGTTGAAACCCGAAACCCCTAGGCCGTTGGATACGGATTTTGCAGGCGTAGCGGGAATCCCGTAAAGCTCTTGTATGCAAGTAGGTGTCCACTGCGAGGTCCCTCGGCAGTCGGCAGAGATAGATCGAGCTGTTTTCGTAGACGGTTGACTTTGAACGAGAGGCTCGCTTTCAGAGGCGGTGGGAAAACTATCATGAAGTCGATATTGCAATGTGCATTGCAATCCGTCAGGTGTTACGAGAAGGAGAATAAATAAAGACGAACCTGACTGTCGGATGTATCCACTGAACATGGGATTTCAAAGAGCTGGGGATCGAGTACGTTAGAGTCCGCACAACTTTCGAGTTAGTGGCCTCATGTTGAAATGTCGAAAAATCCGCTTCAAGAAGGCTATTAGCCTGAGAGACGGTCAAATTGACCATCAGCCAGTTGCCAGAAGAAACCGTGCTCGAAGCTACGAGGCTTTTGGAAGTGAGCCATGAATTGACGCGTGAAACTGTGTCTTCGGTCGGCGCTACGAATTTGTGGATCTGGATACCCTCTCAGTCGCGAATATGAGAATTCATCTAAGTCGACAGACCCACCTCCTCCTTCGACAGATACTGCCCATAGCGAGAACTTCCTGGTGTACTAATTGCATGAACTGTATCGTGAAGGCCAGCAATGTTGTTTTCAACCAGAGCAAGACGCAATCTGAGGAATTGATTTGCTGGAGCGGCACCAAGACGTGCGAAACCAGCAGGCGGAGTTGCGCGACGCTCCAGCACCACCGTTTCGGCCGTGGCTGCCGCAACCTTCAGAGCGAAGAACGCAAAGAACGGCAGCATCGTTGACTTCCTGGGGTAGAGTGTGCAGGAATGGTTTTAAGACGGTGAAAGTCGGAAACGAAAGATAGCCCCAGAAAAACGAGATCGCGGAACAGGAAGTTGAGATTTGCAGGGGACTTCTTCCCGTGTGGCTGCCGGTCTTGGGCCCCAGAACCATAGAGGGAGGAGGCAGATGGAGGCGCCGTCCAAGATGGAACATTGTTGATATCCGAATACGTAACTCCGTTCGGCGATCACCGCGGTGATTGATTCCGCAGCAGAGCAACATGCGGACATGACATCAATTCGCTGACGCGGCCGCTCCTTGGCCGCTCCCCTGGTTGACCAGTCTCTCTTTCTTCTTCCTCAGTTTTACCTCAGGTCCGAATCGTTCATGCTAGGAAGCTATGGGCCCGCAAGTTTTAGGACTCATATCATCCATACCATGTGTGTGTACTCCTGAGTTCAAGTCACAGACTCACAAATATTGAAAACTCTCTGAAACTTTCAATCTCGACGTTTTCTCAGTTTCTCCTTGTTACCAAACTCGACCCGCTTCTGCTAAGTTCCTGGTAGATGGGACTTGACAGACCGCAGCAGCATCTCACAATTTTTCAGGATTTACACGGTCAAGTTATACATCAACTGCGCCGGTTAGATCTGCCAGAAGGTTGAATACATCAGGAAAAGCCTCCCCTGGTAATTTGGCCAAATGTCGCCAAAAAATCCCGAAATTTCGCTAAATTTCGGGCATTATCCCATTTCGGGAAATTTGGCCAAATTATATTGTTGCCGGGAACGAGCCTTTGAGGTTTCACTAAATTTCACTAAATTTCGAGCAACTTTGGGCGCGGTTTCTGCTCCTTATTCTTCTGATTTCCATATTTCGGACAAGTAAAAGTCAAGACAAAGATATATTCAAGCTATACGAAGACAACAATACACTACTATCAGCTTTGGACAGTCACCCCCAGCCTCCTACTCCTACTCTGCAATCGGGCCACAAAATACTCTTCACCCGAACCACCGAACCATCAACACCCTAGACAACTGCAAAGCGCACAATTAGCTCAATAGAAGCAAGGAGTTTAGCGGGCAAACAAACCAGAAAGTAAACATGATAGCCACGCTGTGAATGAGGGTCAATAGGTTTGAGCGATGGAGGCGGCGCAGGACGACTGGTATAATTTGGGGACGGGTACGGGTATGGTGTACATCCAGGGGAAAGGGGTTGGACGTGCGGAACAGCTGAAACAATGAGGTGAGTAAGTGGGAGGCACAACGAATTATATCACACACCTTCAGCACAACAGCACACCGTGTCAACACAGCGACCGACAGGCAGTGAATATCTGGAGAACGGAATGGTTATGTCAGCCAGCCGTGGAATACGAAACCTAGACGTACTATGCGAGGGGGGTGGAAGGAGGGGCATCCTAGGTGAGTCGAGTGAGGGATTCGTGAAACTAAAAAACCAAGCTCACCGTACCCTTTTGACATCCAAAGGCGACGACTCGAACACTCCAGATGACTAGAAGAATATGTAAGGCTGACAGCACACAGTATGGGGTTTCCTCGAGGTCCTCGAGTACGCTGGTCTTCGTGCTTGAGGGGGGCAGGACGAGAGGCGGTAGAAGGACTTGGAGGGGAAGGTGGTGGTAAGAGAGAGAGATGCGCTGGCAGACTTACGACAGCCTTTGCGACGTGTTGATGTGCCACGTGTGACGGGGATCGTTGCCCGCTGATTGACAAACGAGTCCGCGGGTATGATGAGGGATGACGGCAAGTTCTCGGCTACTGACTTGGTGAAATTTTCGTCCAATCTCGTTGGCTGAAGGCAGCAGCAGAAGGCTGGAGCAAAGTTTTCTACTGCACTCACTGTTCCGGAGTTTGTAGGAAAGGAAGTTTGAGTCAGAATAAATAAATACAGTTAGCTGAAGTGCTGTTTTGATAGTTAACTTGAGCTTGTTGCCAGAAACTGTGGGTCGGAGGATTGCGTGAAATATAAGGAGGTGCGGAAGGGCACCAAAGTTCCAGGAATAATCCTGAAATCTCATGAGATTTTGGCGGCACTGGAGAAATCTCGCGAAATTTACCGAAATTTCACGGAATGTCACGGCATTATTTTCTCACATGCGGTAAGCGGGCCGCCACTATGTGCGGCATGACTCGTACTCACACCGAAAAAAACGAACTTTCGGCTGACCCGATCTACATACCGAAACAAATTGAGTCGACTTACCAATAGACTGGATTGAAACTCAAGCCGATGCGCAATATTTTGGCTTACTTATCGTGCCGCTCGATAGATAAGGTGAAACAATAAAAATCAGCTTTGTTTCCTCCCAGCCGAAAGTTGGCCGGAAGGGAAAATTTTCGTATTTTGTACCGTGCACGTCGAAAGATGAGCACGAAAGGTCTTGTTTCGGGTTGAGGATAGGGCCAGCCGAAACGGAACTCAACACGATAAGAATCAAGCAAACTGTCGGCCGGCACGTAACACAAGCCGAAATACAAGGCATCGGCTTATATTTCGGGCTGTATGTGCGGCGAAATACAAGCCGATGCCTTGTATTTCGGCTTATGTATCGTGCCGGCGGATTCTTAACCGATACCTGATGGGTCGAGTCTTGTTTCGGCTGGCCCTATTCTCAAGACGAAACAAAATATTTCGTAGTTGCCTTTCGACGCGCACGGTACAAAATACGAAAAATTCTCTTTCGGCTAACTTTCGGCTGCGAGGAAACAAAGCCGACTTTTATTGTTTCGCCTTGTCTATTGAGCGGCACGACAGGGAAGCCGAAATATTGCGGATTGGCTTATGTTTCGCACCAGCCTACTGGTAAGTCGGCACCATTTGTTTCGGAATGTAGGTCGGGCGAGCCGAAAGTTCGTTTTCTTCGGTGTGACTTTAACTTTTTTTTCCTACTACTTTATCTTATCTTATCTTATCTTATCTCAACACCGCCTCATTCTTATCTAGTTTAACAATAATAATTATCATTGAGTTTCCCAAGACGCGGTACCGTGACTTTCTGAACTTCGTAATCTACAGTTTATCTTATCTTTGGGCGCTTAGAGCGCTTCAAAAGCGATTTTTTTCTCGCGATTTAACTTTCTCTCTTGAATTGCTACCACCACCATCCCATAAAACATGTCCTACCCTCGACCTGTCGTCCCTCATTACCCACAACACCCCCAACTCCCGGAACCGGAACGCCAAAGCCAACGCAACGCTATGTAAGTGGGCGGGGTCATCCCGACAATGATTAACGGCTGGTAGCGCGCGTTCCCCGCCCGAAGTGCGCGCAGAAATCCTCCTCGACTGGAATTTGTATCACGACTACCACGGATACATCTACGCCCTCCTCCGCTGGGTGTTCGACTGGAGGACCGGGGTTTTTCATCCGCAGATTAAGTACGGTCTTACCGGCAACGTTCAGCAGCGTATGAGCGGGTACCAAAAATGCGGGCCGCTCACCTGGATGTACTGCTGGCCCACGACTTGCGTCAAACTTACCGGTACGGTCATTTCTCTATCTTGTTAATTTAACGGACCTTTTCCCAGAGGCTCTTATCCACGCTCGCCTCCGCTCGCGCGGCCTCGCCGTCGAATCGTTCTACTGTTCGTGCAAACATTGGCACCGCGAATTTTTTTGGGGCTTCGGGATCGCAGACGTGTGTGCCGAGGTTGAAGAAGTTTTGCGCGACACCGCCCAGCCGATTACTAGGTACGTTTCTATTGCATTCAACTATTTGCAAGGTATTGACCTGTTTCAGATACTTTTTTGTATAGATATTTGCTGTAGCCGAAGGCCGACTCTGTACATCTGAATATGAAAGCGGTCAGTTGATCGATATGGTGCCCTCACAGTCTGATAAATAACCTACCTTACGATCAGACTGCACCCAACTCGCTCAATATGAGTCAGTGTGAAGTCCGCGACGCTGCATATGTGCGGCCACAACCGGTCAGTATGTAAAACCAAATTTATTGCGAAAAGTAGCTTCTGAAATCTACAGTTAGTACGCGCAGGCCGTGCTTAGCGTTTCTTATCGGGGTTAAGCAGTTGGTTGCGGGCGGCACTCGGTGCATCGTGTCTTCGTCATAGCATAGACCTTAGGTTGTTGTACAATACCATGGACATAATAATAAATATTGTTTGCATGCATCACTCTACATCCTGTAAGTAGCCTCTAAGTACTCGATTATCACACCATTTTACGTGTCAACGACTTGAATATAATGGCCAGAGGATTCCCTGTGACTACAAGAACCCAACCGCCAATACACTGCTGAACGGTCCCTTCCCTCAGACGAAGTCCACCCCGTGGGTAGCGCGATAGTGAGACAGCTTTCGTCTAAGCTGGACCGCTCGATAGACGGACAGGTTAGGTTGGATGGATGGCTATCATACTCGACTATTTTGACTCTCGTTTTCTTACCGCATCGCACCGAGTTACCCTCGAGTCCGCCACCCGCTAGCCCCCGCCCGGTGAAAGTGAGCTTGTGATATCCAACGAACAGCTCCGTAGCCGTCAGCCAATTAAACAGATTCGTATAGCGCTGCTTCATCACCCAAGCCTCCGGACAGAGGCATGCCCGAATTTCGATCTTGAATTTGTCGTACGGACGGGACATAGTTACGACAGATTCACAGTCGGGTTCATCGGTAGGGTTCTATGAGCGCGTCATTTTTAGTCGATGGACAGTTGTCAGAAGCACTTACTACCACATAATCAGAGCTTGCGGACAAGAAGCTCGCCACCATCGCCACCGTCTCTTCGAGATCGACCAAAATAAACAGAGACCCGGAATTGTCTACGGAATGCTCCGCGCCCGAACAAAGGAGGAGATCGTACAAGAAGTCGCCTGTAATCATCCCCTTCACACACGATAGCATAAACTGGGTCGACTCCCAGCATAACCCTACCGCCCGAAAAACGTCGGAAATCAATAATCCAATCATTCGGGTGCACTCCGGGCGAAAGACTTCGTAGGCGTCAGCCACGAAGCGTAAGGAACGGATATCGAGGTGTTTCGCGATATTCAGCTTCAACTCGGCAGGCAAACGCGTCGGCGTCTGGGTTGTATAAGCTCCTTCGTCATCATGTTAGCAGGCATATCACGAATACATCAGTTACTCACCATATTCCTCGCATTTGGTCGTGATCATCCGACCGACCATCACAGCAGATACGATCTGAAACAGAAAGCTACTTTGGCGAGCGACGTGGAAAAGCCTCATTTCGCCACACGACTCGAGTCGCTGTCGGACTTTTTCTGGGTCCTGGCCGAGCCTCGCGATGCTGTTCACGAATAGCGAATATCGGTCACTCATAGGTAGGGGACGTACCTGGGGCACCGGACACCAGTCATTTATAACTAATTTGGACGCGACGATCGCCGATTCTGTTTTTTTACACGGAAATATGTGAGTCTCGGACAGTCCCTGCAGCAACAATTCAGTTCCAAATGCACATTTGTCACATTCAACTCTGTTCCGTCGATTGCACCATCGTTGAGGCCAATAATTTCTCCCCTATGCCAATATCAAGGCACCCGTTTTCAAATCGACACATATACAGTACTGCTTTTGGTTCAGGATCACATCGATCGGTGTTTCTTACCCCTACTCAAATCCCAACTCGCGCCGCAGCGGTCGCATATGGTTCCAGCAGGGCAACATGCAAGGAAACGCTGTCAACTAACTCACTGTTACAGCCCGCCCGCCCTCATGAACGCCGACTCCGCGATATTCGATTTACTCCAGCAGAATCGGAGCCACAATGTCGCGGGGAAAGTGACAGACGTCGAGGGGTGAAGGCCTAGGTACCGTCGTTGTCACAAATTCTAGATACGCCATTATTCTCAAGGGCGCTTCGCGCACCAGGCGGTTGGCTTCGGTCGGACATGGTGGTACGAAGGAGAGGTAATAAGCTATTCCGGCTCATTGGTGCCCCGAACGTAACGCCACTGATATCGGAAAAACTGATAACATTTCTTATCTACGAAGATCCGATGAAATAAGCGGCATCACAGAACACGTCAAATCACGTGCCGCAATCTATCCTTAACACCTACCTCATCCTTCCAAGTTCACGTCCCCGCGTTTGCGCTCATTCTAATCGGCCAGAGAGTACACCACTGCGACGGCGTCCCGCGTTGTCTCCTTAGTCACGCAGTGATTAATAAATTGGCCATCCTCATTATGCAAGACTCCCTCATACACAGAGTCTTGGCCTGTTTCTATACCATCGTTATACCAAAGGTCGCCATTCTTGCAAACGACCCGGCACGTATAGTGTTTCCGTCCACCATATACAACTCCAGACAACTGATAGTCTGTCCCGTTGTTGTCTACTAGCAGTCTCAATTTCATATTGATATGAACATCTGGCGACGTTAGTACGAAAACCAGCACCGGGGGAGCTCTCTTAGCGGTTTTTATATGCGCCAATCCACGGCCACATTGAGTACAAGTCTCGTTTGCGGCTCGTAGACAATATTTGTTGATCCAATCTGCGATCGAAAATATCGATCTGTCTACCGAAGTCGCCTTTTCGGGCACAATATACTTCAAAGCTCGGAAGCCCCCAATCTCGCGCACCACCAAGCCGCAGTGCAGACACTTCACAACGTGCGTTCCCCACTCTGTTTCTCCGAAAAGAACCTCGGCCACATCACTGAGGGCTGTGAACCTCTGGCCTTTGGGAAATTTGACACCGTCCAAGGCCCAGAGGCCCTTGCGCACCTCATCTCGAGCATTCTCGAGACTTTCAACTCTGTTCGAGTTTCTCTGAAAACCGGACCCTAAAACTCTCATGAACTTACTCATAGTGCCGAACCTCTGGGTCCACCTCGCTGTATTCTCTCTCCAGATTGCTCCCAGGATAGTGAACAAACTGTCATACGCGCAACTATAATCCGCCCCATCCCATCTCAAGCCGTGTGGGCCCATAGATTTGTTTCTTTTGGGCTTGATACTCCCTGCCTCTTCGGCGTCAGCCTTCCTTTTTTTGTTCGGTTTTTTTGCGTCGTCCCCAACCAATTTCCAAGATCCCATTCCAATACCTGGCTCCTTTATCGTCATATCTTCAGCAACGGATTTCTCTTGAGTTCTGCGCACATGCTTACGGTAAGCGGATATCAATTCGCGACGGTCGACCCGATTGAATTCACCTATCAGATGTCCCTCGTATATTTTAGCGGTAATCTCATCAAGGACCTCTAACTCTCTTAGCTCTTGTCGGAGAAACCCGGTAATGCCCTTAGTAATTTTAGTCGTGTCCATTCCCTGAACGATTACGGTTCCTGCAGCGCTAGATCCCCGAGACAACGCGGTGTAATATGAAAGGTTGTCCTTACAGTTATGCAGGTCCACCACGTTCCATGCGCGCGTCTTACCCTGGGAGGCATAGTCTGTCATGGCGAAATTCGGTAGGACCAGCACCTGTTCTCTGGAAATTTGAACGGTCATATCGTCAGGAAGGGTACACCACATAGCTTTCGTTGCTCGAGGCAAAGCGACAACATTCGGCGGTAGTCCTGGTAGAGCAATGTCTTTCGGCGGGTTCGTTAGCTGCACAAATAGCACGTCTAACATGCGCTGATCTCTGTTTCCAATCGCTTTTATTCGACGAACTCGTGAGTCTCGTAATTGAGAGAAAGTGGTTTTATAACAACTATAATATCACAGGCGCGTTAATCCATACACATACTCAACCGTTTCGGAGGCAATTGAAGTGCACGGTAAGGATTATCATAATCCTTGCTGATTTGAGAGCTGATACGACACAGAAATTGGTGAAGTTTGGGCCAACATGCTTCACAATGTGCACGCCCAACTCGTCGACGCCTTTGGATTCTCGCAAACAGCGCGCAACGACCCAACCTCTACTTCTGGATCTGCTGTTTTCCTTCACCTGTTTCTAGATGGTCTTGCCTTACAGCACTGTAACCCAGATTGTGAGTCGTCGTCGTCGGTACAATGCTGTTGGCTGCAAATGACCATTGAACTAGTCTTGGCCGCTCGAGACGCTATAATTCAGGCAGATCATAATCGGTATAGCGGCGCACACACATGCGTTATCTGGAAAGCTTTTGCGAGGAGTGGGATGGGAGCGAATGCGGCTGATTTCATAGACGACTTTAGTATTCCTTCTGGCTGTTAGCCAGTTTAAATTTTAGTTAGTGTAAGAAATTTCGAAGTTTCCGTCTTGCACGAACACAAAGAAAAATGCAGTCAGTCGAATATACCAGGACTTGGTGTACCTTCATACATAACTCTTCACACAACCCTGAAGAGAAAAAATAACATAAATTCGGAATTTTGTTACCGCCGAATTGAATCCGTAACTCCCAAATTCTTTTGTCTCCCAAGTGGTGCTCCGCACGGAAGCATCAATCTGCCCAGGTCCGCATATCAACGATGAGACGACTGCGGACGAGATGTTACTGTTGAATACTTACCTGTTTCGGATTGACTCATTCCGTACTAGTGATGCTTTTTGACGCCGGTCACCTTTGACCGACACATTTCGTCGACCTTCCGCTCTTACGTCGCAATGTTTAATTCAGCGAACTTGTGAGCTAAGAAGAATTGAAGCGTCTGTCTAGAGAGACTAGTCGCAATGGGGATTTCTATCTCATAAATACCTAGGCACACACTCCTTGTCGCCCAGGCTTCGAAAATGTTCCATCCTCTGAGCCTCCCTTTAGTACTTCTAGTCTCAATTCGTGCGTTTGCCTGTGGACAGGCCGCTCCGCAGCCTGAGACGCTTCAACTGCAATCGCGCACGGTTCCCTCGACAGCTACTTTAAAGCGTAGGGGACTGAATCCCATCGATATTCCCCTGGAAAATTGGTTCAAAGGCACTGATCTTCAGTATGTCATCTCCTCTCTCTTCAAGTCTTGTCTAGTAAATTCTTAGCCTCACGTCTTTAGGTGGTTTGGGAACATCACAGTTGGAACCCCTCCTCAAACGTTGACGGTGATTTTCGACACAGGAAGCAGTCTCTTAGCTCTTCCCTCCACTCTTTGCGACGATGGGTCCTGTGATCATCAGACCAAATTCGATCCCAAGGCGAGCTCCACTTATGTGGACGGAGGGACCGTTCAAACCGAATTTTTTAGCACAGGTCCGTCTGAAGTGGTGTATAGCTTTGCCCTAACATGATATTGTGTTTCAGGCGCTGGCGTTGATCCTGTGATTGCCTTCCAGGGCACATCTAATTACCTGTGCGATTGAACCACCGTCAGTTTCCTCCATTTAATTTACTGTTCTGAAGTTATCAACTTCGCTCTGGGTTCGATGACATCTCTATCGCTGGTTTCACAGCACCGAAGTCTCGATTCTGGCTGATAACATCTCAAGGCGAAGGCTGGGCCAATGATCCGTGGGACGGTATTATGGGTCAGTATCGGAGTTCAACTTGCGCAGATCTTATCTGAATCTTGTTCTCAGGATTGAGTCCGCGACCTCAGAACGTTTTCTCAGCACTCGTGGATCAAGGCCTACCTGGTCCATTTTTTTCTCTCGATTCTTAGATTCCACACTCAATCGCCACCTCCCATGCTAGCTGTTATGGGATTCTATTTGACCCCAAAAACCGTTGGGAACGCAGAGATGACTTTCGGCGGCATCGACAGAACGAAATTCTCAGGTTCATACATGTGTTCGCTGGTCTAAGCCATACAGCTGATGGAAAATAACGCAGGCGATTTGATTTATGCTCCTCTTCCTGCATTCACGACGAATTCCTGGGCGTGAGTGTATTTGACGCTATTCTGAGCATGTCGTTCAACATGGCATAGACTAAATTCTCCTCAATTCTTTGTCAACGGCAAAACAACGAACGCGTTGAAGGCCATGAGACGCGTCGTCTTTGATACTGGAACGAGTAATATGTGGGTCATGACTTTGTGATGCGCATTCTCGCTCAAAGAAACCCCATCAGAGTATTCACCTCCGATATTGCGTGAGCCTTTTTTCTTCCAATTTCCACATACCGTCGTGGTGCCCATGGCCGTACAGAAACCGTCTGTATGCTCTCATTTCGCCAGACATCAAACCTTATGATCCGCTGCCCGGAGCGTACGGTATTGCTTGCGACAAAATCGACTCGATCCAGGCAGTACTTGACTTCACCTTCACGGCTGAAGACGGCACGCCCTTCAACCTGACAATCCCCTCAAAAGAACTGAATGTGGGGCCCTTCGCGGATGACCCGACGATGTGTCAAACTCTCATCAACCCGTTGAAGAAGTTCCCGCACTGCTTGGGGCAAGTTTGTTGAAACATTACTACAGGTGTGCTGCGATGTCAGGATCTTGTCGAGAAATGTCTCAGCTCACATTTCTTTCACAGCGTTTGGGACATCGAAAATCAAAGACTGGGATTCGCACCAATCTTGTCCTAAGAGGCTTAAGAATTTGTGATTTGCTCCATAGATATTTTTATGACTTCGAATTGGCAGAACAAATTTCGTTGTACAAACCGGCAGAATCAAATGGGGAACCAGGTTCCTCCACGTCTCGTTGCGCACCCGTTTTTTACAGAAGCCTCGCCCTACGAAGCCTCAATTGCTTTGATGTGTTCATTATGTACAGTTCAGATGTTTGAAGACGTTTTGCTTGCCGGTCGGAATGTCGAGTGCCGCATCAGGTCAGTCACACATGTGCTTTCTGCATACCAGTAGTGGTGATTCAAAATATGCTACAATTGTCTTAGAATAGTAGAATAAGCAGCTCATAGGATGAGCATCGGCATCGGCATCCTCATCGGGACTGCCCGGCAAGTCACTCAAGCCTCACCAGATGCTCTATAAAAATGCAAGCCCCAGGAGTTTAGCTTGAGGGTAGGCACTGAGCAAGACTCAAGCTCTCTTACAGCTGTTTCCAAAATGCCTGAGAAACTTCAAAAAAATTCAACTTTTGATGACAGCGAATAGGCAATATTGCCGGTGATGCGGCGTCTTGCCAGACCCCGGCAGGAGCTCAACAGAAGCTCATGCCGACGAAAGTCCCTTGCCTTCAGTCTGACTGGCTCTATCGAGAGGAACACCCCAGCAAGACATAGGGTAAGTTGGTGCTGGTTTCTGGTGCTACTTCTTCTCCCTTGATTTGTACGAGTTGCCGCGGTCGCCGGTCGAATATTTATTTAGCCGGTTCGGCAAGATGGTTTTAGAGGTTTACAGAAATTCCCTTATTTGGGAGGATTTCTCGAGAAACAGATTTTCCCAATACTTAGATTATTCCCGTTCAGACGTCCAAGTTTCGCTCATGATTACATTGAACACGAGTACCCAAGACTACATCACAAGACGTATCGGAAGTCGCGATTTTGTCTGTCCGTGAGATCCAGGAATTCCTGTCAAGTATGAAAGGTTCGTGAATCAAATACGTTCATAAAAAGAAAAAGGAAGACTTGCCTTGTCCACCTTCACCTTCTCCTGAACTCCTTCCGGTGAGATGCGCTCGACATATACGTGGTCATATGGATCGTCAATCTTAGGTTCGGTGTCACGACACTTATTTTCAGCAACAAGGACAGCACGGATGATGAGCAGGATGATCATGCAGGCAAGGTAGCAGACGCCAATTATAATCCAAGGAACTCGGTTCCGAGGTTTATATTGTTCCTGCAGTAATATTGATCTCAATGAGTGGAATAGTAATGGCTGAATCGGATTCAGACGTACCTTCCACATGAACGGAGCTGCAGCGTTGCCGATGCACTGGGTCGAACCAGTCAGCAATTCCCATACGACGGAAACATAAATGTTGCACATATGCGCTCAACATGATTGCATTCGTGGTAACTCGTTTGGTATGTCCAGCGGTGACGGTTCCTAGCCAAGACAGAGTAATCGCTGTTCAAGAGGATCCTCAGTAGCGATATCAAGAACATCACACTTCGTCCATCTCACCAAAACCGGTCGTACCAACCCCTGATCGTTTGTAAGTAGATTAAATTGTGAGAGAGCGATGCTAGTGCGTACCTGTAACCCACAACGAGAAGAGCAAACCAATCTTGTTGCTCCAAGGGAGCGTACTGACAAGAATGGCACCGAGAATTTCAGGCACTTTCCACACGAATGCAGTATATGCACGCTGCCCCGTCCACGCCGCCACATTTACGCCAGTGGAGATCGTAATGATTTCGATGACGCCGTCTACACAAGACAGAAGTGTCGTTTGAAGGACGGTGAACCCAAAAGAGTTGATGATCAACGGCTTTTGATTCCTAATTGAAGGGTGAGGTTGAGATTGCACATATCCCAGCGATCAACTCACGAAAGGCTGTAGGCGTGAAAAGTCAACTTTGAGCCTGATTTACTACCCAAGTTATCTCACCTATTCGGAACATTTGTCAATGCGGCGAAAAGAGCAAAGAGCCATGTCTTGGGATCAACCAATGCTTCGATCATCCTGTAGAAAATTGTTTCGGATAATAGTGCACAGAATTTCTCGAAAAACGTACTGTTCTTTCTTGAAATGCTTGTTCTCTATCCCGGTCTGGTTGACCTACAAACACAGTTAAAAAAATGTTCTACAACTCGACGCATTTACCTTGATGCGCATAACCGCCAGTGTGCGCTCGTGCGGCGTGAAGAACCATGCAGTAGTCGGGGAATCGGGGAAGAGAAACCTGCGACAAAATTCTGGTGGGCGACAAGAAAAGAAAAAGTGGGCAATATGAACCAGAACAACAGCGAAACAACGAAGGTGATTAATCCGGTGATAATCATGAGCCACTGCCAAGGCTCAAACCTCTCGGTTTTGATGTGCAAAGCACCAAAACTAATGAAGCCCGCCACGATTTGCGCTGTATGAACATTTGAGACGAAAATACACGTATGGAAACCTTTATATTCACCAAACCCATTCATCAAATCTGTGTGGCGGTCGAATATAAGCCCGATCTTGAATTGGAGATGCAAACGAACGTACACCAGTAGCCAACTCTTACAGTTTGTTCTTTCCTTGTGTAAAACATTGACGTTATAAGCAGAAAACTGGTTCGATTAGAAAAAAACGTATCACGTTGAGAGACAAGGGCACTTACCCTGCGGTAATGCAACTAGAATTCAGAATTTAAAAGTGAGACGTCTGCAAAAGAAGCAAAGTATCGGAACGCACCCCTCGCTGATTCCCAAGATAATCCGAACAGCCATCAACCCCGCAAAGTTCTTGCATGCCGCGTGGCTACAAACAGCAACGGCCCAGACAAAAATGTTGAAACTGCCGATATCACAAAGGTTGAGTGATTTCAGCTGACAGAAAAGAGCAGATTGCAGAACCTCAACCACTTTGCTACAGGAAAGCGTTGGAGCGCTAAATTCTGCGGGAATTCCAGAGCCAGGTAGCTCAAGTAGAAGACAGTGCCCAGCCTATTACATGGGTTGAAACATTATCGGTATAATTGATTTGGAAAGATTATACCAGTTATATCTGTAAGAGGAAAAGGAATTACAAGAGAAGCTAGATATGATGAGCGATGATTCCCGTACTGGTTCGTTGTGAGATGGGTAGCCTCCCTAACAAACTGTTCAGTCTTGATAAGCTAGATACTCAGCTCAGGTACCTAATGCCGAGTATGGCAGAACTTCCAAGGGTCGTCTTGTCTAATGAACAGTCAACGAGTGAATACGACGAAACGTGTCTCTCACCCATGTATTGAACCCTGATTGAAAGATAAACCGAATGAAGAAATACAGATGGGATGAGCATACCAGTATAAGACTGATCATGAAGTCTGTTCAACAAATCCGGTACCGAACATCGAGTCGAAACGCACCACACATCAAGGGCAATATATGTCGGTCAATCTTCTTCCTGTAAAAAACGGTTCAGAACGGCTCATACCATGGATTCACAAACCTGATCCTCTCAGCATCCTCCGGACTCAGCTCAACATCCCCACTCGCTGCGACGATAGCTCCGGTATCGACATCTGCTACTGAAACCTCAATTCTTCCGACATCCTTCTCTTCGGACTGCTTCTCATCGCTGCGCTTTTCGTCGTCGTACTCGCTGGTACCCATAGCTTGAAAAAAGAAAGGGAGAGAGATGTGTGGGACATCGCACTCTGGTGCACCGACTCCATTTATATCGAAACGCCACGCCCATTCTTCTTGGCTGCACCATCGCTGGCCTTATCTCCGTCCACGGAACGGCGACGGATTGAAATTACACTCACTCCAGTCGCTCCAGAAAGACGATAACAGCGCCGAAACTCCCATTCGTGGGGAGGACAATGCCCTCCGCTGCCAGAACGCATTTGTTTTCCGCGAATCGTGATCTCGACGGTGGTCCAGTGGCCAGAGAGTGAGGATGTCGTGAGACTAAACAGCCTTTTAAAAGAGATAAGCCTCTTGGTTTGAAAATAGATCTAGCTCGTGACGGACCTGGCTGGGAATCGCGAACCTCGACGACTCAGAGTAAGTGCTTTCGATATTGAAAAATCCACCTTAATTTTGCAACTTGACCAGATTGTCGATGCATAAAAAAGCAAAACAAGTCGTGGATCGAAATGAAAGAGGGTTTACGCGGTCCTCGGTGTATAACAGTACCGAAACAGCACTATGCAAAGCAAAGACGTGAAGACGCCGAACGAGAATATCCTGATCTTGGCATCAGGACGTTTCTCTATAGATTGAAGCAGACGGTGTGTCATTAGATAGAGCTACAGAGTTTCCACAGGTTGAAGTGTAGATGCAAAATTTTACATACATCAAGGATAATCAGGCCGCCAACTCCGATATCGGTCCATAGCCTGCGGCCCCGTCAGCCATTCGACGTTAAACCCCATCCCACGGAGCCTGTCCCGCGTATCGGTAGCATACAGGCCCAATGCGGACCATTTGATGAAGTCGAAGACACACAAGGAGACCTCGGCGCAGACGGGTGTAGAGGCGCGGCGGGACTCCATCATCGCGACGAGCTGCGTGCAGGCCGAGGGGTCGCTCACGTTGGTGACGACCAGAGCACTCAGGGCGGGCACTAGCGGGCGGGTATACGCCGACAACTCGAAGGAGGATGATGAGTTGTTGTTGATCGTGAGGCGGGAGAGGAGGACTTTGACGTCTTGAATTGCGGAGATGCGGAGGTCGACGAGGCTGGGGGTTAGTTCGAGGATGGCGAGGATGTCGGCGGACATGCATTGCACATCTGTTGTGAATCGCTTTAGGTGGCAATTCGAGCGGTGGATGAGGGAGGGAACGGAGGTCAAATCCATTGAGACATATAAATCGTTAAGCGCGGGGAGGATTAGCGAATCTAGGAAGAGACCGTTCTTGATGAGCAACTTCCGCAAGCATGAGAGTTCCATTGCGCCAGGGGAGGGAAGCTGTCCTAGAGGCCGACCAGTGACGCTCAACTCCTCTATATTCTGAGCTTCTTCCAACGGATTAAGAATGGTGGAATCCAATAACTTCAGATTGAGTCGCTTCACCTGACTCCATGGAAGCACCACCGACGCTCTCCCCGAAAGCGAAACATCGCGCAGCACAGGTGCCGAAGAGAAAGCGCCGAACAAACGAAAGCCATTGTTATCGTGATACTTCAGACGGCGGAGTAACGGAAGCCGCCCCTGGACCGCTGCCAGCGCCGGCCCCATCAGCCCACGCATCTCGATGTCGGCGGCCTCCCATCGCGCCGAGCAGGCAATGAGGAGCTCAACGCGTCCTTTATCAGAAAACCCGAGCTCGACGGTCAACGGGTAGGGTAAAGACCGGTCCAACTGAGCTTTGACCATGCCGAGGGGCAGCCGTCGGTCGATGTGGGTCCACAGCTCGGGCGAGCCGACGCTGATGGCGCGCCAGCGGCTGCAGACGTGCCCGAGCACCCATGGACAGCGGTGCGTCGCGTGCACGTGTTTCATGCGCGCATCCTCCGGGACGGTCCAGGCGAAGATCTCGAGCAGGACGTCGTGCGGGATGCGCCGGACGGCGGATAGGATGGCGGCGTCCCTTTGGATCTGCAGTGCGGCGGATTGACGCAGGCTTTGATATTCCGCGATTTTGGACTGCAGAGCCGCGATTTTGTCGTCTAGATCGGAGATTAAAACTCGCTTTTGAGATATGGCCTTTGAGAGATGGAGGGTTTCCAGATCCGTCGGTGGGTCGTTGCTTGCGCTGAGATGATGGGGGAAGAGGTGTAGCTCTGTCGGGTCGCAGGCGTCGGGAGGAGCTGACGCGAAACCACAGTTGATGCATGGTTTGGGCGTCATCAACGCCGTCGTTGCCGTGCTTCTGTGGCGACGATGCCAGCGACGGCGGACAACGACGTGGCTGAGGATAAGTAGAGGCTCTTACGTGACTCGGCCGCAAAAACCCGATCGGCCTGCATATGAAAAAGCAATGAAAAAGTTGAAAACAAATGTCTGAGCATTTGTATGAGAAAAGATACTAGATACAGATCCGGGGAGTATCGATACAGGTCAAGAACTATATGAAAACATAGAATGTATGTCTGGAACCTCCGAGTGCGTGGAGGCCAAAATAGAGATAGCTAAAGAGTGATATGGGTTGGATGCGGTGTGGATGTCGAGCCTGGTACGGAAGTTTGAAACGAGTGTGGGTTATTGAGAAAGGTTTGATAACGCGTCGGATGGGTATTATTCTCTTCAACATTTATGAGTTTCTTACCCGAAGCAGAGACTGACAGGAATGAACTCACCAAATGCAAGAGTACATCTTGCAACCTGGTTCCGGCTCAGGTGCACGCGCAATATTGTCGGGCATCTTAAAGGAAGGAAAAGGGGAAGGAAGGGCTTGAGCCGATGAGAAGAGCAAGTGTTATCATAGCGAGACTTACCTTGATCGCGGGTAAGACGCGCGGCGCGTTCAAGTTTTCTATCGGCGCGGCTGCGACCAAGAGGGTCACTAGATTATTTCGATCATCATCAGCCTTCTTGGTTTCTCAGCTCATGAAAGAAAGAAAGAGCATACAGCAAGAGGCGATGATTCCAGCGAGTAGAGTGAACTGCATTTTGGGTTGGATGGGCAGTGAATAGACTAGACTGAGGGAGACGGTAGTCTATATAGACGAGGGGAAAATTCAGAGTCGTGGCAGGGTCATCACAAACCAAGACCATTTAATAGCCAGCGCTGGTATCTGATAATAAGGAACAGCTCGTTTGGGGATAAGCGCGCACGGGGGAATCACCACAGGGAGTCATCCAGATTCCACGTAGCTTGAAAGAAAGCGTCTGTCCCAGAAAATTCGAGATTTCCCGATTGGGAACAAAGCGAGATCAAGGTACGAAGGCCGAATTTGCAGTGACTATCGAATGCGATTGATGGGAAAGGGTAGCGTTTGTTCCACTTCGGGACGTCGCTTTGTGCGAGGATTTTCAGGACAGCGAAGCATGGAAAACAGCAGTCGACTTTCGGGTGAAATCAGCGAGCTAGAGTAGCGGATGGGCGCTGGTCGACAGGGGCACGCGTGGCGTTTGAAAGAAGATGCATAGTTGTTTGACATTGTTCTCGTCTTGGATGTCGCTTTCACCGAGCATTTTGGGCGCAAAAGGATTCTGAAAATTTCCAGGCAATTGTATAGCATAATAGCAACCTCGCCCCAAGTTCCTTGCAGCTAAAGACATGGGCAGCGTAGAGGGCGTATAAGTATAGACGGAGTACATTCCAACGCCAGCCACTGCCAGTCGCACTGGATTGGTCGAACATCATGGCAGAGAAAAAGAGAAGTTTGTGCTTGTTATTATTTGCTTTTAATTATCCTTGAGAATCGACTCTGCCAAACACTGCAGAGCTTCTTCGCATCTTCCATCGTCCTGCGAGTCGGACGCACTTATGTCCATTATTGCACTCAGCTGTATCAACATACCGCGCTCTACTTATCTCATTCTCCATCATTGGGTTCCACTTAACTCAGCCGCAGACTCGCAAATGATGCGCCCTTGATGCGCCATCATGGAAGACACATTCCCGCCTTCGGTTCCGTCTGCCCGTTCTTGTCCCAGAAAGTGAACGAAGCAAAAAGTGTTGTCTTAGAAATGTGGGTTTACCATTGCCAAGCTTTCATTGGAATTATCGAGCGAATTATTCAGGCTTTGATAAGCCTTTATAAGGCTGACTGATCGCACCTCCGATCGCGGTTCGCTCGATTTAAACATGAGTATAAATCTTGGTGCACGGGAGATCTTGCACATTCAAAAATCAACTTGTCCGACACAACAAAACTCGAATCTCTTTTGGGATTCCGAGAAAAAAAATGTCGATTGCAGCATCCAAGCTATTCACCCCAATCCATATCGGCGACGTTCAACTCCAGCATCGTATCGTCCATGCACCGATGACGCGCTTCCGCGTCGACGGTCAGACGGGCGTCATCTTCCCATTCGTGAAGGAGTATTATAGCCAAAGGGCCAGCACTCCCGGGACTTTGATCATCACCGAGGGCGAGTGCTTTGAACCGCGTTCTCTACTTCCATTGAACTTGAACTCCAGGCCTGGTGGTCGCAAAGAAAGCAGGAGGGTATATCCCTACGGAGGTTTCAAGGGAAGAGAACGACGGCAGGTTTACGGGGATTGCGCACTCCCCCTGGCCAGGACTGTGGTCTGAGGAGCAGATGTCTGCATGGCGAGAGGTTCGTGTTTTATTCGTTTCTACAATAATTATATCTCAACACGATTAATCCATCTATTCAGGTAACTCAATCAGTACATGCCCGCGGGTCATTCATTTTCAGCCAACTATTCGCCATGGGGCGTGCGGCTACGCCGGAAGATCCCACAGTCGACTTTGACCTCGTCTCCGCGTCGGCGATTCCACTTCCTGGTGCGACGGTCGTTCCGAGGGAGCTAACTCGGGACGAGGTCAAGGAGTATGTGCAGCACTTTGTCCAGGCTGCGAAGAACTCGATGAGCGCGGGGTTTGACGGCGTCGAGATTCATGGGTGAGTGGGAGGAGATTCTCTTGTCCTTTCAGTGTTGTGTCTTAATTGAAAAAAAATTCAAGAGCGAACGGATACCTGCTTGACGCATTCCTGCAAGACACAGCCAACCAACGGACAGATGAATACGGCGGAAGCCCAGAAAACCGCTCTCGCATGCTTCTCGAGGTTGTGCGGGAGACTGTCAAGGCGATTGGCCAGCCAAAAGTTGGCGTGCGTCTTAGCCCGTGGAGCACTTTCCAAGGTTCGACTGCTTCTTCCTTTTTCCATTCTCTCGATTCTTACCGGGACTACTTATTCTATCAGGTATGCTCATGGACGACCCCCTCCCAACATTCACCTACCTCGTCCGCACCCTCCGCGACGAGTTCCCGCAACTCGCGTACCTGCATCTCATTGAGCCCCGTGTGGCGGGCACGCAAAGCGTCGATGCGTGCCCGGAAAACGCAGCGCATTCGAACGATTTCATTCGGGAATTGTGGGCGAGTTCGAGTTCCGGGACGCCCGTTATTTCTGCTGGGGGGCATACCCCTGCTTCGGCGCTGGAGCGCGCTGAGAAGGGGGAGCTGGTTGCTTTCGCGAGGTCGTTTTTGGCTAATGTGAGTTCAATTCTGTTTGATATTTATTTTTGTTTCTTGTTCGTTTGTGGTAATTGAGCGCTGACTTGTTGCGTTGCTTTAGCCCGATCTTCCTGTGCGTCTAAAAAATGGTATTGCGCTGACGAAGGGGGATAGGAGCAAGTACTACGTCAGTACGGAGGAGGGGTATATCACGTATCCGTTTGCGGATCCGGAGGTTGAGGCGTCAAAATCTTTCTCAGTTGAGAGGTGACTGGATATGTACCTGTATCAATGCATGCTTGCGCTTGTAATCAAGGGATTAGGTCTGATTATCGATTTTTCAGGTCACTCGTCCATCCGCTCACGCCTCGAAGACTTCTCTATTCTCATGTCGGGGAGGGAGTCCCGAGAACGCTGATTCTCTGAACCCCGAATTACACACCGGGGCGATAAGTGACTGTTTTAACTTGCTCGTGTGCAATCGATCTTTACCTCAGTCCACAATAATTGTTAGAATCTTCAGACAATCCGAGTCAGCAGGAAGTTCAAGTTGAGATTTACCGGCATTCACAAGCGTGTAACCTCCGACCGCCCATCTGCATGCCCACCTCATGGATCCGAGTACTGCATCAAGGGATCAGCAACGACAGAAAACTCGACAATGATGTGAGATAGCGTCGTCTGACCTTATTATGTTCCGTCATCGCCCATGTCCGTTACGTTCTCCGGGGTTCTGAAGAGGCTCCAGCACACGGCCGAAGCGGAGGATGTAATTCTTGTCCATACGAGACGAACTTCCATGTTCCTCGTTATCGAGAGAAATTGAACATATCGGGGAGATGTCCCCGCCGAAGTTTTATTTTTTTTCGACCACCGCGATAGGTGATGTTCGCCCAAAAATGTTGCAAACGTTGTTGCGAGAGCGCGCTTGTTGTCATTGATACGTGCAGCCTAGTTTTGTTTCCAACGGTAGCTGCCGCCGGTCAGACGCGCTCGTGGTGCGGGTCACATATGTTCTTGTCAACCGTGGGTAATGTCCGCGATCAATCAATCAGTGTGTGCGTTGGTACGGCTTCCTTCCTTACCACGACGACTAAGTCAAGATCTCTCTCTGTGCTCCGTGCAATATGCCGGGTTTTGCTGAATTTCTTGAGGCCTGTTCAATCACTGCTGGCGGGCAACATCGAGGACTACAAAGACCGCGACGACCAGTCGTTCTGCCTCTCAACTTGAACAGAAGAACATCACTCCGAAATAGACTTCTTCGAGATCCTCATATGTCGTTGCTGCCAAGCCCTTTTTCACTCTACATGCGACCTTCCTTCTTATCTGGCTACTTGTGATTCTTCACCGCCTCTCGAACCCCGCCCATGCGGTCCCCCACCTGGATTCAGAATCGGGAATCTCCCCGAGAGCCCATATAAACAGCCATCGTCGAAAATGTAGCCTTAGGTCGTCTAGCTTCGTCACCTAGCACTCCTGCCAGCCACACCGTTTCTCGTCCTTCACTGGTCCAAAATGGTTGCCTTCAACAAGTTCTTCACGTCGGTGTTCCTCGCCATCGTCTACGCCTCTTCCACCGGCGCTCTCACCGTGCCCACCAACGCCAAGCACGCCACCCACCGCGTTCGCGCCATCGCGAACGACGTGAAGATCGAGGTTTACCATCCAGAGTCGAAGTACGATGTAAGTTTTCAAAGAAAGTTTGGGATATGTACATACGTTCTCTTGCTGACGATCCTTTAGACTTTCGGTGAAGGCATTGACCACCCCCTGCGCAAGCGGGGTGCCAGTCTGAAGGAGTCCTCTGAGGCCTTCATCAGCAGCCACCTCGGCGTCGACTCCCGCTACCACGGTGGTTTCGCCGGCGAGGTTGCTTCCCACGCCTACGCCCACCAGGTCATCGTGAGTGATAATCCATTTTTACTGAGCCCGTATCTTTTTTGATTTCCCATCCCATCCAAGAACGGTCTCATCGTCTCCAACGCCGTCTCCAACGTCGCCTTCAACGCCGATGACAAAGTCGTTGCTGTTGGTTCTTCGTTCGTTGAGCCCAGTATGTATTCTCCCCGTGTATCCCGCTGGCAAGCGCTAAATGTTGTGCTTATAGGTGGCAAGGTCCCGTCGACGACCCCCTCTGTCTCCTTCGAAGATGCCAAGAAGACGGCGGAGGCTGCTCTTGACGGCACCTACGTCTCGGAAATCCCCAGCACCGTCGAATACCTCGCCAAGGATAACGGAGAAGTCGTTCTCGTCCATGCGCTCCAGATCCGCAACGAGGAGGCCGGCACCTGGTACAACGCCTTCGTCAACGCCAACACCAACAAGCTCGAGTCGCTCACTGACTATGTCGCCAAGGCCACTGTGAGTTTTTCCTATTTTATAGTGACTGTCAAATTGGCTTAGTTTGGATGGATAGTACCGTGTTCTCCCCATCACCAAGGAGACTTTGCTTGAGGGCTTTGAGGACGTCGTCGACCCTGCTGACCTTGAGGCCTGTTAGTCTATTCTGCTTACTTACTAGCTGCGCTTTCTGGTTCTAACAAATCTGCAGCCCCCCTCGGATGGCACTCTGATGGCACAACCAACACCACCGCTACCGCGTAAGTTCATTCAGCTTCAGCTTCATCTCTCCGAATGGCTTCTCACATCCATCGTTGATAGCGGCAACAACGTAAGTACTCACAAGGTCGACACACCGGCATAGTATTATATTAAAACGATAACAGGTTCTGACCTACAAAACTTCGACCACGAATACCTCCCCGGCCACGGGTGACGGGCTCGTCTTTGAATACGTCCAGGACCCTAGCGTCGCCCCGACTACCACCGTCAACGTTAACGCTGCCCGCGTTAACAACTTTTACCTCGGTATGTCTATTCGAATGATTGATTGATTGAAGGCACGCACTGACCAAGAATTGTTTAAATTGTTTAATAGTCAACTCCATCCACGACATCACCTACCGCTATGGATTCACCGAAGCTGCCTTCAAGTACGTTTCCTCCTCCTCCTCCTCCTCTGAGTTTACTTTGGACTTACAACATTCCCTGTTTTTTTCCAGCTTCCAGAACAACAACTTCAACAAGGGAGGCCGTGGCAACGACCGCGTCACCGCGTCCATCCAGGACTCCGCCGGCTCCAACAACGCCGACTTTGCCACGCCCCCTGACGGGCAGAGCGGACACATGCGCATGTACCTCTTCACCTCGACCAGCCCCAACCGCGACGGCGCGCTCGAGAACGACGTCCCTGTGCACGAGAACACGCACGGTGTCACCAACCGCATGACTGGCGGCGGGACGGGCTCGTGCTTGCAGAGCACGGAGGCTGGGGGGATGGGTGAGGGGTGGAGTGATGCTATGGCTGAGTGAGTTTTTTGAGCTTCCTCCCCTGAGAGGTTTTTTTTTTTGTTTTGCTTTCATGGCTGATACGATACCGTCTGATGAAGCTGGACCGAGAAGACTTCGTCTGCGGTTCCCGACTACGTTATGGGGCAGTACATCATCAACAGCGCCGCCGGTATCCGCACCCACCCTTACTCCACCAGCTCGACGGTCAACCCCCTCACCTACGCCAGCGTCGGCAGGTTGAACGAGGTTCACAGTAAGGCTTTCTTTCACCTTCCTTCCGTCGTTGTCGCTCAATATGTATCTCGTTCTTTCTCTCTAGACATCGGTGAAGTCTGGGCTAACCTCCTGCACAACGTCTATGCCGCACTCGTCGCCGAACACGGCTGGTCAGCAACCGCCAAGACTGATCCCAGTGAGTTGATAAATACGCCTTGGTTGTTTTCGTTCAGGTGCTGACAAAAAATCAGCGGGAAGCGAGGGTAATGTAGTGTTCTTGCACCTATTCTTAGACGCTCTGCCTCTGCAGCCTTGCAACCCCACCTTGTGCGCCTCATTTCCTCATTCATTCATTGCAAAAGGAAATCTCAACTGACATACATGATCATTTATTTAGCCTGACCGCCCGCAACGCCTGGCTGCAAGCCGATGTCAACCGTTACTCAGGCGCCAATCGCTGCCTCCTCTGGACGGCGTTTGCCAGCAGGGGTCTTGGTGTTAACGCTGCCAACCACGTCGACAACCACGATATTCCGTCGGATTGCTAAATTGAACTTGACGAAGCGCATTGAAATTTGAATTGTTGCATTGTTACGCTCTCAAACGCACGCACGTACGCATACGCATTTAGCATTTTCTTTTTGGATTTGGATGTATACCTAGCAAATCAATCGAATTTGGGTTTAGCTCGAAGTTGCAGTCGAGTTCAACCATAGAGTCAACCGTGCGAAAGCGTGCCGTCAGTACTAGTGAATTTTGCTCAATTGCTCTCGAAATCAACGAGGTAGAGTTATGGCTCTTGAAAGCCAACACATTTGAGAAATACATGTCGCCAGTATATTGAGAGATTTTCAGCGCGGAAATTGGCTCGAGACGATGCGAAGAAGGAACTCTACATACTCTCTGGGATTCGGATTATGAACATAATACAGCGCGTTTAGAGTAGATACAGTTACAATGAAACATCGAGTTATATCACAACGCATATCTCTATGATCCCCCGTTACTTCCGCTCCGTTTGATGTCGACTAATCACTCAAAACTTCCGCCAATTCAAACTCAGCTCCATCGAAATCCGACTCGGTTTCCGAGCTCGCATACAACAAATCCTCTATACCGCCCAATCCAAAGAGGGACGGGAAGCGCTCGGGAAGAGAGGGGATGAAGCGGAATGGGGTGTTGGCCCGTTCGGGAGAGGCTGGAACGCTGATGTCCTCAGTCTCGGGCGGAGACATGATGAGCGGCATCAAGAGGGGCGAAGGAGGAAGGAGGACACGTCCTTGAGCTGCATCACGGATGCGCTGCTCGCGCGACATCTGTGCAATCAGAGCACGGAGTCGTCGCTCGTTGATTGATTGCTCGAGGTGTTCTGCGAGTTCTTCGGGGGTCGGTGGGTGGAAGACGGGTGTGTGTGTGGCAACTGAGCGCGTTGAAGTGGGAGGAGGAGGAGATGATTGGGAGGAAGATTCGCGCTGGTGAGTGGGAGGGGGAGATGGCGAAGGGGATGTGTATGTGGAACGACATTGTGACAGAGGATAGTTGAAAGCGTATTGATTCGAACCGGCGTCCTTCTCTTCATCTTTGGCAGACGAGAAAAGGTAGGGGAAGCGATCATAAGGAAGAAATGGCGGCACAGCCATGTACGACGACCCTGTATAGATGAGATCCTGAGCTCGCGGCTGAAACGAATGCAAGGGGCGCGCAGAAAATGCGGCGGAATGGCGACATCGGGCAGGAGAGCTGTAGCTTGGATATTTACGCTCCATCTCGTCGTCGTTGCCTTCCGCAAGTAGCGCATACATTGGTATGTCAAGGTCATCCGAATCGAGAATGAACGATGGAAGATGGTAATGGGATTCTTCGGCACGAGAAGGAGTTTGAGGAGGTTGGTTTTCATCCGCCTCTGCGGTCTGGGTAATTCAGTTTTTAGAGAACCGAGAGAGCGAGGACTTTGAAATGCCACTTACCATCCACAGATCGGGTTTCCCAACATACACCTTCTCACCCCACGCACTGACACGACGCTCTTCGACCTCTTCGATCTTTCCCAAGACGGGGACCGTCGAACGCATTGATAAGATAAGTAAGATTGGAAGCTGGAGGTGGGAGTGGACGGCGCCTTGACTGGAGTATGAAGAGCGACCGACACAAGGAGATTCGATGTAACGATGATGCGCGGAGTGGCAAAGGTAGCGAGAGAGAGAGAGATGGTGGCTTTAATCAAAGACTCAGCTCTTTTATATGTGCGGTTCGACTTTGGACGCAATAGGCGAACAATGAAGCTTTGTCTCCGGGGCCATCAACCTTCCTTTCCGGGTCAACAAAGACAGCCCCCCACGAAAATCGCGACTCAGTATCCCAGGTCATGATCACAGCTGTCATAAATTGGGTGGCAGAGAGTACTTGCGGCTTGGAATGTGTCGTATTGTCCAAGTGGTTGGCAGAATCTGTATGGTGTCATTGTGAGGTGGTCGACGTCAAAGGGGCGAGAAAATCAGTGGTCAATACATAAGGGGGTTTCACGGTAGCCTATTTTACTCCGATTTGAGCCCTATTTCGACCCCAACTTCACCCCGATTTGAAGCAAAGTTGGGGCCGAAATAGGATGTGCTGCTGTGAACGCCCTTTTACCCGAAATCAACCAAGTTGGGTCCGAGGTGATTTGATGGGTTGCTACGGTGGGCTAAGCGAAGTTGGCGACGTCCCGACTTCGAAATCGGGCACGAAGTTGGGATGCAAATCGAGGGGTAGAGCCCGACTTGCACTCCAACTTCGAAATCGGCCAAAAACTTGAGGTCCAACTTTTTTTAAGTTGGAGCTCAAGTTGGGCTCCAAATCGGCCTACCGTGAAACACCCTATAGTCACAACGCACTCATTTTCGAGCAATTTCGCATGATTCAACAATCCGGCAGTTCTACTCAAGTCTTTCTGGCTAGATCTGAGGTTGGTGGATTCTGTCGGAAGCGAGACAACTTGGAGTCAGAAGACGAATCTTGCACATCATTTTCTGAGCAAGTCGAGGGATTCTCGTACCACCGTATGTCCAAACCAAAAGAGGACGACCTCACCGTATCGATTCCAGCTTCCATCGATACTTGGAGTGCGGAAGCGTCGACCCCGAGACATGTCGGGACTCGGGGACTCGGCGTGAGGAAAAAGGTGTTGTGACCGCGCGGCGCCGATATTGATGTGACGACATGACAACTTTTTCAATGTCGTCACATCAATTTTCATCCTGTTCTGAACCTCGACCATCGTTTTTGTGTGTCTTTCTGGAAGCTCGGATTCGATGGAAACTAACCCTGTCGCCCCCCCTCTTCAATGTAATTTCTTCCCCTGGCCATAGTACTCGGTCACACCGACCGCTCGCCAAGGCCGCGCCGTGGGACTGGTGACTTCAACTCAATGCGCATGCCAACCTTGCTGAATTGTATTGCAAATCCTTCTCGCCACAGGGTCCTACCCCTCTTTCGTTTATCAAGAACCTATAGCTGTCTCGCGACTGTTTTCTTGAATACTGGACCAAAAAGAAAAAGTGGATGTTCTCTGAACGACTAAGTACCTCCTTTCCTTGGCTTTCATGCGCTCATACTATTACTAGGAACAACGAGTAAGTTGACTCGATGCTGTACGATTCGGCCTCACCCCACCCCTTAGGATAATCTAGAACTTTTGGAAGCATTGGCTCCCCTGGACTACATCAGGAGCCAAAATTCATCGGTTCTGTTCAACGGTAAATGTAATATCTTTACGAGGACTGGCGTACACCTTGACGGTGAGCTGAGGCTTGCCCGAGCCCAAGCTGGTATGCTTTTTCCGAGTAAATTCTGCACAAGACTCCTGACCATGATGTTGGATGTATCGACGAACATATTTTGGACGCCCAAGCTGATCAAGCCATTTGAATATGCATTCTCTGTTCCTGACCTTCCCCATTCTCAACTCATCTCATGGATATTCAACTTGCGTTCCTTTTCTTTGGCAAGTTGGTGTCGCAAGACCATCCGTTTCCATGTAGCGACATGCCCCGAGGATCTTCCGCGTCAGACATTGATACACCGGGTATTCTTTTCCCCCGCTTTAGATAGACGGATGTCTCCACCGTTGGCTGTTGGCTGATGTCCCGAATGATCAGGTAAGTTCCGGCCTTGTTCAACGTCAACTCCGGCTCCAACTTTTGAACCTCAGCTGTTATCATTTCTCCACAAACTTCACAGCACGCGTGGACAGTTTCCCCAATTCGAAATATCAGCTTGCTTCCGCTAAACTCGTGGGTCCAATCTCGCCTCAACGATTTCTCCGCCACTCCTGTTGACGATAAATTGCGCGTGGCAGGGACGACATTGCGCTCCTGTCTATTTATTCAATCGACAACGCATCATTGCGCACGAATATGCATTCATGAAATCTTACGCAATGTCTCGGAAGGAAGGGTTGTAAGTTACGGCGGGCATTCCGGTCTATCGCACGTCGTTGCGTGGAAGGGGTTGTCATCCGAGGTGACCGTTGGAGACCAAGAGGGCTTTTCTAGGCGTTTCTGTCCCAGGAACCAACGCTATCGCTGAGTGCTCAGTTGACTTGCCTTTGCGCTCTCCTTGCTAACTCGGATTGAACTCGGAAACTGCACATCTCCACGGATCGCTGCTCTTTTAATTTGATTGCTCGAATTTGATAAATCGGTGATCGTCGTCTTGCGCAATTGGCGCTGTTTTCGGAACCGACTACTATGTCTAAATCCCGGCACGGAGGCAATAGTGAACGAAGTGCAGGAACGACGGACCGGACACGTGGTTAACAACAAGACTGGCCAGACCACGATATAGGGTACCTGGGAAGGGCAATAGGGAGCGCTTGGTCCCCACGCATTGGCCTCCTGGCGAGCGATTGCTAGATCTCGATTATTCTGTGGTTGACGAATTTTCACCCTTACGGAAATGTTGCGCCACAAGGATCCCGTTTATCTGATGTCAGCGGCCAAAGTTGGATGATCTCTCTTTGCGGTATTGATGCCGCTTAACTGTTGCTTATCGCGTGTCCTGGGCCTTTATGACCCCCACGTTCGCCTCTCGTCCCTTTTCCCCCGCCCGCGATGGCAGTCCGCCACCAGAGCGCGCTCTATCCTCCTCCCTCCCGCGTCGACGCCCCCAGTGACAGAAACACGCAGTTCCATTCGTTGCCGATATATGGGGCAAGCGTCGGGGGCAATACATGTGAGTTCTCTTTCGTTAGCGCTAGCTCGCGGGCTTTTGATACATCGCGGACCCTTTTCACTGACCGTTCTTTCTCTGTCCAAGACCGATACCAGCCACGCGCGACTTCCGTAGATGGTCCGTCGGAACCGTCTCACTACGACTATGGAACCGTGGCCGTAAACATATCCCATGCATTGGAGGGCACCACGATCCGGCAGCCTACTCTCCCAAGACTACAGATTCCCACTAATCCGTCCCTCGACGCGTCTTCCCCGCTCTCCTCCACCCTTCCTTCATCCCTACGCTCCGCCGCCGCTACACACTCCGCGCCAAAACTCTCATCGCCGCCGCTCCGCGGTCCCTTGTCGGCCCCAGTCGTCTCCGACAATTTTCGCCGGTTTGAGCGTCCGGCTGGCATGTCGGCCTCAGGCAATGCAGCAAGCTCGAGTTCGAATGCTGGAGGGAACGAATCTACAGATGCTCCGGAGCGTAGCTTGAGTCCAGCGCGTCCGGTGCGACGAACGACAACGACAGCCGTGATTGCATGTCGCCAATGGTGCGCAATTCACTTTCCTGTTCTCCCCACTTCTCACTGGTGATACAGTCGCGCTCGAAAAATCCGCTGCGACTCGACGCGCCCCTATTGCGCCAATTGCTCCCGACGTGCAGATCAATGCGAATATGACCCAGCTCCGAAACGACGGGGACCTGACAAGAAGCCTGGAACACGGCAGCGACGATGTAAAAAGCGTCCCGAATCGCATGAAGGAGAGGAAGAGCTCGAATTGCCACACAAACCCTTGCCCATGGGTAGGCTCGAGCCTGTCGCGTCCACTTCGACAAATATGATCGCGTTACCTTCCCCAATGCCCATGCCCTCCCCGGAGTCTGAATCTCCTTCCGGATCGACGAAAAGAAGCGAAAAGTCTCCGAAGAGACGAAAGTTTAGCGATGAGACCTCCCCCAGCCTTGACGACTTCAATGACCGAATGCGTCCGCATCTCCCACCCTCCGTTCCGTCCCATAGCTACGGTCGTCCCATCCGCCCACTCATACAGGTTCCGTCGCATAGCTCGACAGGCCTCAGAATTTCGACAGATGATTCGGTCTTAATTAGGGTGCGTGCGCTGGCTTCTGTCGACTCGGGCAACTTTCTGACAATATTGTATTACTCCAGCGTTCGCAGTCTCTTTCCGCCTCGACGCAGCCGCCATCTAGCTCGCGATACGCACCACCTTCGTCCATGTCGTACGGTTACGACGTCTCCCCCTTTGCATACGACATGGGAGGGCAGCATTCCTCAGCTCTACCGGAAGTCGACCATGCCAAGTTTCCCAGCCTCCCATCTGCAGCAGTGCAGGCGGCCCAGCAAGGCTGGTGGGACTCGTTCCTTCGCTCCTACTCGTAATACTATCTTTTCGGAATCATCATGATCCTCACTGACCTGACACTCAGGCTGCGCGAGATAGCCTCAGAGCTGAGCTTTCTGTACGTCTACCATTTACTGTGGAGCACCTCTTCTCAGTCTCACTATTTCTACGTTACAGCTATACGGAGAGTCCAATTTCTTTATCGTTTGTGAATGCGGGTTTCCTATTAGAAACTCTTTGGAGCCCGACAAAATATCTTACTCTCCAGCCCGCTTTCATCCTCGCTTCTATGGCGCTTGCGGCCCTCATTCGCTCAAGTGAGGCCGAACGTGGTGCAGTAGGACGCGAGCGTGCCGCCACACTTCGCCATTCTGCTCAAGATGCACTTGAGCGCTCTTGGCGTGAAGGAGTATGGGTTGATGCCAGCCTCGCGGAGGCAGCTCTGGTGCGTCACAAGCTCCCTTATCGTGTCTTCTATCACTCACGAGGCAATTCCTCTCTCTATCTATCCATCCATCTATCTAGATCATCGCCCAATACGAAGCCTCCGCACACCCGGATTACCACCCCGACCGCCTCGCGCGCGCCTTTGCGTTTCTAGACGAAGTGATCAGCGTCCTCGGGCTGGCGTCCATTGACGCAGCGAGCGCGGACGTCTGTCGCTACGCGCGCGGGGCGGCGCCGCTCGTGAACGTTCAGCCCGATGTACAGTGCGCTTGTCTTCTCCCGGGTACGCCCCCACCGGACCTGGATCGCGTGTGGTCGAGCGTGTTGCCGTGGGACCCAAATTGGGGCGAGCGCGAGATCCGCGATGAGGAGTGTAGACGGGTGTGCTGGGCGGCTTTGAGTCTGATTACGAGCTTCAGGACGGAGTGTATGGCATTGACGAGGGTGGATGAGAGCCAGGGATTGAGGATGTGTGATCCTGCCAACGTGTGTCCGTTTCTCTCTCACTCTTTACGATACTCATGAGTTTCCTCAGTATCTCTTACTCTTCCCGAACGAGGTCTATGACCGTGGCGGCTTCGGTGGCGGACGACAAGATGGCGGCGGCGGGTCTGCTGCACATCCCAAGAACGCCATCTGGGCACTGTACTGCCGTAGCATGCTGCTCGCCAACTTTTGCAGCAACTGTGTCGCGCAGACCGCTGAGAGCCGTGATGATCGTGAGACTCAGGCCGAGGCTCTTCAGGAAGCATGGAACGAGGCACAGGCTATTCAAGACGCGCTTGACGGGCATGTGTGCAATCTACACACGGCGGTTGCCTATCTTTGTCGAGAGAACATATCCAAGTAGGACCTCTCCCACCTCCCGCGAGCGGTCTTTCATCTGATATGATGTTTTTTTTGTTCTTAGTGCGCAGCTGATCATCACGAAGGGCTTACGCAAGTGAGTGCTGGAATTAGCCCTTTCTGCAACTCCCGCTAATGCTTTTTCATAGTCTGCAAGGCTTGCCTTCTGGGAATCGTCCTGGTCCGCTTTTCAATCGGCGGCAGGCAGAAGAGTGGAGTCCGTTGCCCTTCCTCTCGTACTGCGACGCAGTGCTTATTGTTCCCTACAGTCTACTATCAAGCTGAAGTTGTCAAGCGTGTCACCCTGTCAATCCAATACACCCCCGATCCCCGAGGGCAGCAGCTCACGCAGCGTCCCTACTCCGTAACCTGGTTTTACCACCAACTTGCCATGTTCGTTCCTTACGCCGTCTTCTTCGCGTCTTTGCTGAACCGCGCCTTCACAGCTGCCTCTTACTGTGGGAGAACGATACCACCCTCGGCGACGTCTTAGAGCTT
The DNA here is from genome assembly GCA_037176885.1 of Favolaschia claudopus. NCBI lineage: Eukaryota > Fungi > Basidiomycota > Agaricomycetes > Agaricales > Mycenaceae > Favolaschia > Favolaschia claudopus. The sequence continues at coordinate 450,568 of JAWWNJ010000159.1, read as the reverse complement.
GCGAAGTCTTTCCTCGTACCCCTCGATCTCCTGAATGCGTTATGGCCGTGCGAGTGTACGTCTTCCCTCTCTGAGAAATCTGTACCTGTACTCACCGTGTATGTGTTGTGCAGTGATTCAGCTCCAATGCACCGCCCTTCGCAAGCGTCTTGCCGCCCACTGCCGGTCAGCGGGCCACGAACCCCCACCTCCCCCCAACCCCTCGATTCCTAATCTGCGTCGCAATAATACATAATCGACCTCTCCTTGCCCCACGTCCATTCATGCACCCCACTCTTGCCCCTCTTATGTCTTTCGCCCCTCCCTCCCTCACTCTCTCTGTATCCTCGCTTCATTTGTACTGCACCAATGCAGCCCCCACGTACATTACACTTCGTCTTCGTTCTATTTGTGCCACCAGTCTGTTAAAGATATACCCGTATTCTAGCCTCATACCGCCCTGTTTTTTTGCGTGGCAACGTTGTTTGTAGTTTTAGATCACAGCTTGTATCAGTGTACGATTTTTTTTTGCTAATGTTAAGTAATCAGTATCACTTGTTGTTCCTCCTCATCGTTTCGCTGTGGTTTTCGCACTGCTGACTGATTTTCACCCTTGCCTTGGTTTTTCTTTGGAATTTGGGCTCGCCGCTGTTGTCGGCCTCGCGTAGCAAATCAGTAACAAGTCCACATATGTAATCCATCCTCCTCCTCCCCGCGATTTCCGTTTCAGAGTCACTGTGCAAAGTGATCAGAAATTCAGAATCGGCAATCACCGAAGTCACAACCTAAATGACTCAGTTTACATCTTGTTTCTTCACCTCCACTATGGCTCTCTCGTCGACTTCTACAATGACCAACATAGCTGAATCTGGACCCCCTATTACCTCCATACCCTCCGAAATTCTATGCTATATCTTCACTCTCGTACCGGTCTCTCCCCGCACGGATTCCTCGCCCATTCCTGTGGTTGGACCTCGTGGCTCCCGGGTTCTCAGTGGGCCGTGGATCTTTGGACAAGTCTGCTCTCAGTGGCGTGCCCTGGCGTTAGCATTACCTGCACTGTGGACTCCTCTCACCATCTTCGCCACTACTTTAACCGCGCGCGAGTACAACCTTCTTCATGTCCAACTTGAACGGACTAGAGAAGCACCTCTGGATCTACATATTCGATTCGCATACTACTCTGGCAAGGAGTTTGACACCCTCATTCATGACCTCGTGAACCACAGCCAACGCTGGCGCTCACTTCATTTCGAGGCTGACGGGAGCCGAGCCTTCGAAAGCGAGGCATTTTCCACGTTAGGACCGGATTCCCTTCCTCTATTGCAAGAGGTCGTTTTTGGTGGAACACGCGCTGATACCTTGGCGAAATACGACTTTTTCAAAGATGCGCCTGCATTGCGCCGTGTCGTACTTGGAGCCCAAGGCGGCGCTCAAGTCTGGCCAATCGTTCTGCCTTGGGCACAGCTCACAGTATACAAAGCCACGTACCCCCAACCTGCGAAGCACTTCCATATTCTGGCGCTAGCTTCGAACCTTGTCGAATGTGACATCGATGGGGGGTACAGTCAACGCGACGACATCTCCCAGGTGTTTTGCACCCTCCCCAAACTTCGTCGTCTAGCGATCTCGAAACCTTCACTGCTCGGACACCTGAGAGCGCCGGCTCTTCAGTCCCTTTACTCCGTCGGTCCAATTCAGGACGTTCAGGCCTTCTTGGACTCATCCGGATGCACTTCGACGTTGCGCGAGCTTACCCTCGCAGAATGCAAAGCCCCGAGCCACGAGTTACTCGACCTGTTCGGCCGGACGCGTGCGCTCACCAAGCTGGCGGTCGATCCTGTCTACCCATTTGACGAGACGATGGTGTCGGCGTTCACGGCGCCAGATTGCCTCTGCAAAAATCTGGGCTCAATCTCGGTGACAGATTTCAAAGACGGATTGGATCGCCATGCCTTCGCGGATATGATTGCGTCGCGATTACAGAATTTCCCTGGCATACGCCGCCCATACTTTGTTGGGGTCTATTCTGGCCGAGTACGCATGAAGGCAGCAGGACATCGTATCCGCGAGCTTGGGATCGAGGTTGAGCTGATGACAGCGAAGTTAGGCAAGCAGGCGGTAAGGGACTGGAGGGGGTATTCAAATTTGACGAGGGAACAATCTTGACTGGTACGTATCTGTTTCTGGAGGATTACTCCAGGAAGATTGAAATAATTTATCGTATTTGTTATTCTACAGCTCCGATGATGACTTTACTAGGTCAAACGATTCTATCTATCTTACACATATGTTTATCTCTTGCCTATCTACTACTCGTAAGCGTTGAATCTTCAAGTAGCTCATCAACTCAACCGAACCTCCATTGTTGAAACAAGTACATTTATAAGCTTTCGCTATTTTCTCTTGGCAGCATTCTCGACGGGCCGAAATCCTTCGCAATACAGAGAACGTATAGTCAGAGGCAGCTTCACACACAGGAGCACCGGTCCTAACGCGTAACAGAAATTACATAGGTGCCACTGCGATTTTCGAGACTTGGGGGTTGAACTGATCGCGCCGCAAGTCGTGGGAAGCAGTTTCCAAAACCGGTTGGCGGAACTGGTTCGACGAAACTTTGGCAAGAGAGCTATTCTTTTTGGCTTGGAATCCCATGGTGAATTTATTCAGCAGCTTAACCCGCAAATGAAATCTCACATATACATTTCCAAGGAGGAACTCTTCCTGGTTTTCTGTTCTCTCGCCCACGTAATCCTGTTCACATAATCACTTTGATCATCGCTTGACCTACTTCATAAATTGCGTCCCCTTCCAAATGTTTACTCAGCTTTCCACCCCATCAACCTCTTCACTACCTACCAAAAAATGGGCACCCACTGGTCGATCATGAAGCAGAGTTGGCCGCCGAAGGTGTGAATTTTTTGAACCCAATACTCAGTCGATGATATTCCAGTCCCCAGGCCAAATACTCGGTGGACCATGTCCCTGACCTTTCCGGGAAGGTGAGTGGCATCGTTAATCCGTCGCGATATAGTGCCGTCCCTAACGCATTTTATGCCAGGTAATGATTGTTACCGGTGCCAACATTGGAGTCGGGAAGGAGACAGTGAAGGTATGTTGCGCGAACGCAGATTTTATGGAAGCTCGCCGACTTACCTAAACGTAGGCTCTCCTGCAACACAATGCCAAGGTTTACCTCGCTGCGCGGAGTCCGGAGAAAGCAAAGGAAGCGATCCAGGATCTCAAGTCTGAGACTGGAAAGGAGGCGGTGTTTTTGCAGCTGGATTTAGCGGATTTGAACAGCGTCAAACGAGCGGCGCAGGAATTTATGCAGTGAGCTCGAACTGTTGCTCTCGTTCGTTGAATTCAGGCTTATTCTCTGCTTTCAGGAAGGAACGCCAGCTGCATGTTCTGTTCAATAATGCGTGAGTCTTCCCGTTGTTTTCACTCTGTTATAATCGTGTTAAAAACCAACGAAGGGGTGTCATGGTAAGCTTCTAACATGCGGAAAAAAGCTCGATGCCCAACCAATCTCAACACGCATTGGTAGGGCCCTCCAATTGAGCAGCTCACCTCGCAAGGCTACGATATGACTTTCGGCACCAACGTTCTCGGTGAATGAACCGTGTTGATATTGTTTTTGAACTTCCTTTTATGGTGTTCTAGGTCCCTTTTACTTCACCAAGCTTCTCCTTCCGACTCTCATCGCCACGGCCGCAGCGGAGGGCAAGCCAGCCCGAGTCATCAACACGGCTTCCTCGGGGGCGGAACTGTTCAGTCAAAATTTCGACTACAACACTCTCAAAGATAGTCCCGCCCGCAAGAAGATGGGGGTCAACGTTCTCTATTTCCAGAGCAAATTCGTGGGTGTTTGATTATAACTCTGGATTGCTCTCGCCGTCGTTTGAACTCTTGATCAGGGTAATGTCGCATTCAGCAATGAGCTGTTCCGGCGGTATGGCGACCAGGGCATCATGTCCTGCTCTTTGAATCCTGGGAATCTGCGGAGTGGATTGCAGCGCAATCTTAGCGGGGTCACTAAATTTTTGATCGTGAGTCAAGCGATTCTTTATTCGTCTGACTTGAAAGTTAATTGACGGACTGTTTGTAGGAACTGGCGTTGTACCCCACTCCGTACGGTGCCTTGACGCAGCTGTATGCGGGAACTTCCCAAGAAGGGGCCAAGTTTGGCGGCAAGGTTCGTTCGCTTATTATTCTCATTCGTTTTCTTAAAGTTCTCCGTCTGATGATGGTCGCATAGTATCTTATTCCATGGGCCCGCCTGACTGACAACAACCCATCCAAAAATGCGGAATGGGAAAAGACGATGTGGACTTGGTGCGAGGAGCAAGTCGCGGGATTGTAAACTGGATCTTGCGTTTCACTGTTACTTACTTCGCGTGTTTCAACGGCATACCCTCTGACAGTCGACAATCTTTATAGTAACACTTTTTGTCAATAATATATGGCGAGTCACTAGACAGGGGGGTCGAACGCTTTCTAAGAGATCAAAACACTCTCGAGGTTGAACCTGGAGCGGACACATATTGAGCTCAGGCCACTCGTTCAGATCAGACTGAGCTGGACAACCTACCCGTCCGGTCCATTAGCACATCCTTCGCTTCCTTCAAGGATTAGTGTCGCGCCGTTTGCACAGGCATCGTGCGCTTCGCCGGATTCGTAGAAACTGATTTGATTCGGGACGCCAGAGTAGCTCATCGACTTGGCAGACTCTCCGTCGGCGAGATAGATGCATTCTCCGGGGTTCAGATCGTCACTGGTAGCAATGACACCTCCGTTGCAGTCTGCGCCGAAGTAGGCTATGATGGTGGCTGCACTGGTCGAGGGAGTGGCTGCTAGAGCGAGAGCGGCGGCGATGGCGAGGAGGTTGACTCGGAGCTGCATGTTTGCTGGCTGGGAGCAGTGGGTAAGAGGCGTCAGTCGGAGATACGCAGGGCTGATCATAAGTTGCGAACGAATCTTTGCACTGTCCATCCCAAATATACTGCAGCAGATGCCGAAGCGCAAAACGCGGAGTGAGAGTTGCCATCATATATACCACGCAGCCAGTGCTTTGACCCTTGAGCTCGATGTCCGTTCCTTCATCAGTTCCGTGTTTTTTCATGGAGGAACGCAAGCAAGGTTCGTGGTACTTATTACTACTCACCGCACGACAACACCTTCGAACATTCATCGAGATCATTGAAGATTGTTGCGATGCAGAGATGTGCTAAGGAAAAGGTAGCTTCTATAAAAATGCTTCATTCAAAGAGCATCGAACAGATCCAGATGACAACCCGGTTTGTTCGACATTGTGAGGTAGTGGGAGCGCACAGCATTTCGGCAGCAGATAATACTATGAAAGGGTCATGGATGGAATTAAGCTGAGCTGGAGAAGGACCCTAGTCACGACTCTGAGGTTGCTCCGAGTCTGAGGCTGAACTTGCCGGCGCACTGCATGCAATTGAATTGTGTCGGAAACAGGGTGGAAGGAGTACGTTGCCGACTTGTCCACCTGTTCTGGTAATGCAGCGGGCAGCGTAATATCGAGATCATAGACTCTATTGCACACCTGGAATTTCTTTCTGGTTTTTCAGCGAGAAGAGTCGAGTCGGATATTATATTCGTATTTGGCCAGCGCTAGAGTCGACGTTGGGAGGAAGAGAGATACGAATCAACACGTGATCTATGACTAACACCGCGGGAAGCAAACAAGCCAGCACATCGACTCTTGGTCCCGACCAACACCAGCACCAGCAACTCCGACGACGTCCACAACGTTCAGCAACCCAGCAATGGCAGACGGTACGCGACCCGCCCCCGCCTTTTCGCCTTCAGTATCGGTATCAGTATATCAGTAACCACACGCCTCGATTTTGTACCCTTTCGGCCCCCCGATTTTTCACCCTTCGAGTCCGACGTTTTGTCCCCGTTTTTCGCTCGTTTTCCGGCCTTTTTCGCCTCGATTTCGACTTGTTTCGGGCTTGTGGTCGACCAGCGGCGGTCTTCTGTCGATATTGGCGTCGACTGCAGCAGCAGCGAAAATTACTCCTTTCTATGCGACAGCTTCGGCTTTTGCGTTGGCCGTTGTGCGACACTAGGGGCGGAGCATGTTCCACCCCCGCCATTGACGATTCCGCATACGCATACGCACGTCGCCCTGTGCTCGGCGGGGCTGCCCCTCTCACCACCATTTTTCACATCCGCCCGCCGTCCTCCCACGAACACCATACTCACTCACGACCACCACAGCCTGGCAATCCCAAGATATGGCCCCTGGGGGGATCAACATCCCGACGGATGCGGATCATGACCGCGACCGCGAGAATGGGGTAGGAGGCGGCGGGGGGAGGGAGAGGGGCCGTAGTCGTAGCCGCAGTCCGGGGCGCGGGGAGGACGGCAGAGGGTGAGCACCTTTCTTACCGACTTCGTATTTCTGCCGCTGACGCCCTGGGCAGTCACAACCCGGGAAATAACCTCCACGTCTCTGGCCTCGGCCACAAAATCGACACGCGCGACCTCGAGGCAGCGTTTGCCAAAATTGGGAGGGTGCGTTATACATATCTCCACGTCTCCAAGAGCACCCACTCACCCTTCTGCACTCCAGGTCCAAAAGGCGTCCGTCATGTACGACCCCCACACCCGCGAGTCTCGTGGGTTTGGCTTCGTCACGGTGCGCACTTCACATCTCCAATTCTGACCAGGGGCTAATGCATGTCTCAGATGGAGACTCCCGAAGAGGCAGACGCAGCGGTGGCTGCCCTGCAGGGTACTGAGCTCGGCGGGAAGATGATGAAAGTGGAAAAGGTATGTCTTATCTAGCCGCCTCTCTTAACTGTATAGTGACAATCTTATGTCTAGGCTCGCCGCGGACGTGCGCGTACGCCGACTCCTGGGCGCTACTACGGCCCACCGAAACGGGGTGACAGTGAGTTCCCCACATCATTTCAGTCTCTCCCCACAGTCGCTTTGACTTTCCTTTCTGGCCGAGCGACTTTCCTTGTTTGGAATCGCCTACCACCTTCATTGTTTCCCTCCAATATCGTCTCAACCTTCATCGTGTAACTCGCCGACGCTGACCTATAAGACCCAGACGAACGTCCGTACGACCCGCGCCCCTACGACTCGCGCTATGCCCGCGATTACGACGACCGCAGCAGCCGGCGCGGAGGCGGCGGGCGGTACGACGACTACCGTGGCGGCGGCGGGAGGGACGATTACCGCCGGCGGGACGACTATGAGCGTCGGGATGACTACCGCGGTGGCGGAGGCGGCGGGGGTGGGGGTGGTGGGGGACGGGACTACTACGACGACAGGGAGCGTAGGGGTGGAGGTGGGCGGGGCGGGTATGATGAGAGGCGGTATTAAGATCGACAGGTGTTGAGAAGAGATTAGGTGGTGGGAAGTTGTGGTGATACGTGCAGGAGCTGTATGAACGGTTCTCTCGAAAAGCTACTCGGTGTTCGCGTTGCATCCTTACGCTGCGTTTCATTATTGTTTCATTTCCTTTACGACTCTATCTATACTATACACAGACCCCAGAGATATGTATGTCTGTTTGTGATGTATTTCCACGAGCGATCACAGATTTGTTTCGACCTGGCATAAGAACGGAATTCATTCAAGGACGGGCAAGTGCTGTCTCGATTAACCAGAGGATGTATTGAATAGTGGAAGCCATAGAGAATAGAAGCTTAATGCGGACACCTTCGTCTCACTTTCAGAGATCCGCGACCTGCTCCTCCAACCAAGTCCACAGCGTCCTCTCCCATTCAGGGTTGGTGGACGGGTTCCTGTGAGTCTGACGAGCCCATGGGATGAGGTACTATATGCGCATTCGTGTTAGATCGAAACAAGAGTTGAATGAAACCAAATAGACTGTGAGGAAATACCGCACCTTCCCGCCGAAGTTAACTCCCTCCTCTGAGGTGCCCGCGTAGAGTTGGGTCAGGGCTCCGTAGGGCGTTGGGTACAGCATCATGTTCTACGGGCCAAAAGCAGCGTTGTTAATTATTCAAATAGATCACTTTTGCAGGACGTACGATGATGGTCTTTTGTAGGCCTTCCAGATGCCGCTGCAGGCCACTCTTCAAGTTCCCGGGATTCAGAGAACAGGAGACGATGCCTTTGTCGGCGTAGCGGCGTTGGAGCTCGTTGCTGAATGCGACGTTGGCCTGAGGAAAGCAGATCTTGTTATATGGTTACGGAAAATAGCGTAAGCCGCAACGCACGAATTTACTCTGAAAATAAAGCGTTTGCGGTCCCATCTTTTTGCGCGCAGGGCTGTCTTTGAGCGTATTGTAATTGATGTCTTGGCCGAAGAGCTCTGAGGCGGTTGAGGAGGTGTTGATGACGCGCGCAGGTTTTCCTTCGGTTTCAGCGGTGGTGAGAAGGGTGGGGAGGAGGAGTTTCGTGAAGTAGAAGTGGCCTGGGGGTTGGACGTGTGAGGGGTGGAAGGAGAGATGCGAATTCGAAGAGGAAAACAAACCGAGGACGTTCGTTCCAAAGGTCATGTCGTAGCCTTGTTTTGTGAGTTGCTCGATGGGAGGAATCTACCAGGCAGTGATTCAGGTTACTGCTGAGAGGTTTCTCGCCCATGGGCCGTGGCTCACTCACCATGACACCCCTAGCGAATTATCATCGCTCAACACAACTCCGCATAACGAAGAAGTAACTCACGCGTTATTGAACAGGACATGTAACCGGCTTTCCTTCCTGCACCGACCCGTCCATTCAGTAGATGAAAATAGCAAGATACCGCGAGGGTATACGCACTGCATAAATTCCTCCGCAGCACGTTTGATGCTCGGCAAATCCGAGAGGTCCAATTGCAAGAATTCCGCCTCCTTCCCTGTTTGCGCCTTCAGCTCGTCGATGGCTTCCTTCGCTTTATCTGGACTGCGCGATGCGATGTAGACCTTGGCGTTGTGTTGGAGAAGAGCCTTGACGTCGTCGGCGAAGTTCTCCACATAAAATGGTGGTCTCATACCTTGGCCGTCTCTTTCCCTACACCAATATTCGCTCCGGTCACGATCATGACCTACGCGGCGGCTTGAAAAGCGCTGAAATCGTGAGTGAGAAGCTCGACACACCTTCCCGGAAAGGTCGGGAATCTGGTCGACGGAATATTTGGATTTTGGCGGAAAGGACTGGCCGATTAGACTGAAGAAGTTGCCCATAACGAAGAGGTCGTGGTGGTGGATGTCGTGGAACGGGGGCAAGCCGTTGTGCAACCGGCTTGTGATATATTTGAAGGATCAGCATGTTGACGTAAGATCTCACGCCTCGGGGTCGGCGGGCAGGCCGCAATTTGAGGCCACCCGGTACAGGTCTTTCTCAATGGATTAGAACAAATTTGTCTGGAGCCCAATGGGAATTATGAGAGCAAGAATCTGGAGTCAAAATGCATGCGCTGCGCCCAAAATTCAGAAATTGATTCTGAACATGTCGTCGGGTCATAATATTATATAAGCCGTGGGCGCATGAAAGTGGTACGTCCGTACGCATAGAATCAGTAAACCTATTTAGCAACAGATCTACCGCAAATTGTGGGCCATCTCTGAATCGAGCGGAATTAGTTCGAGTAAGTACTCGACCGTTTGGTCGGCAGAATAATATCATGTATCACAAGCCGATACCGTGCACGCCGCGACGTGGGATTCTCGGAGCAGTTTTCGACGTTTCAACGGCGTCCGAGTCCTTCGTCTTGTCATTGAAATTGAAGGGCGACCCCAATCGGAGAAAGTCCGATGCCGCCGTTATGAAAAATTCGAAATGTTTACATCTACGCGTATACGGCAACAATGTAGATGAAGTGGTAAATACATCGAAACCGGCATGCAGCAGTTCGCGATACTGCACCTGAGGGGGATACAATCGCATAAGGGATGGTATAGCAAAGACAACATGTGACTCACTCCAGTCTAAGTGAGTGCAAACAAGAGCAAACTGAGGTTCAACTTTGGTTCAATTTTGGAAATTGAGAAATTGAGAAGGGTTACTCACTGGCACTAAGTACAAGATAAAAGCATCGCTTACGAGCAGATTGGAAGCATCATTCTAAACGGGAGTCGAGGATAAAAAGTTTTGTTCAACCATGGTCCAATTATTCCACAACGTGAGGTTGGAAATTGGTTCACTGGGTATCATAACCCTGATGCTGTTGCTGTTGAAACTGGACGTTTTCGCAGTTCTCTTTGCCAGAAGCCTCGAGTGACGAGTCGCGCAGAAGGATTTAGTGCCACTCGTAGTCATTATTGTGTGTGATTTACTACCCGCGCAGATACACCGTTATATAATCGTATTGTATCGTCGTAAAAACCGTGAACCAACATAGAAACGGACACAATCCTTTCGATCAACCATAGGTCACTTACGCACCATTTCCCGCTCACGCATGAGATGCGACACACTCATCGTCGCGGGCTCCTTCAACGCCACATTCTCGTTCCATACAGACACCAACCCCTCAATTCGAAATGCACGCGTCTCGCATTTCTCGAATAGACGCGTTGCGATTGGGATGAAGAATTGCATTGCCCAGCCGCGGCGCCCGAGAGCAGCGAGCGGGATGGGGTTCAGGTTGTTGGATTTGTCTTTCGGATTCTTGGCGCCCGAAGAGGAGGAGGAGGGTGAGGAGTTCAAGCCTTTCTCCGCACTCAGAGCGGGGTCCCCACCATCGGCAAACGTCCGAAACCACAAAGTATCAACAGAGATTCCCTTCCGCGGGTCCAGCGTCAGTTCCTTGCCCATCGGGCAGCGTATCTTCGTCCCGTCGTATCGGACGCTGTACTTGTTGTTCTGCGCGGCGGAGGCCGCGCAATACGGATATGAAGGGTCGACGATGGGTTTGCTGGTGCAGCTGAGATCGACGACGAACACGTCGGGGTGCGATATGGGGACTCCGTCCCATTTCACTGGGTCTTTGAGCGTGAGGTGCAGGGTAAGGGGTCCGATGAGGAAGAGGCTGTGGAAGTGAATAATATTTGGCATCTAAGGTGAAAATTTGCGATGAAAGAGTCGGGATAACGCACTCGTCTTCCTGATCCCATACTTCGAAGTTGGACTTGAAAGTGGAGGGGAAGGTGACGGCGAGTTCGAACTCGCTCGCATGGGGCTCGTAGCAGCTGTATTTGTTAAGACGCGCGCCGGAGATGGGCCGTCGAAGTGGAGGACGTTTGGATTGGGTGTTCGTGGATATCGATTGGAGAGGGAGGTCCGAAGAGCGAGTGTACTCCTTTTCCGATGACACATCCTTTGACAGAGAGGCGACAGTGTGAGGCATGGCTATCTCGAGACGAGGGGAGGAGGAAGGAATCGTAGGAGAAAGCTTATCTTTGAGCTTTTTCAACCCGTACTGGCCAGAAGTGGCACTATACGAGCTTCCTGAATCCTTTCTTTGTCTAACCCGAGGTCCGGTTTGCCGACTCGCCGGCGAGTCCGCGTCGTCGGCTTCGGGCGAGGTAGCGGAGTGGGTGCGCTTCCTGACGCCAGGTCGGCTTGTCGTGACGATTTCCCTGAGCGGAGGTTTGGGCTTTACGATTTCTGTGACTTTGCTTTTGACTCGGAGTCGAATTGTTTCGATAGACGTTATTGAGCTCGTTCGCTGACGAGCGGGGGTGAAGATGGTATCGTCGTCAACGGAGCCACGAATAGTATCACTGGAGCTAGAACTGGACGGCTGCTGCTGGTCTGGCCAGAGAACGCGCCCACGTGAAGATTTCAAAAGAGGGTGAGGACGTGATAGCGAGGTCGTTGGCGGCTTCCCTTGCGAGGAGAAGCTGGTGTCATGATCATGAGTGGCGGCGGGAGCCTCATATTTGGTCGTCGACATGGCGGTAAGAAGAAAAGAAAAGGCGGATTCCTTCAAAGCCGGGCCTTTTTATTACGACGCCACACGGCCAGAACGTGCAGATCAAAGAGAACAATGGGAAACAAACGAGTCATTTGGTGATGATCGCGACTCGTTTCGGATATCTTCGTGAGAGATAGTTGCTGCAGATCCCCGAATACTAACCGGGACTGAAGACAAAAAGATTTGGCGCCGAATTAGGGCTCGTTGAACAGAACATGGTGGTTCGTGTCAAGAGGCGATGTGACCGTCATCGTCATGATGCCATTGATGGTAACTTAACGAAGGCGCATCAAACGCATCATGATTGCCAACCAAGCTCAGCCAAACAACGGTCTCGTCCTTACCCTTAACGCCTACTTAGGGTTCTCGTCATCTTGACTGCCCATAGCTATTTCAACTCGGTTCCAAGAGTCGAACATGGCAGATGTTTCCCATCCTCCACGCACGCAGACAGGATGAAATTGTGGTGCGCACACACATTCGAGTCTGGGCCTCTTGTTTTTGGACCTCATTCAATGGCTCTAGGTGACATTGAAACTGTTACTCCCGATCTTATTATTACTCCTTGATCGGCGGTGGACTCTATGCCGCGACGGGAGAAGCGGCGAAATCATTTGCGGAATCGTTGGGAAAGGTCGGACGTCCGACCTGAGACAACAATGTTTAACGTCTGGGTCTGTTCTTCGGTCGCATATTAGGTGCCTGACTTGCAGGATTCAATAATCGATTTTGCCTTTTAACAGTGAGCTTTGTCTCCTCGTCCAGCCCTATTCTACCCCACAAAAACCACTATTCTATCTAGGTGCCCAATCTATCTTTAGCCCATCCGCGAACTTGGCACGCCTCGCACAGGACGGCGTCCCCCGAGCGCTGATGTTCACAACTCAGAGCTTCGAAGCCAGTTCTTCTGTCAACAGCCGCCCGCACCGCCCGAGAAATCCATTCAATCCTGACATTCCACCTTCCTACCGTCAGCGCCGAATTGGCTGGGGAGGCAGAATGGTATATAAGGAGAGGGGGATGGGGACTTTGTTTCCTCAGAACAACTTTCTCCTTCATTGCACTTACTTACACGCTTTTCTTCATCGCACACCAAGTGAGCATGTCTCACTCCTTGACCTCGGGGTCTTCATCCTGCTAACATAATTCCCTTTCACCCAGCCATGTCTTTCGCCGAAAGCAGTCACAACTTCCGCCTCGTCGACACCGTCCTCCACGCACAGTGCCAGGACCGCCACGGAAACCTGCACAACTCCGAGCTCAACCTGGACCACATCCTCGGGAACCGCGACGGACAATTTGACGTCCATGGCAAGCACTTCCACGAGTCGTCCGGGATCTGCGGGTTGAACCATACGACGCTGGTGGCGACTTTGCGAAGGGAGGATGGGACGTACCATGCGGCGACGATTGATCTTGATAGGATTGTGAAGAATGATAATGGGAGACTCGAGAAGGCTTGAGTAAGTGGTGTGTTATGATTTGCCTTGATGTTGAATGTGAATATTCGAATCTTATTAGACCACTGAGAAGAGCAAAATCATGACGTTGCCGAAATCTGTTGCTACCCACTGTACATCAGAATAATCCTAAAAATATGTGTGTATAACTTATTCTGGCAAACGTAGCATGGGCTCTGAACATTGGAGGCTTCGTTCCGGTAAACATGAACCATCCGACAGCGAAGTTCAACATCATGGTCGCTATTGACAGCGAAGGAGAACAAAGATACGGGTGCTTATTACACTGATCACAAGCGCTATGACCTCTTTTTATGATCTATCAAGCCATTTCGGACTGGAATTTGTTTTTCCGGAGCAGTTGAAAAGTTGAACCAAGGTTGACACTTTCGGCCGACAAGGAACTTCCCGGCTCAGAGGCCGACCATATCCGATCAGTCACATGTTCTAAACCCAACTTGGGAATTCTCTTTTTCCCACCGCTCAGCCTCTCTCATGACGCTGCCTTATTTTCGAATCTCAGTCGCCGTCGTTCTTGTCGCCTTCAGTACGTCCGCGTATGCAAGGGGCACCCCAGGCGTTTCTCTACTCTTTCAGAACGATGGAAACTGGACGGTACGTCAGCTCCCCGGAGGCTCGTTGAAACAATCTGACGCTTCAACGATGTAGAATTATGAAAATCTTCCCAGTGCTTTGCTTTTTCACGAAGCTGCATCTTACGACGACGCGTTAGCGGGATGCAAAGCCAACAACGAAACTCTCCTCAGCCATGCATCCCTCAAATTGTAAGTCTCGATTCCGCTCTGAATCATCATCTGCAGCTCCCTCACTTTTCATTTCGTAGCCTCACGAAACAATTCACGTACCTCGAATATCTGAAGGATGCCACCTCAACGACCAGATATTGGATCTCTTCTGATGAAAAGGGTCGGCAGCCTTCTTCTGTTGCCCCGCTCGATACATCCAAGTCGACTCACACAAATGCGCACGAGAGACTCCAATTCCTGTGCACGAATTCCGCCCCCCACACCACAAAGGTCGATACCGATTTCTCGCTCTCTCCGAAAACCACTGTGAGATCTAATGGCGTCACATACACGGGGTAGGCCCTCCGCCTGCCTTGCAATTGTATTTCCTGCCCACTATGCATCGTCTGACTACAGGACACGCGACCACCTGACGTTCCGGTTCATGGGCGTTCCGTACGCCCAGCCACCGGTCGGGCCCCTACGTTTTCAGTATCCGCAACCCTGGAACGGCACAGCCGTTGACGCCACTTTTTGTTCGTCTTGATTTCATACCTAAGGATTGTCGCTCATTGTTGTATTCAGTCAAACCCGTTTGCCTACAATATGGATACTTCGGGAGCAACGATTTCGGTCTCATGCCTTGGGGGAACAGTGAAGACTGGTCAGTCTTTCAAACGTTAATGCGCTTCCTGGCGCCCGTATTGAAGGACACCTCACAGCTTGACCCTGCACATATTCACACCGTACATCCCCTCCTCCAACAAGCCCGGCAAACCTGCGCCGGCCCTCAAACCCGTGCTCTTCTGGATCCACGGAGGCGGGAACACCCAAGGCACCGGCGAAGACGCCACCTTCGACGGCGGAAGTCTCGTCTCCCGCACCGACTCTGTCGTAGTCACCATCGACCACCGCCTCAACATATTCGGCTACCTAGGCATCGACGACACCATTCAAGGCAATTATGCCATCGCCGACAAAGTCGCAGCTCTTCAATGGACGCACGACAATATCGCGGCGTTTGGTGGGGATCCGAATCGCGTTATGATATTTGGGCAATCGGCTGGCGGGTCGTCTGTTATTGAGCTTGTGAAGACGCCCAAGGCCAAGGGTCTGTTTTCAGCTGCGATATCGCAGTCAGGCGGCGGTGGTCCTGTGCAGAATTATACCGCTGCTGCGGCTGCGGGAGGTGAGTTTCTCGCCCCCACTTACCTATGTACATCCTTCCTAACAACTTGATTGCTACGATACAGTTCCTACTCTGAACCAGTACTGCAACTCCACCGGCGTCGAACGCCTCGCCTGCCTACAAGCCCTCCCCGCCGAAACTATTCTGAATATCACCAACACCGTCACGTCATGGGGAGGCGTGGTGGACGGCGTCTACGTCCCCGACGATACCATAAGCCAAGTGAATCAAGGACCGGAAGGGGTCAATAGTGTGGCGTATATGGCGGGGTTCATGCCCGAGGAGGGTCAATCGTTCGTCTCTCCATAGTCTGCCTGGGAGGTTGCCTTGCTAACGAATTGCGCACAGGCTCCTCGGAACGTCCATAGCTCCCAATATGACGGACTTCAATCCCGGCGCTGTCGTCGGACAGGAGCTGGGGGATAAGATTGAAGCTTCTGGACTGTGGAATATCTCGGCGGGCTTCACCGCTTGTGCGTTTGGTTCTTCGTTTGCCCTGGTATCATGTACACGGTATTAACTCTGCTACGCCTGCAGACAACGCGACGATAAACGTCTTCACCGACTTCCTCTTAACATGCGGCGCGGAGGAGATGATCACTGCAGCGGCAGCCGCCAACACTTTCCCCTCCCTGTACGTCCTCATCCTCCTCCTCCCACTTACAATCCGAGCCATCGCTAACCATACCCTGCACCTTCCTCAGATACGTCTACGAGATGCACCGCGGCTACGCGCTCTCCTACTACAACCCCTATAACCTCTGCACCTTCCCCGTCGGAACCACCGAACCTCCCTACTACCGCTGCCACTCCGGCGACCTCTACGAAGTTTTCGGCACCTACCACATCTTCGCGCAGCCCGTTCGCAACCCGCGCGACATCCACTACACCACGCTCATCCAGGACATGTGGGCTGCCTTTGCGCGGACGGGCAATCCCAATCCCCCTCCTGCGTACCTCAAGGCGAGGGGGTACGATAGGACGGCGGAGGTGGTGGGGAGGTGGCGGTGGGAGAGGTATACAAAGGAGAGACCTGCGGTGGCGGAGTTGGAGTATCCGGGTGTGGGGACGCGGGTGGGGATGCCTGATGGGGAGAGGTGTCGCATTTTCAATACCTGATGAGAAAGAGGGAATGTGCGGAAGAGCCGCTGAGGAGGGGATATGTATGTAGGAGGTTCGTTCGTCGGGAATCTCACAGATGGTGTACGATACGAGAAACTAATGTAATTGACGATCGACAGCACGAAACCATCGAGTCCACAAGGAAGGAGTACATAAACCAGTGATACAGTAGCTTTAATCCAGAGAAGTAGCGAACATCATACAGTAATCGAAACGTGAATTGAAAAACCTCCTACGCTGCGACCTGCCAGCGAGCGGCATTCTTTGTTCTTTGTTCTTCCGTGCCTGTGCATTCAGCCTTCCCATTACACGTTCTCCATAAACCGGCTCTCGCCCCCGGGCATCGACTTGACTTCGTCGTTAGCAGCAGGAGCAGCGGCGCCGTCCTCACCGGCAGCATGGGGAGGCTTCCCCTCCGGCGCCTTCTCCTGCTGCCGCTTGCTCGGCCTGCGGGACAGGTTCGCGCCGTCGCCTTGCGAGGGCTGGCGTCCGTGTCCTTTCTTCTCGATCTGCAGCGATGCGTGACGCATGAGTTACTGGGCTTAGGAGGGAAAAGAAGAAACCCACCGGATACCCATTCGCCCCAATCTCCATCGAATGCCTCGGATTCGAATAACTCGGCGGCTCCACATCCGCCGCCGCATCCACATACTCCAAATCCTCCTCCTCCTCAACACTACTCCCCTCATCATCCGTCTCCCCCTCCCCATCCTCATCCTCACTAACATACCCCGCCGCCCTCACCGCCGCCGCCACCGGCCCGCTCCTCTCCATCTGCTCGCTCGCCACAAGATACCTCGCACACAGCATCCTGATATCATTCCACCACTCCATCATATCCTCCCTACTCCGCGCGCGGAAACTCCACGCATGATCGCTGCCCCCGAGCCGCCCGATACTGAGACTCCTTCGGACACTCCCGCCCTTGGTCGTCCCGCTCCCGTCCTTCCGCCCCTCGATATGGAACTTATGCGACTTGGCGCTCGCCCCGCTCGGCGGGCCCAGCGTACACATGGGCAAAAACAAGCTGAAGAGCGGCTCGCGTCCATTCGGCGCCATCGGATCGCTGCTCCCATACTCATGCAAGAATCCCGCAGCAGTAAGCACGAAGAAACTCTCCCTGTACGTCCTCGTATACCGCTTCTTCCGCTCCATCAACCCCGTATGCACGGGCAACACGCTCGGGTCCTCTTTACTCGGGTACATCACCGTCATGGGGTTGCGCAGCGGCGTCTCGGGGTCGAGGAGGTGGTCCGAGCGGCCGGAGAACGCGAGCCACTCGCGGTCGGGGGCGAGCGACGCCATGTGGGCGGTGAGGTCGGTGTGGGTGGAGGCGATGGAGGCGCCCATGCGGGCCTGCCACTCGTCGTAGGTCTGCCAGGCGGATTGGATGGCGCGGACGATGCCTTCTTCGAAGTGGGCGCTGTTTTGCTGCATGATGATGATGGATTTTTGGAGGAGGTTTTCTTCGTGGACTTGTTTGGTGAGTTGGCGGACGACAGCGGCGTTAGCGACGTAGCTACGGGGTAGCGGGTCAGAGAGGATAAGAGAGGCTAGATGGGGACGCACGGGTCGGTCTTGCTAGTTACGGCCATGGGGGTGTTTTTGAAGTTGGAGATGCCGCTGGCGAGGTCGGAGATGAGGCGTGTGGAGAGTTCGCGCTCTTTGGCGACGTTGGTGGCGAGTTTGCCGGTATCGTTTTGGACGTTCTAGGGAGAAGTTGGTACATGGCGTGGTTGGAACGAATCAACCTTACCTTTATGTGCGCCTTGATCTCTGTACGCAGCTTCTGAAGATGCTGAACGATAGAACTGTCGATGGTACGCCCGAGATTCGCATGCTGGTCCGCGATGGAGCGCGTCTTGTCTCGAACGTCGTAGTAAATGTCCTGCAGCCCTCCCTCGCCGAGGAACTGGTTCCCCGCGCGAAAAGGCACCTGGATGACGGCGCCGAGTTTTGTCAGCTCCTTCGCGGTATTGTTGTGGATGTCGGCGACGCCTTCAAAGTAGGCGATGAGCTGCTTGACGATGGCTTTCCAGGCGACGAATCGCTCGATGAGGATGTCGGAGGGACGGAGGTCGTGTGGTGCGATATTCTTCTTGATGAGAGACTGGCTCCGTGACATGGTCGAGCCCTGCTTGCTGGCGCGGGAGACGGATGTCGCGCGGGAGATAGATGCGCCTTCGTGGTTCATAGTGGTGGACGTCGTGGATGAGGATGAGGAGGAGGAGCAATGCTTTAAATAAGTCGTGGCTTGGCTTCAAGCGCCGGGGTGACGTCAACCACCGTCATCTTCTCACGGTGCTCAACACCAACTCAACTTCACGATTAAATTCGCGTCGAGAATTTGGGCGCGGGCGTCGAGCGATGGATTGGATTTAAAGCAAGTCTAGCGTACAGCAGAGCGGGGGAATGGAGGATGGGCCCGGAGGAACGGGAATGAAGGGGAGTGAGGTGTCCATACTACGAATGATGAACTTGAAGCCGTGCTGGCAAGAGTTGAAAGTTTGGTGAATGGGAAGAGGAGGACTCGAGAGAGTGAGCTGCAGCTGTGATGACATGTGGATTATCCGGTGAAATTCTGCAGCTCTGAATCGCGAAGCGTACAATGAGTTTTAATTTAGGCGGCGCCCAAGACGAAGCATCTCACCAAGATATGCGCCTTCGGCGAGGACATTGAATATGTTTGGAACAAAGCGCAGGCAGAATACGAGGAAAAGCTCGAGACCGGGATCAGGAAGAGAACGAAATGGGGGATTTCGAAAACACGAAGCGCGGCGGACTCGTTCGAGGAGCAAGGAGCTCGGTACGGGGCGGAGCGACGGAGACGCAGATCAAACCTTAAAAGTCGACAATATAGGATCCGGAGGTTGAAGACGTAGTAACCGGAGCTCGTCGATTTCAAGATCAGGAGTAGGAAGCCTTGACTGTGTGCCATGTACAAATGGCTTTCGACGTTGGCGACGAGCGGACAATTTTGAACTTTGAGTGAAACGCGAGCGGCTGCCTACTGGAGGCAAAAACAGCTATAACTAGCGAGGAACGAGCTGTAACTTAAAGCCCCTGTCTTAGAGAGACTAGGAAACAGCCACAGCGAAGGAAGTGACGGGGGTTGGACGGGGCGACGCTGGCCGAGTATTATGAATTTGAAATAAAGAAGAGCAGGTTGCCGCTGCGAAACTACTGTGAGTCGACGAGGGAAGGAAGAAGGAGAAGGACGCGTCCGGTCACGGTTTGCGTCTGGTCGCAACGCAACAAAGCGCATGATGTCATCGGTGATGAGAACCCATTTTGGGTTTGGAACATGTGACTGATCAGATATGTATGATCGGAACTCCTCGTCGGCCGAACATTTTCAACCATGGTTCAACTTTGGTTCAACGTCAATTCAATAGTCGAGATGTGCAGTGAAATCATTGAAATTAAAAACAGTAATAGCTATAGCCCTGTCTTGGCTTTCTTCCCGTCGTTTTAACCTGTCATTCAGGTGAGGCAAACGTAACACTTTGAGCCGTCGTCGGTGCAGTTGCAATTGAGGGAATTGTTCCATGCACCCGTCCTGCAGCTTTGTCTGTCGATATCCAGAGTCATTTATTTATTTTTCTTTCATACATGCACACCATGGCACTGGCAGTCTCGCAACATCTTCTCTCCCGTAATCAATTAACTATCATCCACCCGCCATAGTCATATGCATCTCGAGTCCTTCCCAACTTGTTTTCGTAGCCAGCCAATTGAATTAGGTCAGGCAAGCATGCGACTCGCGGCAGTGAGACCGGTCATTGCACTCCGGCAGCGTGGCACACTTGTAGCTCAGCGACCCTGAATTTCCGCACAGATTCCCACTCGAATCGTGCACTTGTTGGCAAATGGTGGCACAGTCGGTGTCGCTGTTTCCGGTCTAAAAACAATTGTAGTAAGGTAAAAGAAATTGAAACAGGATTGGCAGAGTCGTACGGTATAGAGACAGCAGTGACTGCCATCATCCTTGAGGCATTGGCACCACTTGCACGCGTTTACCGCCGTGAGGGAGACGGCGAGCAAGAGGATTGTAGAGGAGAAGAAGCGAGCCATCTTTTCGAGTAGTTTTGGATTGAATTGTGAGTTTAGTTTGGTCTGTTGGGCTGCTTCAAATTGCTCAATGCTGACCTCTTTTATAGAATTCAAGGCCGGAGCGAATTAAATAATACACGATGAGGGCGGGCAATTTGGTGAGCGAGAAGAGCGGAAATAGTTGACCGTGCATCAGAATGCACTCGGGGTAGGCTGACGATCCATTAACGCTGTCAAAACTCAGTCTCTACTGCTCCTTGCGTTACACAACATATATAATATTAATGGGGCTCTAAGTATACACACAGTCTCCACAGAATATAGAAGTACAAGTCTCATGTTGACGGAAATCACAGTCTCACAGTTCAGCCCTTCGGAATTCCGTTAACACGGGGAGTCTCGGGGTTTCAACCTTCTTCCGTTATGTACTCTGTGGTGATTTGCATTCTACTGTATCACACTTGGATTCGGGATTTGGTGTCGCTGTTTGATCGCTGCGAAAGTTATTTGACGCAAAATAATATCCATACAACGCCTCTACACCGTAACAATTCCGCGAATAATATCCGCCGCTTTTTCAGAACTGTTGGTTGTTTCAGTGAGTAACAGGTCAGCGCAGAAGGAGAAGCGTACGTACATTCCATACAACGTCGACATGGGATGAGCACTAATCTGTATCGGCAGGATGGAGTACTGTGCCATATATGGGGTGAGAAACCCAATGCCAGCAAAGTGAGCCTCCGAGCAAACTTGGGAAGACTCACGTCGACAACTCGTATGTTACTCGTCCCGTATACCTGCCAAAAAAAATTCAACTCAACGAAAGCGAGCGCTGATTGTCATCTACGGACCTTCAGCTCCGGGGACACAACACCACCTTTCTCTCGCGGCAGCATAGCGGCACTACCAACCGTATGGTATTCCGGCCCACCGTGGTTTTTTATATAATCTACGATCAGGTAAGTTGAGCAAAGACAGAATGAAACGTCACGAATCGCGTTGTCAGACAAGAACGACTCACCAATAATCTCCTCAGCCGTCTGCACTTCGACGCCTGGGTCTACCTCGGCTTCGAACAGATCTGTTTACAACAATGTCAGATCAGACTCCTACGAAATCCTCGAATCTAGGAACGACGAACCTTTGAACCCTCCCGTTTTACCAAGCCGTCGCAGGAACTTCAACGCTTCAACCAACACCTGAATGTCTTGGATATGGAGATCCAAACCACATCAGTATACACGAAGCATTTCATGGAGCACTAATTTGAAGTGACTTCTGAATACTCACCAAACTCCTGCTCATAATACCCCGGATCTATATTCGGTTGAACAAGCGGATCTTCCGACGCTATATGTATACTCCCAGTGGAGAACGGAAAATGCAGGTTGCCAGTGAAGGTGAGGTATTTCTTCCCGGGCTGTGGGGAACCTAAACGAAATCATGACGATGAATAACATCATACAAATCGAAACAAGACGAGAAGAAAACAGCGCACTAGCACTCGTAAAAAACCCCGGAAACGCCACGATCTCAACCAACCCTCTCTTCCTCGGGTCGCGCAACCCCTCAACTATGACACTCCACTTCTCTTTCTGTGCAGCGGTATAATTCCCCTTTCTGCTCTTGGCGGCTTGAGCGTCGATCATCTTCGCAGCCGTTTTCGAGCCTCCGACGATAGTTTGCAACGGGACGAGTGCGAAGCCCGTTACGCCAATGGTTAGGATGCCTGTTTTGTTGGTTTCGCTAAATAAATAGATGAATTATTTATAGTAAGTAGTTGGCTGACGACGAGGATTTAGACAGACGTACTATTCCGATAGCGCTTCCGCTAGGAACATGGGATCTCGGAGGTCATCCAAGGTTATAATCGAGTCGTTTTTCAATTCTGCGCATGATGAGGTGGTTAAAGGAACAGACGGCAACCAAGTTGTTTACAACGACTGACCATAGCTCACACCGAAGAACACTTGATCAATAATGCCTTCTCCAACACCAGGCAGCGCGACTTTCGTATCGATACCAAACCTTTGTAGAATCGCGGGATCACCGATCCCGCTGAGTTCAAGGAGTTGCGGTGTTTTGATAGTTCTGGAAAAACGTGATATGTATTATTTCGAGTAAGTGGAAAACGGACAGAAAAAATAGCACAAGCACTTACCCCGCTGACAAGATGACCTCTGCGCCGGGTTTCACTCTCACCGAAAGTCTCTCGCTACCCATCCTGAATTCAACTGCCGTTGCTGTAGCCATCGAGCCTTGAGCAGCACCATTCCGTATCACAATCCGCGTGGCTTCTGCACCAGTCACAACATTGAGGTTCGTCCGCCCAGAAACAGGGACAAAATACGCTGACGCCGCGTATGATCTTGTAACGCTGGTCCCATCAATGGCAGCAGGCGCCATCCACGCACCCACATCTTCGCCTGCGAGCTTAAGATCGATGAGAGTCATTGATAAGGACTTATATAGCAGTGAAAAGCGACGCGAGCTCACTGCGTCCTTTATCTTGCGAACACCCAAAGCCTCGAGAGCGGAGAACCATGGGCGTTGGGCGTCTGAAATGAATTTCGAAAAACTGTTGTGCAGAGGGCCAGATGTGCCGTGTGCGGAGGGGATGAAAGTTAAGTTGTTTTCGAGAGCATAGGTCGGACTCGGTCGCATGAATCTACATTGTAGTTTCAGGTCGATAGTTCTGGAATGAGACAAACGGCACCGGCGGACGTTTCGGCTTTCCTCATATATTTGAAGAGATTTTTTCCCGTCCATCCGGGATTGCCCAAAGCGCCAATAGCTGCACGAATGGTCAGCATCAGCTCGATTTCGAAGCATGCTCAAACTCACCATCAATCTCATTCAAAGCGGGTCTGCCCCACGCCATGAAGTTGATTGCTGTCGATCCTCCAAGCACTTTGCCGCGATTCATAATAAAAGTATTGTTGTTAGCGTGAACTTGAGGGACAGTTTGGAAAAGCCAGTCGTATGAACTGTTGCCGACGGTGCTGCCAAGAAAACCAGGTATGTCGATGAGAGGGTCGTTGAGTCGAGATGCTCCGGCTTCGAGAACGAGCACTTGGACATGAGGATCCTCGGTGAGACGATTGGCGAGTGTTAGGCCTGCGGGGCCGCCTCCAATAATAATGTAGTCGTATTCTTGAGAGATTGAGTTAATATTCTGGGTGTCAATTCCTGCCGAAGCGAGGTCAAGTTGAGCCGCGGCGAGGAGCGGAAGAGACCAGGGATGGCGGAGCAGCTGCATGTTCCAGAGATTCCAACGGTTGGTGTGAGAGCCCCTTTTGAATCGAGAGCGTATTCGGGAAATAGTGGATTGGTCAGTAACGCCGCCAGTGGCCGAGATAAGTGCTATCCCAACGACGTCGCGACTCGCACGACGCATCCGGCACGCCTACCGGACCGGTGCTCAGCCGCTGACGTTGCTATTAGCGTCATCAGGCTGCCGGGAGGTCAGAATACTGCACAAATTTTCGAAAGACAACGAGGTCGACTGAAATGGATCTCTTGGGATCGAGCTCCAGGTTACGGACATCGCCGTTGCCGAACAAGAAAAAGAACTATTTGCTCAAGCTTGGCATCATCTGATTTATGATCCTTCTGATGCGGATGTGCCCGAATCCCTGTCAGTCGAAATTTTTCAACATTGGTTCAACTTCGATTCAACCACTCGAGAAGGTCAGTCGGACCATGTTTCCGAGATTCGAGTCGACAATCACCTATTTTCTGAGCTGCATTAGCTTTGTACTCCCCCGTCTGAATTAGCCAATCAGGCGAGGCAACTTGGGCAAGTACGGGAGCCTCGGCACTTGAGTGGTTGTTGTTGCACTTCCAATTGAGCGGACTTGTGTTGGGATCGTTTGAGTTGTCACACATCCAGTTTCTTACATAACAGATTGAGTCTAAGTCTGAGTTTGATCTTCCGCAAAAGGTTTTTTCATCGTAACAGCATTGAGATAGAACGGCTCATCTATTCTCTCGAACTTTTCCAAGCGGCCGCAGAAACGACTGGATTTATACGCCGAACAGAAGTTTAAATCCGTTATATATTTAGAGTCTAGACTGGTAGGAGGCATGTGGTCCTCTCAAGTGATTTGCCACGATTTATGGAATCGATGGCGTTCAGCGGCGTGCTGGTATTTGACCAGCATTTCGAATTTCTGGAATTCTCGTCCTTCAACCCACCTTTGGCCGCGGCCGATGGCCACAGCAAAACTCGTTATGTAATGATCATCTGCACCGTTTGACGCGTCCCTGTCACTCTCTCAGTCTGTCACTGACCATCACCACGACTTTTCCAAGCAGCTTTTCCCGTTCAAACCCTATCTGTGAACGGAGAACGGGCTCTTCTAAAAGCGCCACCAACATGGTAGAAGTCTTTCAAATATATTCTCTCGTCACGGTGGCCCGCTGGTTGGAAAGCTAATTTCATTTAGACATACAGCATGTTCTACCGCGGCAAGTAATACTCACAGTTTCCGGACTTTCCGCTCCCGGGTGCAGAGCTCTGGCACGCCAAGCGGTTCGTTATCAATGCTAGCACTGACAAGGCAAGGGGACCCACGTACCCTTTCCGCGTTGCCCACCTACATACACAGAATGACGACTGAGAAGCTGGACACAGTCTCGAGCCTAGTCACGGTCGAGGAGCCTACCAAGTCCGATGTTCAAGCCTCGCCAGGACGTGCAAACGCACTTTGGGCGGACACGATAAGCTATCCAGATGGCGGTCTTCGAGCTTGGTTAATTGTCTTCGGTGTGGGTGATTCAGGACGCATCACTTAGGGCAACTCAGCTAACCTTACAACTTGAAGTCTTTCTTCTCCGTGTTCTCGTCCTTTGGCTACGTCAATTCGTGGGGTGTATGCTGCCTGTTTTTCGCTGTGTTATAATCTTGTATTAGACTTATGTTGATTCGCAGGTGTTCCAAGCATATTATGAAATTCAGCTGTTGAAGGGGAACAATTCTTCTGCCATGTACGCGAAATATTTGAAATTACAACGCACTCATTCAGAGATTGCGACCAGCGCATGGATCGGTTCTGTTCAGGTACCTAACTCGCGGTAATCTCACTCCCATACACCACTCAACGACTCATAAGATTTGCCTAACGTTCGGACTGGCAATCTTCATGGGGCGACTCTTCGACAACGGCTGGTTCGCGCTCCCAGCTGCATGTGCTAGCCTTTCCCTCATCACTCTGACAATACTCACCGGTGAATGCACCGAATATTGGCATTTTCTTCTTTGTCAAGGATTCGGTGTCGGCATATCGACTGGCATTATTTTTGGTCCGACTTTGCCGGTAGTATCCCATTGGTGTAGGTATTCTTGCCTACAGCAGGTGAAGAGACTGCTAATGTTGACTTCTCATTTATGAGTCAAACGCCGGCGTTCGACAGCTCTCGGAATTGTCGCGGCCGGTGGATCGGTTGGGGGGCTGCTTATTCCTATAATGGTTCAAAATCTAATCCCTCGTATTGGGTGAGTGGTGGTGCGAGTGCCAATGATTCTAATTGACCTTCGATCATTTCCCCGACAGATTCCGCTGGACAATGCGCGTATTGGCTCTACTATTTTTGTGCACCACAGGAATCATGAATTTGGTCAGTGTTGGACTCTAATTCAGGTCTCAAAGACAACAATTCTTACAAGAGCAACACAGAGCATGAAACGCCGACTAGCGCCCGTCGAAACCGGCGGCGGCATATTCAATTGGAAAGCTTTCAAATTTCCCCCATTTGCCCTCTACACGTTTTCTGTGTTCGTTTGTTTCTTCGGGCTATACACGTGTAAGTTCATCGTGTAAACAAATCTTTGGAAATTGAGCTCAGCGGATCTTCCAGTGTTGACTTATATCGACATAAGCGCCACAAGCGCGGGAATAGATCCTTCGTTCGACGTTTACTTACTGGCTTTCGCGAACGCGGCATCGGGAGTGGGACGTATTGTCACTGGCCTGTTGGCTGATCGTATAGGTTTATTTCGACTTCGCCTGACCTTGTTCTCCATGATTCTCTGACGAGAGAAATGCGCAGGATGCATCTCTGTGATGATCCCGGGGACTCTCCTGGCAGCCGTTGTCACATATATCTGGCCATTTGTAAATACCCTCCCGGCTCTCATCGCCGTTGCCGTCATTTATGGGTTCGTGTGGAGAATTTCTGTCCCAGCATACAAACATGCATTGACATCTACCTATGCTAGGTTCGCGTCCGGTGTGTTTGTTGGTTTGCAGGCCGTACCACTCATGCACATGGGAGAGATGCCGGACGTTGGTCGTCGAACTGGGACTCTGTTTTCGGTTCTCTCCCTCTCGGCTCTGGCAGGGCCGCCAATCTCTGGCGCGATTGCGTCTAGAACAGGAGGTTATGAAGCAGTTGGACTCTATGCTGGTAAGTTATACTGCCAGATTCGCCGCTCAGCTTGAAGACTAGATTTATATCTAGGTTCCACCATGATAGTGGCTTTGGGAATATTGTGGTACGTGCGATATCTCATGACTGGGAAATTGTTTGGTGGGAAATTCTAGTGGTACAAATACGGTGGTCTCGATTTTTCAACTTGAAGCATACACGCATCTTGACGCAAGTTCTTCCCCTCAGAGGCGGTCTTGTAATAATACAGATAAATGTACTCAAATTATACTTATATGTTGCGTGCCCCCGATCCTTACTCAACGGAGTCCCACTTTCTTGAATTCGAACGTGTGATTTGACATTTTGTGGCCTTTTGTCTCAAAGAAAAAAAATAATCGGAAAGTCGGACGGAAAACAGCGCCAAGCCGCGCAGCCGCCGGCGAAGGCAAGTGACATAATTGATTTTCGGCGGCGAGTCACAGCCGTTGTCACGCCTTCCCGTTCCCCTTCCCATCTTTAGGCTCGTCTCGGCCACCTTCCCCGCCTTCCCCTCTTCCTCCCTGCACTCTTTCTAGTGGAGCTTAGGGCCAACGAATGCCAGAATGAAGGCCCGACATGTGCTCGGAATTCTTCTTTCTTCCGGTCTTTTGGCCACCGCGCAAGAATCGGATCCAGCGCGGTTCGTTAATCCATTCATTGGAACGAAAAGCGGAGGCCATGTCTTTCCGGGAGCGACTTTACCATGGGGGTCTGTCAAGGCCGGCGCGGATAGCAAGTCCAATGACAATCAAGCTGGATTTGTGAGCGACGGAACGCCCATTGTCGGGCTCTCTTCCATGTCAGATTGTTCCTCTCATTTGATGGAATTTGACTGAAAGACGGCAGGCATGACGATGGAACTGGAGGTATGCTTTCTCCCGCTTTATTTGTCTTGGTTCTATCGTCTGAATCCATTGAACAGGCGGCAAATCTCTCGGGAATTTCCCGTTTCTTCCCCTCACGAGTAAAAATTGCGCACAGAATGACCTGACGAAGTGTACTGTGGATCGCAATGCACGGGCTATTGACCACGACGATCCGACAGCCTCGCCTGGCTATTGTATGCTTCCAAATTCATGACTCCGCCGCCGCTCACTATCTATATAGTCGCCATTCCCTTGAAGAACGGGGTGAACGCTGAGGTTACAGTCACTCAACACACTTCTCTCCATCGCTTCACATACGAACCGGGTACAGAGCAAATGCTGTTCCTAATCGACGTCACTGGTGGTGCGTGTATTCAAGTAAGAAAAGGTTTCCAGCTCAATCCTAAAAATTTTGTGTAGATCTGGGTGGAAGCTGGCACTTGGAAGACGGCCACGTCACCGTCTCTCCCAATCCCAAAACGAAAGGCACCCGTGTGACCGGCATGAGTGCCTTCATCCCGTCTTTCGGACAAAGTTATTACAAGCTATATTTCTGCTTTGACACCCCAGACACTTTCGTGCAGGCAAAATACTACGAGACTTCAGGCGGAATGAAGTACACTGACCTCAATTCGACCGGGACATTCGATAAAGTCATTCAACGGAGTGGCATGGCTGGCGTCCTCATGGGATTCGCGCCAGGATCGTCTCGTATTCTGTCGGCGCGTATGGGTATCTCATGGACGAGCACCGAAAGGGCTTGCGCTTATGCTGAGGAGGAAGTCCCGGATATTTTTGCATTCGATACTGTTCATGCTGCGGCGAGGTGAGCTGCTTTACTTGACTCGGGTTATGCTCGTCTAAATTTCGCATCATTCAGAGCCAAATGGAACGAAGTCTTAGGAACAGTGGAAGTCGATGCTACAGGTGTCAGCGCATCGACTCAGGAACTATTCTGGTCGTCGCTATACCGTACATATATCGCTCCAACTAACATCACGGGAGACAACCCGCTCTGGGAATCCACGGAACCGTACTGGGATAGCTTCTACTGCATCTGGTAACACACTTGGCGATTCATCGTATCCTGTTACTCACTTGCATAGGGACACCTTCCGCGTCGTCCACCCGCTATACGCGATCACCGCCCCAATCGCCCAAGCTGAAATCATTCGCGCCTTGATTGACATCTACCGTCACGCGGGCTGGCTCCCCGACTGTCGTATGTCTTTAGACAAGGGCTTCACACAAGGGGGATCCAACGCCGACTCTCTGCTCGCGGACTCCTACATCAAGGGAATCAAAGCCGGGATTGACTGGGAGGACGGGTTCAAGGCGATGGTGAAAGATGCGACTGTTATGGGTGATTTCGAGGTGGAGGGACGGGGGAATATCAATTCGAGAGAAAAGTATGGGTATATCCCCGTTCATGATAATGACCATCCGCAGAGCGCGGGGGCTAATACTCGGTATTTTTCACACTCTGTCGTTCATGCTTGTCTTCTCACGCGCTTGTGTTTTGGTAGGAGCGGCTCTCGACTTTTAGAATACGTCTACAACGACTTTGACATCGCTCTCGTCGCGCAGGGACTTAATAAAACGGCGGAAATGTACCATTACTTCAACAAGTCCGGCGACTGGTACAATATATGGAATCCCGACGCGGAGCACAGCGGTTTTAGAGGATTCATTCAGCCGAGGCGTGCTGATGGGTCGTGGTATTACGAAGGGTATGAAAGGGACGGTCATTTCCGACCCGACCATTGTAGTCCGGTCTTTGGGCACGATTCCTGTTATGGGGTGAGTGATTGGACTTGTTAAATTTGTCGTGTGTATGGTCTGATTTTGGATCCTTTCAGGGCTATGGCGGCGGAGAATTTTACGAGGCTTCCTCCTGGGAATATAGTTTTTATGTCCCACATGATATGGCGTCGCTGGTGGATATTATGGGCGGTCCGAAGACATTCAGGTAAGAAGGTGTTTGATACAAGTCGACTTTCATTTTGATGTTCTTGTTTTAAAGTGCTCGGTTGGACCATTTCTTCGAAGCAGGGTTCCATGTGAGTTGTCAAATCCCGCTTTGACTCTATGACTGACATCTTTGCCAGGATCTGGGAGATGAACCGGGCTTCCGTACGTTGATGCCAGCTTCAGTCGCTCGCCTTTGAGTTGATTCGCCGCTCTAGTTCCAACATACCTCTACAACTATGTCGGTGAACCAGCGAAGACCGTCGACAGAGTGGATTCTATGATCTCGTTGTATTACAACACATCGTATGCTCCTCGTATGACGAACATCGAGTTTCTGCTGACGAAGAGATATTTTTCCAGTGTTGATGGTCTGCCTGGAAACGACGATTCAGGCTCCATGGGCGCATATGTTGTGTGGAGTCATCTCGGTTCGTCCACGCGCTCTATGTTTCAGTTTTAAGACTTTCTCATTAACGTCTGTCGTGCAGGATTCTACCCAGTTGCCGGACAAGATACATACCTCCTCAACCGACCTTACTTCCCCAAAATCACGATTCGCAACCAAGACACCGGTGCTGTCTCAATCGTCATCGCCTCTGGTCTGAGCGAGCGGAACAAGTACATCCAATCCGCGACTCTCAACGGGAAACCGTACACCAAAAACTGGCTATCACACGATTTTTTCCGATATGGGGGCACGTTGAAGCTCGTTATGGGGTCGAGCAAAAAGAGTAGCTGGGGAACAGGGAAGGATGATATTCCGATGAGCTTGAGCACGAAGGGGTTCGGATGTGATACGTGTGTGAGTCCGGCGAAATTGCATGGCAATGGGACGAGCACTGGGAGCGGACTTTCCAACAGCCCAAGCCAAGTGCCTGACACTGGGGGGGCGGTTGTGCATGATGGCGCGGAAACTGTTGAGGAGCAGGATGCATCGTCGAAGCCGAATGGCTTTTTCTCTTACTTGATTTTCTTATTACTAGCGGATTAAATAATAATAATTCCTGGAAGCGCATGCTTGCAGTACACCTCTGCAGCTACGGGGCTGGAGAATAAAAACTTTGAGAAACAAAATGAACTCCGGCAATCACCGCTAACGGCAAGCTCCAAATATTTTGACAACCGAGCGACGCCCCTTGTCCTCTTCCCCAAATTTTCGTCTCTTTCGTTTCGGCAAGCGGAGTGCCAGCTCGTCAGAGCTGCAATGTCTCGGACTTTACGCCCACCAAGGGACTCTGCATCTTCGAGCACCCGTCACTATTTGGCCGGTCATTCTCGAAAAGTTCGGAAAGAGAAAGCAGCCTCCTACGTTACTATTACCTGCGGAACTGTTTTGAAAGAGAAATCTAGGGCAAAAGCACAAGACCTGCCTCTACTTTTCCCACTTGCTCCCTGCAAACAATATTCCGTCCCCATTCTTCCGCTGCCACTGGACACTCCGGTTTCATCGCTTCCGACGACCTCGAGCACTGGTTGTGGCGCTGTCGTTCATCGTAACCCTATGCCAGATCGTCAGGCTTGGCAGTGGACCGGAAAGGCTGCAGACGTTGGTAACTCTGTCATTCGCATATCCGGCAACTACTTCACGGAGGAAGAACAGCAAATTCTCAAAGGCGTTGATCTGACGGACGAGTGTGGATGTTTAACGGTAGGCGTCGGCTGTTGTGTTTGGTAGGCGTCGGCTGTTGTGTTTGGTACGCGTCCCTTGTATAGTATATCGTTTGAATTTTCGCTAATTTCCATTCTGGATTTCAGTGGAAACAGACTCGGTGTGCGCAAAACATTCTGCAGCCAGCACCGCTCAACGGATGACGCGATTTACACTTTTCTGTCGGACTCAGTATCTCCACCTGTACCTCCGCGTCCGCGCAATAAACGAGTGGGGGATCCATTCCCTCGGGACCCGTCTCCGCCTGTTCCGCCACGACAACCCAGTCTATTTGTCGCGCCGTCGAATCCTTGGTGGGAAGATGAAGCTCACCGGCAAGAAATCGAAGCCGACCAGCGGTATTACGAGGCCACTTTGCGAGGGCTTGAGCAAGAAGCGGAGACCGAACATGCGAGAATCCAAGAGGCGGCCGCGCGATTTGCCGCTCAGCATGGCAATGCTGCTACGACTTTTGCGTTGGTGAGAAAATTTCGTTGTTTTTTTTCTGGGTCATGGGCAATGGCTAACAGATGCTTTCCAGCCAGGCTTGCGTATTCGTGCGGAACACGCTCTCTGCTATAGCCCTCATAGCTTCGATCGCTGAGCCTTGATGGTGTTCGTATATGCCGTGGCCGCGGGAGTTGGGCGGCGGAGAATATATCTATGGTAAGTAGGGGGGTAGGGAAACATCACAACTTGAATATCGAAAACATGAGATTCGTTACTACTAATTCTAATACTTTGCTGAATGGATATTTTTATCTTTTGCCTTGATTTCTTCGCGACACGAGCACCACACGAGTACAAAAACAGGTACGGCATAAGCTCGGCAGTCATTCATCTCATCACTTCATACAGGCGGGAGCGCGGCTCAGCCGCGTCAGCACATCGAAGGCAGGCTTGTCGTTCCCCCTCACTTTCATCCCTTATTTCCCCTGCTACTCGAAGGTCTGATGTCAACCTCCGACAAGGTGGACATCTACAGAATGGTCAGCGTCGACTATAAGGGAAAGCATCGTCCGTTACTCAGTCTTGGGTGGGCCAATTCATTCCTCCTGGTTGACTATGAACCTAGTGATCGTTAGGTTGTCGGCCTTGATATTTGGAACTGTCGTCGGGGCGTACGGTACTGTTTTCGGTGGTATCCCATATGCGGTTGAAGGTGCTGTTCATGCTCGTCCGGTAAGCCCACGACGAACTGGAATTGAATAAATCAAGTACTTACTTTGAATAGGGACTACGTCTGCCTACGGCTTTGAAGGTCCTGCGCACCAGCTCTCCGGCAGTTGGAAGATGGATGGGCGCCAGCATGGCCATAGTGCCCGTCTCGACATATATAGTCGACTCGTTGGGCTTCGAAGACCAATCTTTTTTCGGTCAATGGATGGCTGCGTGCTTGACAGGGTCATGGGCCGTATTTTTGCAACACAAAAACGCATTCGTCCGTGACGCTCGGCTGCTGCCCTTTTTTGCTAGCGGTGGGCTTACTTACGCTGCACTTATGGCAACGCTCAGCTACGGGGTCGGTCCAATGACCGATAGCGTTGGACAGTGAGTAAAAGTATGGCTCGGTCACCTTGTAAGGTAGAAAACATGTTTTATCTCAATGACCCAAATGAAACAATCGCTCAACTCTCTATACATCAATATCAAAGTCTTTCCTTTACAGTAGTAATTTTATGATACGAGTACAAGTATGGTTCGGTACTTACGGCATTAGCTCGGCAGTCATCCTTTAAATATGTTCAAGCCGAAGCTAATAAGCCGCGTCACGGTTCCGCTCTCTCGTTCATGTCCACCAACAAAAAGCCCCCTGTTCAGTGGCACAGAGTGGCCACCGTCACACACAAGGGAAAGTAAGTATCACCCCGCACTAAGTCTTGGGTTCAGTGCTTCCACTCTATCTCGCCGTAGTCGAAAATGACGAACTTCCAACTCTTAGAATGTCGTCGCTTTTGATGGGAACCATTGGCAGCGTATATGGCGCTGTCTTTGGCACGATTCCCTATGTAGTTGAGGAGGCCATCAGGGCTCGTCCGGTGAGCTTTCGCCCAAGTGCCATCCCAGTGAATTACTCACCTTCAATAAGGGTCTCCGCCTGCCAACGGCCATGCTAACTCTGCGCACCAGTACCTTCGGGGTCGGAATCTGGACGGGTTCTACCGCAGCTGTGCTGCCTGCTGCAAGCTATCTTATGGATGCCTACAAATTGAAGCAGCCCGCTTTTCTCAACGAGAATTTTTTCTCTTTACCTTCGGTTTTGGCCGGGTTATGGGCTGGTTTACTGCTGAACAGGTGTCTACCTCATACACGATTCAGATTGGTTTCGACGTATGCCAGTGGGGGACTCACACTGACTGCGCTTGCCGCGACACTGGCATTGGCCCCCGGATGAGCAGAATTTGGCAATGGCTATTCAAGATTCGGATATAATGATATAGAATTTTCACGTGCTCCCAACGATGTAGCTGAAGATGAAGTAGGGTAATGCCGATCAGACCCAAATCTTCGCTCCAGAGGCCAAACGAGACGCGGGTGGTTTCGAAAAAAAAAATAGGCGTACAGATTGCTATAGCCCGCCATTTACTGAAAATTTGAGTGAGGGGAATTTGCGAGTAGACGCTACGCGGCAGGCGGGCGGTGGCCGCGAATGAACAGAAAGCGAGACATAATTTCGTTGGGTATAGAGAGAACTGGATATGTGTAAGGGTCGAGTCTTTCTTGCGCTACAGCCTTTTCAGCTTGTAGATTGGCAGTAATCTGTTGAGCTAGCTTGAGAAGTAGGCATTGGTCTCCTGCAAGTCTCCTGCCAGAGTTTTGGTCAACTTGTTTTGGCGACTTGTTAGCGACTTGGATTCTGTTGGCTACGAGGTCGCGCAGCATATCTGAAACAGAGATAGAATCACAAAATTCACGACGTAGAGTAGATCCCGCGTCACTCTGGCCTCAGACTCCGGCGCTGAGGAAAACAACATCAACGAAATGAACAAGAGAGATTCTGGGACATGTCACGGTCACGATGCCATCATTCCTGAACAGGCAATGTATCCGACTTACCGTCGGCCCGAACAGTCCGATACAGAATTGCACTGCCATCGAATCCCTCACAGCCAGCAGTCATCTTAACAGACAGACGGAAAGACGCTTGAGCGGATTCAGCGGAAAGAGATTCATGTTATAATAACAGCAGTAGGCCCGCGCCCACGCGGCAGAGCCCACTATCCCATCACATGCTTGGGGGCAGAGCCTCAATAGTATCTGCCAGAATTGTTGAACTCTCCTCAGCCCGAGAGTATGCGAGGGGATTTTGGAGGTGTTTTAGATTTGACACACATAAGAATCTTCTTTGTAAACGAATTGGACCAGACTCGGAGGCAATCAATGCGGGTAGAGCCAGAGCACTTACACGGTGACCAGAATCCCAAGATCCTCAACCAATTTAGTACAGTATTGCTGCGCCGATTTGCCGATTTCTAATTCAGACTTTGAGTGCACGTAAGTAAGCCAAAAGTGAGTGTGGTACCGGTACAACTTGTAAAGTTCACCCTAGCCTACGAGTAAGACTGGAGTCATCGAGCTGTGATGATGTAAATGTTGGAAGGAATCAAGCCGTATCATGGCGCACAGGCCTGTGGCACATGGTTACGGATACGCACAGGTTACGCACAGGCTCGTAGCGTGGATACGCACAGCCGAAGGTTGAACAATGGGACTCTTGTCCATTGTGTTCAGTTTCTTATTGTTCTTACCTACGATTATTTATAGTTGTATATTACATTGTTCTTACGGGTATATATACCCCCAGTATTTCGTTCAATCGAGATACAGAATTATTACCCCACGATCGAGTGAACCACCACCACTACACAAAAGTTTTCTACAGGTTATTGGCCCCCGCGCTTTAAACCTTAAACGAATACCATTACAAAAATCACACACACAAGAAAATGTCTACAAACACATTCTCTTCTACCGCTAAACTCGGCGAGTACTTCGCTAAACTCCCCGCTTGTAAATCCGATGGCACAAATTGGGTTTTCTTCCGTGACCGCTTCCTGTTCGCGCTGGACGCGGCAGGACTCACCGAGCACTTTGAGCTCCTGACGGACGCCCCGACTGCACCAAAAATCACGGACGTAAACGCACCCACGGCGGACGAGACGAAAGCCAACGACACGTACCTTGCACGTCGACGGATCTGGAGATCGGAGCAGGCTATCATCAAGCAAGGACTTGCTACGGTGTTGCCGGATTCGTTGTTCTTAAAGGTTAAGGGGGAAGCAACGGCGAAGGGGATGTGGACAAAGGTTAAGGATGAATATGAGAAGAAGTCAAAGATGGTTACGGTGGATTTGAGGCGCAAGCTCCAAGACGAGTGTTGTGCAGAAGGTGGCGATGTAAAGGCGCACCTAGATAAATTAAGGACGATCCGAGCGGAGCTCGTAGCGATGAGCGCCGACCCAGGAGACGACAATTTCGTCGCAATCGTCTTAGGATCGCTCCCCGCGTCCTACGAAACATACCTTTCGGCACTTACGGGTGCCGCCACGCTTCTTGGCAAAACACTCGATCCCGACACTGTGCTTCAAGGCATCAGTGATGAAGCCGACAGGAAAGCGGCTAAACCTACATTGAAGGGCGAGAAGGAGGCTGCGTTCTATGGGAACGGCGGCAAGTTTAAGTCGAAGAAGATGATGGAATGCTACAATTGTCACAAGAAGGGACATATATCGAAGGAATGTTGGGCTAAAGGAGGAGGAAGAGAAGGGCAGAACCCGCATAGGAAGGTTCGAAGCCAAGCGAATAGCGCCAAGACAGAGCGCGACTTTGATGCCGCATGGATGGCGGCGACGGACGGGTTGGAGGACGAGATAGAATTTGATGAGATGGATGAAGAGGAGGAGGAGGACGAATTTGCGGACTTACCAGAATTACTGGACGCGTCAGACAGCGACGAAGAAGATGCTGACGATGTCAGAGACAATGGGATTGATGAACACTCGGTGAAGACATCACTCACCTCTGAAGCCGCATACGCCACTGCCCCCGCCGAAGCACTCGACATTTACGACTCGGGCGCATCAAGCCATATGACACCCTCACGACACCGTTTAACGAATTATCGGACCATTACCCGGCGAGGAATTAATGTAGCGAATGATCAGCAATTGGACGCCATTGGGATGGGAGACATGCACGTACAGGTTCCAAATGGACCGACGCGGTCGACAAGAGTCCTCGTGAAGGACGTCTTGCACGTACCTAAACTCGGCCCCACACTTATATCCATCGGGCGCATCGCACGCGCTGGCTACGCCATACAATTCCGCGAAAACGAGTGCCAAATATTTGACGCCAAACACCAACGTATTGGCGCGATCCCACTTGTACGCGGACTCTATACTGTTGCGGTGCCGGTCACAGGCGTATATGCGAATGCAGCTTCGGATGGGCCGCTCGTTACAACTCCTGATGAGCTTCATCGGCTCTTAGGACATATTCCCGTCGAATCCGCTGAAAGATTAGTGAAGAATAAATTGGTGGACGGGATTGAGCTTGAAGAGAATGGAACTACGAGAGAAGAAGAATGCAAGTCATGCCTGCACGGCAGGATGACTCGGAAATCGATTTCAAAGTCAACAGAGCGCACGGCGGCAGGGAACGTCGGCGATGAGGTACACACGGATGTGTGGGGACCGGCCACGGTCGAAACCCCGCAACACAAGCGATATTACAGCTCGTTTACAGACGAAGCTTCGCGCTATACAGTGGCTGTCTTGATGCATACAAAGGACGAGACACAGGATGCTTTTGAAGACGTTGATGCGAGATGGGAGACGGAACGAGGGATAAAAATTAAAATTCTTCATTCCGACAACGGCGGCGAGTATAAGAGTCATAAATTCGATAAATACCTTGCCAAGAGAGGTATTCGACGCCGCCTCACTGTTCACGATACCCCCGAGCACAACGGAGTCGCTGAGAGACTCAATCGAACATTACTTGAGAAAGTTCGTGCATTGTTGCACGCCGCAAAATTACCGTCAAATCTATGGGGAGAAGCATTAAAGCACGCAGTATGGTTGAAGAATAGAACATCTACCAAAGCATTAGGAGGTCGAACACCTTACGAGGCATTTTACGGGACGAAACCGGACTTGCGGCACATTCACGAATGGGGTTGCAAAGTTGCGGTACATGTTGAGGATGGAGGAAAACTTGAAGGGCGAGCTCGTGAGGGCAGATGGGTCGGACTGGACCTTGAGAGCATCGACGGGCATCGCATTTACTACCCAGACAATCGCTCAATTCGCGTTGAGCGCAGCGTAAAGTTTCCGGAGGTTAAAAGAAGTGGAGGAATTTATAGAGTGCTGAATGAGGGGGAGAAAGCGAATATTAGAGTCGAAGAAAAATCAGAAAACATCCAGCACACACCTAGTGTTGCTCAAGCACCTCCCCGCTCAATAACACCACCTTCTCCGCTCACTACACCTCCTTCCACCCCACCTGAAAATACAGAAGAATCAAGAATAGCACCTCGAGATATTTCAAGTACAATAGATCCAAGAAACATTATTGAAGGGACTCGCACACGACGTGGAGCTCACCTTGCGGATGGCGGAGATGACAACTCATACCTGATGGGAATCGGAATGGAGTACGCATATGCAGGAATAGGAGATTTATCGGACTCACCTACGGTTGAAGAAGCAATGAAGAGAGAGGATTGGCCGCTGTTTCAGGCAGCAATGGACGTGGAGATGGAGGCGATGAAGAAGACAAACACATTCGGTGACAGCTTGGTTCCCAGGCCCACGGACCGAAACGTTGTGGGATCCAAATGGGCACTGCGGATCAAACGCAAAGCAAACGGCGAGATCGACAAATACAAAGCTCGACTCGTTGCTCGAGGATTCACTCAGGTTCAAGGAGTGGATTACTTCGAGACCTTTTCACCCACGGCAAAATTATCCTCCCTCCGCACACTCTTATCTATTGCGACACGGTTTAACTGGGACATCAAAGTCTTTGATTATTCCGCCGCATTTCTGAACGGAGAATTCACTGCCGATGAAGAGATATATATGGAGCAGGCTCCACACTACTCTAACGGCAACAATGGAGAGGTTGTCCGACTCCAACGTACAATCTACGGATTGAAACAAGCAAGCCGCAAGTGGTACGAGAAGTTGACTTCAGCTCTCGCTACACTCGGCATTTACCCTCTACATTCCGACTACGCCGTCTACCGCGCCGTTCGAGGCAACGACATCATTCTTATGGCTATACACATTGATGATAGCACAATCACCGGGACTTCACCCGCATTAATCGACGAGATTCAGGAGGAAATTGGGAATTTATTCAAAATCACGAAATTGGGAGCTATTAGTTGGTTGTTGGGGATGGAAGTTAGAAGGGACAGAGAGAAGGGCACACTGGCATTGTCGCAGACGACCTACATTGATTCTTTGCTACGGAAATTCAACATGGCTGATTGCAAATCAGTCTCCGTACCTCTCGATCCCACGGTTCAACTTAACCGTGATCAATGTCCAACAACTCCTACCGACATCGCAGCAATGAAGGGTACACCCTATCGCGAATTAATTGGGGGACTTGTATGGCTAGCTACGGCTACTCGACCAGACTTAGCGTTTGCAGTCTGCGTCTTATCACGCTTTATCGACAATCCCGGAATCCCTCACTGGACCGCTGCAAAACGTGTTCTACAATATTTGAAAGGAACACGCACCCACGCACTTACTTACAGTGCATCGGATAGTGCACTTGGTATGGAGATCTATGCCGACGCCGATGGAATGTCACTAGAGAATCGCAAAGCCATATCGGGCTACGCGTTCATCTTAAACGGCGCCGCAGTTTCATGGTCATCCAAACAACAGGAGATAGTCTCACTGTCCACTACCGAGGCTGAATATATAGCCATCACCTACACTTCGAAAGAGGCGATTTGGTTTCGCTACTTCATGGCGGAACTCTTCGGCCCCATTACTTTCCCCTTCCTCATCTATAATGACAACCAATCCGCCATATCACTCGCGCATGCTGAACTCGGACAGTTTCACGCTCGCACAAAGCACATCGACATTCGTTATCATTTTATTCGCGAGCAAATCGAGAACGGAACCCTCCAAGTCGTTTACTGTCCAACAAACGAGATGACAGCGGATGTACTCACAAAGGCGCTGGCCGCTTTCAAGTTCAAACCGCTTATTCAAGCACTGGGATTAATTCCGGCTTGAGGGGGAGTGTTGGAAGGAATCAAGCCGTATCATGGCGCACAGGCCTGTGGCACATGGTTACGGATACGCACAGGTTACGCACAGGCTCGTAGCGTGGATACGCACAGCCGAAGGTTGAACAATGGGACTCTTGTCCATTGTGTTCAGTTTCTTATTGTTCTTACCTACGATTATTTATAGTTGTATATTACATTGTTCTTACGGGTATATATACCCCCAGTATTTCGTTCAATCGAGATACAGAATTATTACCCTACGATCGAGTGAACCACCCACTACACAAAAGTTTTCTACAGTAAACAAATTAGGAGATCTGGGAGGATGAATGAGGGAAAAGGGAGCGACACATCTGTCAACCGATAACATCGCTCCGAAGACATGGCCACTCGACAACCCTTGCCTGAAGCTCGCTCGGTCGACGTATTCACGTCAACCAGCTCTCATCAGGCGGGCCAAACAAGCTAAATCATCACATATAGGTTCACGAGTGGATGAAGATCAAGGTGGCCTAGGCAGAGCTGCAGCAAAAAAAAAATCTAAAAAAGAGGAGGCGCAGAAATAGAAAAGAGTTGACGCAAAACGGAGCGGAGAAAGTGGTAATGGGTGCGGAAACAGAAGTCAAGGAGAGGGGAGATCGCCCGTTGATGGTAATGGACATAGAAGATTGCTACTAGAAACAGACGGCGAGACTTTTTAAAGGAGCGCGCGTTATGACTCCAAACAAGTCCTTGGCCGCTGATGCCGATGAAACGAAGTTGTAACAGGAGATGAGCACAGGATGAACACCATTTGACTCACTTTCACGCTGGGCAATCAGAATGCAGACTGACTCGCAACATACTATGAGTCGACAGCAAAAGGTTCGAGGCAACGTGACCGCGTTCACAACAGTGTGAGAAGAAAGAACCGCGAAAGGAACTTTTATGATGGCGGGCCGGCGTTGGACCGGTTCCCATCTGATCTCTCGCCATTTTACTGATTGGGCGCACCCCAAAACCCACTCTAGATAGTGGGTATTCACTCATCTACCCACCCTGGGATAACCCAACTTGCTCCTTCTCCCCTTCTTCTCGGGATAATTGAACCGGACAAATGTCGACCCCAAATCTATCGGAAGAGTCAAAAGTCGTCCTCGTCATGCTGGCAACTGGCAAGCAAGGCTCCGGTGTCGTTCGTGGTAGATAACGTCCCTCTTGCGCCCCGGCACGACCGAGCCCTGACTGCAAACAATCCTCATCTCAGCCTTAGCCCAAATCAACGCTAGCTGCCCACCTACATCCCCACCACCGTGGACAATTCTCGCCCAGACCCGCTCTGCCTCGTCTTCGAAAAGTGTCGCTGGAGCAGGCCGGGGGGGTCGCTAGAGGCCGCCGAGAGCTCAAAGCAAGGCGAGCGCGATGGCTCTGGATGAGCAGCTGACTAATACATGCTTGACGTTTCGAATTATGACGAACTTTCGAGCCAGCGTTAAACTCAACATCAAGACGGAAAGGTGGTGAAGTTGAACCGTGTGAAAATTTAAAATTCAACCCGGTATCACGGCGCGGGAATCTCTCACTCCAGGGGCATAAGCGCCGCCCACGTCACGTTGGGGCACTTCTCTTCTTCCTCTTACTCGCGTTCCACTCTGCCTACTAGCACCCTACTAGTCAACCTTGAGTCAACCCTTGAACCAGTGACTCGGCGAGTCGAATACTCCTGGTAAGTAGTACCAGTAACTATCACGCTAGAACGTTTGCAGTTGGAAGCAGAAAGCGACCACACTTCATGAAGCATTCTGCCGGACCCACGGAGCCCATAAACTATGAACCTGAGGACGACAAACTCGAAGACTACTCATACACGACTCTTACCTTCGGCGTTTGGCGACTCCTACTTCACAAGGAATCACTCCCACTGTCCTCCAGATTCAGTCTCTCCTCCGATTTCTCGGTGCAATGGGATCGAATGAAGGAGCATTTCACTTTCGTTCATCTTCTTTGGCGCTTCATACAAGAGATTTACTACATCAGCCCCACTCTCGTGCTCTCGATCTTCGTCCTAAGATCCTTGGCGGGAATGGAAACATCATTGATGCTGTATGCGTCTACGAGACTATTGAAATCAGTTGAAGTCGGTTTGATACAAGGACGTGCCGATGTTCAGGCGATTTTACGAGCTGTGTGTATTCGCTTGGCGTGTGTTGCGTTGACATCCACGATCTCTTATGCAAGGTAGCGGTCGTTTTCAAACCCTCCTTCCGCCCGAGTTTTGATGAACGCTTCGTCAGGGATCAAGTTACACCAATGCTCGAAACCCGTGTCAAGTTGCATTTCGAGGAGTATAGCTTGAGAGGTATCAAACATTGTACACCATAATTCTTTCCTTCAAGCAAGTTAATCAGCCTTTAGCTAAACTGCGGCTGGACATCCCCACAGCAGCAGGTATTGCTGATTCAATGCATCCATTATTCTAATCACTCGTCCACTAGATAAAAATTCCAGACCAATCGTTTCCTCAGTTCTGGCTTGGGACTCATTCACGTTCCTGACCCGAATCTTCGAGCGAGTATCTCAGGTCTCAAGCCAAATTTTGATTGTCTTGCGGCAAACCAACGGGGGAATCATTTTCACGGCGCTTTCCCTCGTGGGCCCTATCATCAATACTACGCATGGGCAAAATATATGGAGGAAAGGTACTACACCAATTCTTCGGCGCCGATCCTTTTGAGCTTATGTGAATCTAACATACATCATTTTCTCTGAGAACCCTGCATATCTCAGACTTCGCGCGTTACATCAACTCGCGTTCGGTGACACCTATCGCGAGGGCGTCGTTTCTTCTAACCTAGGAGGATGGATAGTCGAAGGTAAGAACGCGTCGACTTCTTGTACCGATGCGAGTTAAAGGTAATTCTCAGAATATCGAAAGGCGAGACAGGCCTTGGGGGATGTTTCGGATGGGTCCGTTCATAGCGCTTACAGGGCAAGAAAACACCCAATAATCCGGATAATCAGTCGCCTGAGCTATGATTTACCTATGGTGAGTGGAAACATGCTTCGAGGATGGAATTTGAATTGCCAGATAAATTGATTCACTTTCAAGCTTTATTGGGCCGCGCATTCGATTCTATTTCCGAATACCTTCAGCGTTTCTGCGTTCGCTATACTCCAACAGCACGCGCAGGTTCTTACCTATACATTTCAACTTATTCATTTAGACTGGACACGGGCGACACAGTGTTTGACGCATATTCGAGAATTATACGAGATGGGTTCGGTGGAAAACAAGCTTCGGGATGGAGATGAGGCTTACCCGTCTTCGAAGAGCAGCGAAAATGGGATGTCGTTCGAGTTGAAGTAAGTCTCCCGCCTCCATTTTTCAGATTGTGCGCCAACGCTGAAGTCTTGTAGAAACGTCTCCTTCAATTACCCCGAAGCCAAATCCAAATCAAACGCAATCAAAAACGTCTCCCTCAAAATCCCCGCCGGCCATCTCGTCGTCATCGTCGGTGCAAACGGCAGTGGCAAATCTACGATAATCAAACTGCTCAACCGATTATACGACGCCGATTCGGGCGAAATTTTGGTTGACGGGATACCGATCAAGAATTACCGTATCTCGGATTTGCGCAGAGTTCAAGCACTACTGACACAGGACCACGTACTCTATCCGTTGAGCCTGGCGGAGAATATCGGCTTAGGCAACCCGGAACGCGTCCATGACATGGACATGGTTGCGCAGGCATCAGAATCGGGGGGTGCTGACGGGGTCATTGAGCGACAAAAAGACGGATTCGACGCGATTC
The DNA here is from genome assembly GCA_037176885.1 of Favolaschia claudopus. NCBI lineage: Eukaryota > Fungi > Basidiomycota > Agaricomycetes > Agaricales > Mycenaceae > Favolaschia > Favolaschia claudopus. The sequence continues at coordinate 407,215 of JAWWNJ010000159.1, read as the reverse complement.
TGGATCCTGTGAGCACTGCTCGGGCGGGCCACTTGGATAAGAAGAAGCACAAGAAGTTGAAGGAGATCTTAGAAGGTTTGGAAAAGAAAGCTGAGGTTTCCGGTGAGAGTTCTCGACCGTTCGCGGACTTGGCCCTGTTAATTCAGCATTCTTTAGGCGGGGAAAGGCAGCGCCTTGTAGCGTACGTGGGTCTGGAACTTGAAAACAATTACATGAACGCCTAACACACATTAGATCTCGGACCTTCATGCGGCTTTTCTCAGGCAATATTCGTTTTGCCACAGCAGATGAACCAAGCTCTGCATTGGATCCTAAAGGCGAATACCAATTATTCCAGCGCCTCCGAGAATCCCGTCAAGGGAAGACAATGATATTTGTAACACATCGGTTTGGCCACTTGACCAAGCATGCGGACCTTATAATGCAAGTTGAATTTGTTAGAGACAAAGTGGACTCTAAGTATTAACAAGTTCCTCATCCTAGATGCATGAAGGAGGGCGAAGCCATCGAAACTGGAACGCACAAGGAGCTCATGGCACGAGGTGGCGAATATTTCGAGCTGTATAATGTTCAGGCGCAGGCATTTGTCGACGCCTCAATACAATAGATGTCGGCGCGCTGAATCCAATTATTTTTTGAATGCACATTGGTTCAGGCTTATGAATTATGTCTGTGGAGAGCCGAGAGAATTCAAGTTTTCAAGTTGCAAAAGAGAGAGAGAGAGGGAGAGAAAAGAGAGAGACTCACCATGTATCTGAGACCTCGTTCCCAAAAAATCAGCTCTCTACCACTGTCGTAGCTCGCGCAAACACGCTTGAAAATCTTGATTTCTATGTCTCGATTAGGCAGATCAGAAGTATTCAAGATATGGTAGGAGGTAAGTCCTTTCGGAGCAACTGCCTCCTTGGGACATAATCCAGCCAATCAAATTCAAGATGCCCTCGGAAAACTCCTCGGCCGTTCTCACACTGAGTCCGAAAAAGCCGATGAATCATTTTTTGGCGTTCAACTTTAGTTGGATAGAGTTCAGTTGCTTCAAAGCTCGTACTCTTCAGCCAAATTTGTGTTGAAGACAATACAATGCTTATTCAAACACATTTATCACGAAAAACCAAACATACACGAGCCCGAAAGGTCAATCATTTCCCGGCCATACTTACACTCCGCCGCGCCGCGCCGGCCTGAGGCGCTGTGCTTAAGTTCAAGCTTCAAGTTACAATTCAACGGCAACTGCCAAAGTAAACACATTGAAGAAGATTGAGAAGATAGGTAGGCGAAGACAATTGGATTCAGATTCTGCATGCCCTGTGAATCTATTGTGCACCATCCCCTCACATCCTATAATGCAAGTCTGGTTCAACGCGACTTTTCATCTATAAGATTAACTCAAGGTTCAAGAGTACCGTTTCGTTGACAATGAGAGTTGCACAAGTATCAAAATGGAAACTCACAGCAAAGGTTACGTTCCGATTCAATGGAAACGGGCTTCACTAGCTCGGATCAGCTCTGAAAAATTGGAGGTGGTTCGCCAACAAAATTCCGGGCTCAGACAATCCCTGAGTACTTTGAACCTTGATATTTGTGTGATAAACAAAATGCTGATTTCAAAATTTAGATAGCTCACTTTTCGCAGCACAATCAAGCATTGACTGGAGTATATAGAGCCCAAGCCAGGGGAATTTGAGCGATTTCCATGCAGAGAAAGGTTCACCGACATTTTGAACTGCGCCGTTTCGGGTGAATTTCAATTGAAGTGAATTCTCGACTGGACGCCCCAGTGTTCAAAACCAGTGTTGATGTTGTTCAAAGAGGCCAAGGACTAGTAGGTCCTCCTTCCTGGCTTTTTGAACACAAAGAAGCATTGCTTGTGCATTGTCAATGTTGTTGTAAGGTCGAAAGCAGGTAAACTTTAAACTAGTTGAGATGGGGCGGTGACTTAGTACTTACGGGTTCAAGGGAGAGTAACAAAAATCAAAATGAGCTTGATTTTGGGGCCGGGGAACTTCTCCAGTGTTTTTTCTTGGTCCCCCGTGCATTCGGATGGTTGTATCGACTTGAACGAGGTGCAAGCAAGGTGCAAGGATGAATTAGGACGAGGTTTGATCTCATCATGACCGGAACACATTGGATCAAATCGGATCACGACAGTATGCCTTATCCGGACATAATCCTCCACAGACTTGATTAATGAGCCTTGGTTCAATGTTGGTTCCAGGTTTACTTATCGAAGTTCAGGACGTGTAGCGGTGTAACAAGAGACTGATGGACTTCCTGAATAGGTAATGTATCCGCGTTACCGACTTACCGTCGGCCCGAACAGTCCGATACAGAATTGCACTGCCATCGAATCCCACACTACCAGCCAACGGTCATCACAGACAGACCTGAGACGGAAAGACGCTTGAGCGGAAAGAGATTCATGTTATAATTCACTCATCTGCCCTCCTTGGGATAACCCAATTCCCCCCTTCTCCTCGGGACAAATGTCGATCGCAAATTCATCAGAATCTTTGTCAGAGTCAAAAGTCGTCCTCGTCATGCTGGCAACTGGCAAGCAAGGCTCCGGTGTCGTCCGTGGTATATAGCACATCTCCCGAGCGCCCCAAGCCGAGTCCTAACTCTGCCGTCTCAGCCCTAGCCCAAATCAACGCCAACTTCCCACCTACGTCCTCACCGCCCTGGACAATCCTCGCCCAAACCCGCTCCGCCTCCTCTTCGAAAAGCGCCGCCCTCGCCGCCCTGCCGGGCGTCCACCTCATCGAAGGCTCCCCTTCCTCCCCCGACGCCCTCTTCGCCGCCTCCCCCGCCCCCGTGTATGCGGTGTATTCCGTTCAGCTCGGCCTCGACAACCCCGGGGGGCTCGATGCCGAGGCGCGCGAGGCGCGATTACTAGCAGACGCCGCTGCGAAACACGGCGTCCGACACTTCATCTACGCCGGTGCGAATTTCGGAAACGCGCCGGGGAATAGGACTGGTGTGCCGCAGTACGTCTTCCGCTGCTCTTCCTTGTAGCTTCCCAGCTCTGACAAGAAGAACAAAAATCAGTCTCGACACCAAACGCCTCGGCGAAACCTACCTCCAAACCACCCACCCCACCCTCCCGACCACGTTCCTCCGCCCCGTCACCTTCATGGACCAACTGGTCCAAGACCCCACCACCCTCGTCGGCCGGCTCACCAAGATCATGTTCCTCTGCCAGCTAGCCCCCTCGACCTCGTTGCAGCTCGTCGCCGCGTCCGACGTCGGCAGAGTCGCTGCCCTGGCTTTCCAAAACCCCGACAAGTACGTGGGGAAGACCGTCGACGTGGTGGGGGACGAGTTGCCCGCGGCGGGGATGGAGAGCGGGTGGCGCGAGGCATTTGCGAGTGAGGGGATCCAGTCGGAGATGAGGCCGGAGATGACGGGCGGGAGCGCGTTGAGCTGGGTGGTGAAGAATATGACGAAGGATTTGAGGCTTATGTTCAAGGTGCGTTTGCGTTGCTTCGATTCGCTCTTCACCGTTAACGGGCTGCTTGCAGTTCTTCAATGAAGTGGGGTACAACGCTGACCTCGCTGCGGCGCGTGAGATGTACCCCGAGATGAAGGACTGGAAGACTTTTTGCGTACGGAGGCGCCGAGACCTGCCTAAGCGATCGATGGACAATACGCTTCATGTATTTTTAATTATAATTCAAAATCCACTATGGTAAACCTACAAATCGTCAGACAGCGAACTGAACGAGTAAACCCCGACGTACCCAAGTAACTAAGCTAATATCCTGGCCAGCTCCTGCTCCGTATACCGAATCAAATTCGCCACAGCTGCGTCAGAGCCGCCATACCCCTTGAGTGGGATGCCCGAGAAAACGCCCTGTCCAAGTTTCATTTTCGTGATCAATGCGGACACACGAGGAAAAACATACCCATTTTTCCGACAACCCATTCGCTGCATCGAGGTTCTTCCAAGGTGAATCGAAGGTGGCCGCATCGAAAGTATGTGAGCTAACAATGTCGCCATGATCCCCACGAATGAAGATGCCTCCAGAGTCGGTCGCTTGGTCAAGGAGGGCGTAGAGCATGTATTTTGCGCGTTCGTCCTGGGATGCATACATGTCAGAGACTGAGATTCAAATACATACAAGAGGAGTTCCTCGCACCTGCGAAAGCGAAACCGCGCGCTTGACATACCCAAGCACCCATGCAAGCGGCGCCCACATCCACCCCATGTCGATGTGCGAGCCATTAGCTGTTAAGACTTGACCAGGATGAATATGCGTGAATGCGACGGTTGGATAATTTGCGGCGAAGTACTAAGTAGCCAAGGGTATCAAAAACTGAGATGAGGAGTGAGATGATAAACAAGGCGTACGGCGACCAAACCGTCGCTGTAGGCTGCACCCGCTATCATTCCTTTGAGTGCGACGATGAGCTGCAGGCAGATGACTTGGTTGATGAGCACCAAGAAGAAAAGAAAACATACGGGTGTTCTGCCCTGAAGGAACGAGTAGGAGCCCCGTAGTGCATCGTGCAACCCAAGGTCGGTCGTGCGCAGGTGCACGCCCATTCCGGCACCCAGAACGGTCATTGCATGCGCATGCTGCCCCATCTCTTTGGCGGAGGCTAGGAGGGGGGCAAGTTCTTTCGTGAAGAGGTAGCGCATGAAGTATCTATTATGGTAAATTAGCTCTAGAATCAAGACAGAAACAGAGCAGACGAACCGCATAGCCAAATGCTTATTAATCCCCTCCTCCGTCTCGCTCGCCTCCGTCATTGAATTAGCCTCCGGCCCACCCGCCGTCATAATCAGATAATTTACCCTCTTCAGCCGTGCCTTCAAGCCCCGACAAACAGCGCGGACGTCCCGCAAGCTCATCGCATCGCAAGCCACAAACTCATGCTTCGCGCCCTCCTCCACGTCTTTGTCGGTAGGCTTGGGGAATCCAGCAAGGATCTTGGCGGCGGTGGAGGCGCTGCGGCCGATGATGATGATGTGTGCGCGGCCGTTGGTCTGTCGTGCCAGGGCTTCAGCCATGGCTTGGCCTACGCCAGAGGTCGCCCCGACGACGATGGCGACGGGGAGGTAGTTGGGGTGGTACGCGCTGTTGGTGGATTCGACGACGGCGAGAGGAGGCATGGTGGAGGGGTGGGAGGAGGTGTCAGGGATGAGCTGGGTTGAGGTGGTGGTTGATCATATAAAAAACGCGACGCGTCTGTCAGCGCCAAGCCCGGCATCGACGCGTCATCACGACAGTCAGCCGGGCCGTCGGGATAGCCGGCGGTGGATTCAATTGCGCAAGTTGTTGAGAAAACAGCCGAGAGAGGAAGAAGAGAGTAAGCATTGGGCGTAATCAACAAAGGACGGAAAATGAATAATGCAGAATCTTGCAGAATAGAACTGAGAAAGAAGCAAGAGAAAAAACGCTTGCGACTGCGGAGGTTCTCAAAAGGAGCAAGCAGAAGAAAACAGCGAAGTTGAATGCTAAGATGTTGCGGATCGGGTTACTCATATTCGTGAGGGCGTGAGCTCGTTGAAGTGTACAGACGTCAGATTTTTCATGAGCGGAAATAAGTTCAAGACTTGTTTCTTTTGTCACTTCGTTTCGTCGCAATTTCGTCGTGTTCACTGGCCTGTGAGACCCCCTACGCTCTCCCAGAACCTACAAAATAGAAAATCAGCCATGGCAACAACAAGGGGCGAAAAAACAGATTGTAGGAATCATCACTCACAAACACCTCTCCAACAACTTCAACCCCGTCTTCACCTGCTTGATCACAGGCTTCCCATCCTCCGTCTTATTGAACAACATCTCCGTCCCACCAAGACCATCGCTATAGTGATTCCACTTGGGCAAAATCGTCGGCGCGAGTTTCTTATTTGGGTCAAGGTTGACTATAAACGAGGTGAAGACCTGCGCGAATGCGTCGATAAAGTCCTTGTTGTTGAAAGGAGGGTCGACGCCGTTCGGCCAGTAGTAGAGGTAGTCGTCGGAGTGGAGGGCAGGGGGGACGGCGAATTCGCCCTGGAAAATCGGGTAAGTAGGTAGGGATGATGAATTATCTAACAAGACAGGGAGATAAACGAACCTTGAACGCGCGTCCACGGAACGCGTTCAATAGATAATATGTCGGGCAGATGAAAATCGCTGCGCAAAATACACCACTTGTTAATGAATTCTGCAAAGATGACGGAAAGGAAGAAACACCACTTACACTCCCCCTGCACCAGATTCGTCTGAAACAAATCATCTCCCAACCCCCGATACAGCGCCCCAACAACCCCGGACTCAATCGCCCTGAAATTCGGGAACAAGTCGTACGCATACTCCGCCGCAGTCGTCTTGACGCTCTGATTCACAAAGTCGATGCCTTCGTTCACGTTCGTCGTCGAGAGGAGGGCTTGCTGAAACGCAGGAAAATATTAAAATGCAAACAGGGTGAGCTTCCACAAGCTTGAGAAGAATACGACGCGGCGACGCACCCCATTGACCTTCCCCTGCAACAAAGACAACGTCGGTCTCTGCGTGATAAACGTCCCATCAACAACAGGCACAGTCAAGAACGTCCCGTAGAATCCAGCGGTATTGATGTTGGTGTTGGCGGTTTGCAGAACGGCTTGGTCGACGGCGCGCAGACATGCCATCGCGTTGGAGGCTTTGGCGCAGCTGCGAATCGCATGGAGAAAGCGAATGAGTAATTTGAATGAAAATAGAGGGAGAGAAACGCGTGCGTACTTCGTTTGAGTCAGAACTTGTTTGAATATCCACTAAACAACGCAGCACATCGGATCGAGTAAGGATTGCTGCAAATACTAATGATATCGTCGCACCTCAGGAACATAATCATCATAACGATACTGCGAGGGCAGGAACGTCGAGCTCGTTATGGCACCCCGGAAAAGCTGGGGTTCCGTCTTGCCGCCGTGCGCGATGACGTGTTGGAGGACTGAGCCCGCGCCTATAGTACATAGACGATAAGTTGCACTTGGACGTAAAGAGCAAATAGAATGATGGGATGCGTACCAGCAGATTGACCCCAAATCGTCACCTTCCCGGGGTCGCCTCCGAATTTCGATACCTTGAGAAGGATATTCGACATTATCTGGATAAAGAGAAAACAGAAGACGTACATGCTGGTTCACCCAACGCAAGGCAAAGTCTTGGTCCACTAGAATAAATAAAAATCTTTTGAGCAAGGGAGGAGAGTGAATCAACGAATATGCGCACAAAGTCCCGCATTCAAATTCCCATTTTTCTTCACCTCGGATCCAGCAAGGAAGCCTTCGTTTGTGGAATATTGAGAAATTCTTCACGCAGCGAAGACGATTCGGGACGCACCGAAGACGCCCAATCTATACTGAATGACTACCACGACGACCTCCCTGTTTCCTCTGATAACGACGTCCTCCCCGCTAGCTCCGATGGCGGCTCCGCCGAGGTATCTGTGAGCGGGATATCACTATAGGTGTCAAAGGTAAAATCATAGCGACGCACCCGCCTCCGTGAATCCAAACCAAAGTCGGAAGCAGCTTTTTAGGCGGAGTGCCGACGGCGTCGCTGGGGTAGTACACGCTGGAAACGAACGTATCAGCAAAGAAGCGATGGTAACCGTAAGAGTCAAAACGCACTTGAGGAACAAGCAATCCTCCGGCGCCTGTGCCGCCTCTCTCTTCTGTCTCAACGGATTGACTGGATTCGTCCCATCTCCCGATTGCATACACCAATTGGGCTGGAAGGTGGCGACTTGCACGCCGGGTTCGTTTGCGGGTGCTGCGGGGGCGCGGAAGCGGAGGTCGCCTGCAAGACGTCGATCTTTCAGTTATTCCAAGCGCGTATGGAGGAAATAACGCACCTATGGGCGGCGCGGCATACCTCACGCCCAAGAACTGCGTAATATTCGTAGCGGTGTCTACGAAGCCTTGGTACTTCGCATATCCGACGTCGATGATGGGGCTGGGAGTTTGCGTTTGTGCGCGCGCCGACGCCGATAAGAGCGCGGCGCCGAGAAGGCAGACTCGGCGGGGGGAGAGCATGGCTGAGGGGCGGTCGGTCGATGCGGCGGAGAAGGGTTTTGGTTTATATCATCGGAATTGGGTTCCGAACGAGCGCGATAGAAAATTCTGAATTGCATCGCCGTTCCTTGATGCGCGACGCACGAGTGGGACATCATGAGGGAGGGTCACGCGGTGGACGGTGTTAGCACGGGATCGCGCCTGGCGGCCGTCGGTGTTTCGAGAACTTTTAGGCGAGGTAGTATTTGATGTATATTTAGAATGGCGGGATCTTCAACCCGCCGAGTACTTTACTTTGACTGTACTTGGTCGTCTTGAGCGTTGGTGGCTGCAAAAGCAATGGAAGTTGGAAGCATAAGCATTCAATATTCAGGCGCTGACAGCGCTGTTGTGGAAGTGTGCAAGGAAGCGTGGGAAAGATCGGCGGGTCGAACCGATGGTCCCGCCCTGTACGTCATTGCTGATGCATGCTCCGCTTTTTTTTTGGCCTCGACATCCCCGCACAGGACGATGAGGATGGACGCAAAAGCCACCGTCAGATTTCAACCTTTCTCATCGTGTTCAACTTGCCTGAATCCTGCGGCCGCCGATCAAGCCCAGTGAAAATCCCGTATGCTCTAGACTGCTCCAAACTGCTTTGAACTGCTGTTCACCCGAGCAGCATATGGGAGCAGAGGAGAGCGTAGAAATGATACCTTCAGCAGATGGGGTTCCGGCTCCCATCTGCGCAGCTCTGCTCAACTTCTGCTCCAGACCGTTTCCATCTGCTTCCCTCTGTCCCTTGTAATTATACTGCATTTCCATTATATCTTGTATTAAAACAGGTATTTTCTATATACTGCGCTTCAAAAACATCGACGCACACCCGTCCCGCTGCCGACAAGTCCGCAAACCCTACCCCACCGACCCATGATGCCGCCAGCACTAAAACCGCTACCACTAACGCGAACCACGATGAATGGTGAGTAGATCGAAGGCCGGGGTGCTGCCGCAAAGTCGTTAGCAAGATGTGCAGGTAAGAAAAAAAAAGGAGTGCGCACCGCACACTCCCTCTCCTCCTCTGACCCCATATGCCTCTCCCTCCCCTCCCTCCTTCACCGCCGCCCCCCTCCATTTCACCCTCGGCTTCCTCTACACCGCCACCCTCCTCTTCTCCCACCGCCCTTGCCCTCCTATCGTTGTCTCGAGGCAGAAAACACCTGCGTGCACCACGCCGTCCCGAACAACCCACGAGCGCGCGCCGGCTCCCGCGTTCGAGGACGGCGTCCTCGAGGTCGTCGCGCAGGGCGAACTCAAAGATGTGGGATGTGGGGCACCCGGGCGTCGCACTTGCGCCAGGTGCAGTCGCCTGCACGCGGGTGAGCTCCTCGTAGGCGGTGAAGGGGAGGGCGGCGAGGAAGAGGCCGTGCGCCATTTCGGTTATGATGCCCGGCGTAGAGGGTGGGGAGGGCGAGGTAGGAGGCGGAGAGGAGCGCGCTGGGTCTGCAGACACCCTGAGAGACGCCAATGGCTGATGAAAAAGTTTGTAAGTAGATACCGATAGAACAAAGAAGGCAGTGCGTACCTGCTCATATGCAGATTCGAGCGACAGCAGTCAGTAACAGTGGTGGGACAATAAGAAGAGATCGGCTCACCTATGAAGCCGCCAAGGCGCTGCAAAGGATGTCACTGGATCTATCAGGCGAGCTTCAAGGATAGAGAGTACGCGGTGGGTATGTAGAGGAGAGACTACAGTACAGCAGTTGTAAGCAATTAAAGCAGCCCACGAATAGAGAAAAAAAACGCGCCTCAAGATACAGCTCACTAAGACGACTTATGGGGGTTTTTCAGGTCGTAAAAAGCACCCTGCAAGGACTGTAGACTCATATTAGTTGCAGAGGCAAGGCACAGGCGCGGTAAACGCGCGTAGGGCAGGATCGACATCCTGTATCGCGCACGCGATTTGGCCGGCGAAAGTTGGTGTAAGTGGGCGTATGTGTCTGGGAATGCATGCGAAGAGATACGAAGTACACAGCGTCGCGGTGGACGGCCAAGGGAGGAAGGGAAGAGCACATAGAGGGAGGATGGTGGTGGTAAAGGGCAAGGAGCGCGATGTGTGACGACGTGATTGTGACAAGTGTTACGTGCCTCTCTGGGCTCTCTCGACAACTTCGAGTACTCGACGACATACTTGAGTGCTGCGCCAAGCTTAAAATTTTCAAGACAGTGAATTATGGAAAATACAAGCCGCAGCGTCGTTTTGAGGAAAAGGAGAGCTATATTTGGCGATCCAAACAAGACCAAAACAAAAATAAGTACCCGTTCAAAACTCTTTGAGCAGATCACAGCAGAACGAGCAGAGACAGGGCAGATTGGAGAAGATTGGAGCAGGCTGAAGCATACGGGCTTTTCACTGGGATCGATCAAGTGCTGACGCGAAATTCGCAAGAAATTCGTTCCCACCCGACATCTGCTGAATAAGACAAAGACTGCGACTCGTTCTCACATGATCTCACAGCTTGCTCACTGCTCTCCTCTGCTCACGCCAACATGCAGGTCGACAACGGCCTCATGACCCTCTTCGAGCTCGCGAGCAACCTCCCGACTCCCTTCTCTCCCAGGACTTGGGCAACCCGGTGCGCTGCTTACGACTTTCTGCTTCGTCGGAGTCGCCGTTCACGAACCGCTCTCTTCTCCTTAGACTCCTTTTAAACTACAAACAACTCCCCTACAAAACCATCCCCGTCCACTTTCCCGACATCCGCACCGTCCTCCCCGCCGCCGGCGCCCCACCAACGAGCACCAACCCCCTCAAATACACCGTCCCCGCCATAATCGATGGCGACAAAGTCATCTCCGATTCGCGCCTCATCGCGGAATACCTCGAACGCACATACACCCAACGACCGATCCCGCTTTTGGGGGCAGCAGAACAAGAGGCGATGCAAGCCGTTGTGACACCTTTGCGACCTCTCGTCATTCCGAGCATCGTAAATATTCTGGATGAGCGGGATACGGTGTATTTTGTGGAGACGCGGCGGGCGATGTTCGGTGCGTGGTTATCTTGAAACACGAATGCGGACTTACCTACTAGTTAAATCAGGCAAAGAGCTACACGAAATCGCCCCGCCTTCTCAACGCCCCGAAATGATGCAGGCGCTCGAAGCCGCCCTCACAAAACTCTCTGATTTCGTTGGAACACCCAATCAGAGCGGGTGGGTTTTTGGATCCAATGGGCCCGCGTATGAAGACTTCGAGCTGATCGGGTGGTTCATGTGGCTCAAGGTTGCGGGTCCGTCAGAGGTCTGGGAGCGGCTTCACACGTTGAACGATGGAAGGTGGGGTGCGTTGTTGGTTGCTGCTGAGCCGTATATGCGTGTCGAGTGAATAGGTTGGAATGTGTACAGTAAGTCAAAGGAAGTGGATCCGAATTCACCGGTCAAAATGGCAGACAATCTTTGTGCCGACTCGAACCCTATGGCGACGCGGTACATCGGTTGGTGTCCCAACTCCCGCCGATAATATCACAACCAATCAATCCTCCACCTTCCCCCAACCGGGCTGAACGGCCCCCTCGTCATCATATGATATACCAGCCCACAATTGACACTAAACGCAATAGGCTGTCCCGGCGGTAAATGTCTGCCCATGATAGCAAAGCTCAAAGCAACAGGAAAGATGGACCGAAGCAAGAAGTGAGCAAGAGGGTGATGTTCCTCTGAGCCCAGGCCGAGACGGTCGACGGCGTAGTTGCCTAGCGGGAGCAGAGTCATGCACGTTCCCCACCAGATGCCGAGCCGTGGGGATACGTGGAGGAGCGTTCGGGAGGCGGCGTGGAAGCGGAGACCCTAGGTGCGGAAATTTCAAGTTCTTGAACTCTGAATTGACTTGAGGGGATGAAATGAAGGACATACCGGGCGGGATTTGTAGGCAGCTGCGACCGCATAAGGAACACCACCGAAGATCGTGCCATATGCAGCTGTGAATGAACCGAAGGAAAGCATCGATGCTCTATGATTGTCGTGAATTCAGTATTCACTCAGAGGATCCGCGTTTTCAACATCAAAACAACTCAACCCACCCGAGACTGAGCAAGGGGAACGGAGTTCCTGCGCGGTTGACGATTGTGATGTGGTCGTGGAAAGAGTCGCCAGATTGTGTTGACTCGAACTTGGTTTCGGAGACGCTGGTTGACATTGTCGTTCAAGGGAGAAGAGAAGGTAAGAGACGAGTTGTTACCTAGCGTGCGTGTGGAAGAGGTTTAATATACCTGTGCTCAGAGTGACGCGGCTCGGCGGCAGTTCGGCTGGAAGTTTGGAGGGTGCCGTGCACACTCAACCAGTCCCACACCCACACGCGACAATCCTCTCTTCCCTTCTCTTCTCCTTTGAACTGAACAATGTCTGGCTCGGAAATGCAATCCAATGATCTTTACGATTGCTAAGTCTGGGTGAGTTGTTTTAAGATTGAAAAGCAAATCTTTTGCCCATTTCACCCACGACACTCATAGAGCATCGATGCTTTCTTTCGGTTCAAATTCAGCAGCATATGGCACCGTCTTTAGTGGTGTTCCTTACGCGGTCGCAGCTGCCTACAAATCCCGTCCGGTATGTATCTGAATTCGAAGCGTTCAGTCCAAGTTCAGTCAAACCAGAGTCTAAGACGCATTTTCCACACTTCAAGGGCCTCCGCTTCCACGCCGCCTCCCGAACCCTCCTCCACGTATCCCCCCGGCTCGGCATCTGGTGGGGAACATGCATGGGTCTATTCCCTCTAGGCACATATGCCGTTGACCGTCTCGGCCTTGGTTCAAAGTCGGAATTCGAAAATTCGCACCCTCTCGCCAACCGAGTGCTTCCGACCATCTTTCCCCTTGCTTTGAGCCTTGCTACATTGGGTAGATTATCACCGCCAGGACAGTCGATTGCTTTTAGTGTTAGTTGTGCGTTGGTGTATTTTATGACGGCGAGGGGCCGTTGCCGGTTGGTGGGCGATGCAGGGTTGGTTGGCTCTGATCTAAGTTAGCAACTTTGTCCATCCATCCAGAAAGAAAAATGAAAATCCCTCTGCTCTGTTATTGTGGCTAGTAGTCTGGGGTGAAACTTGATTAATATTCTACTACATCATTAATATCTTCCTGGTGAGGATGGAATATTTGTTACAGTTTCTCAGCGTCCGACTCAGGTGAGTCAGGTCAACTTTCGCTCTCTTCGAATGGTCTTGCGGCACTGACGGCAATCACAACGATCAGCCCCGCCGATTTCAAACTCCCGCCAACTCCCGCCGCCGAGATTCTTTTGGACTGACACACAATCAAACTGCTAGGATCCTGACGAAGAATCCTTGAAATGAAATCAGCCGTACAGTACGCCTGTTGCTATTTTTTTGGGCAGCCGACTGGATTGCCCGTGTCACTCGAACAGGTTGGTCGAAAAATTTACCCAAGTACAATTTGCTAAAAAATAATGGGTGGACTTATGTAGCTTTTGAGCAATGGTAGTACGAAGATTTCGCGCGGGGTACCGCCGGAGGTGTTTAACAAATCTGCTACTAGTATCACCATCAGAATTAGGAAATTGTTGAACAAAGATGGGAGAAGTTTCTTGCGCCCAATGAAAATTGAACATCCCGAACCACCGGCTCAAGGAAGAAGCGGAGATCGAGTTTTAACTCGGCCAAACCCATATTTGTTCAAAGATTCAGACTACATACATAGTGTACAACCAACTCTACTATTAGCAGGTGGGAATCATTCCGTTTTTGTCCCTCGACTCCATCGAATTCTATATGACCCACTGGCAAACAAGAGGTTCCACCCCATCGCGGGACAACGACCAGTGCATTCGCTAGCAGAAAGCAAAGAATGTACAGTGAGTTATACAGACCCCCCTCCTTCGGAGTCCTTTCTTCCTCGCTTCCTACTTAGGTTCCGCATACGGGTGGTCGCTATGCGTGCGACGATCACCCAAAGCAAGCATATCGTCTTCCCGCTCGACGACGGTGTTCATTTCGATGACAAGTTTATGGGCCTGGCGGAGATTTAAGTGATTCCAATTAATTAATTCAGCAAGTTCGACACTCACGGAAGGCAACTGGTGCAGAGATCCAGCCTGTCGAGAATGAGAGTTCGACTGCAAATCACGTTAGATATCATAATCCGTCCTGGACGGCGAATTTAAGAATATGAATAATACCCACCCCCGAACCAGAGCCTGAGAATAGCACGTTAGGTGCATGGCTGCCGGTGACACCTCCGGCGCGGGCGTTTAAGGTCGAGACGAGAGCGTTGCTGTATAATTTGGGGAGTGCGAAGTCGAAGACGAAGTTTCTGTCATACGATTTAGTCAGAGACCGTTGATTAACAGGAAAGTGAGATATGGAGGAAGAGGTGGCAGAGTACTGACAATGTGCTGTGATCCAGCGCGACGAAGAGAACGACGTCAAGAAGCGTGAATACCACAGTTAAAGCGCCGGTCTGGATCGCATCTACACCGGACAAATAAATATCAAACGCCCAAAGAACCGGAGACACAGAAGCGTACTTCGAATGATAGTATTTATAGTATCATCGGTTTTGCGTATACCGGTACGTCTGGTTCTCTGCAGCGAGACGTGTGAGCGGGGGTGAATTGGCAAGAGTGTACACAGCAACAATTACTCACCAAGCTCCAAAAGAGGGATGCTGTAATAAGGACGTCCGCGCCTGACGCAGATCAACATTGAGTGGTGTTTCATACGCCAACAAAAACCGAAGTATAGCATACATACCTGCAGCAGAGACGGACCATATGAGGGCGCTGTTGTTGACTTCGGGCTTGCGTAGGTAGTTTTTGACGTTGTGAACGACGATGCCCGTCCAGATGGCTCCAACTGAAAGTCGTATGTGAGTGAAACTTGGAGGGAAGTCACTTAAACAAAAAAAGCGCTCACCCGCAGAAAGTATGGAGGTAAGACAAATAAGGACGGCCATGATGTAGTTGCGCATTATCACGCTTATCCTCCAACTGTAGAAAAATTGTACCGGTACAAATACGGCCACCTGGGAGGTAGCGACCCTTCAAAACTCTTGGTATGGGTGGGGGAATATCTGCGCACCTCCAAAAATGGTTCTGTGCGTAAAAATGAATTTCAGTCTTGACCGGCATTCAAAAATGGGACGTACGACCAGGGAGTACTGTGAAGAAATGAGGTTAATTACTATGAGAATACCTCGACAGCCGAGAGCTCACAGCTGGGGAAGAAAAACATGGGCTTCGGAATCCCTTCCGGTGTCACTTGACCTTCGCGAGTATTGAACTACTGTCTTTCAGATGCATCGGAGTACATACCGAATTGCCCGACGAGCGGCTCGTAGATCATGGCTATCGATACGGCAGTACTGGCTGTTTCGGCGACGAACAGGTACAAGATCTGTGCCAAAGGCCAATAATTGTTACAACCATGAGAAAATATTCTGGGAATCAACGACTCACAAAAAGACGAAGCCAGAGCTTGTCCTTCTTAAAACTTTGGTAGTATGTGATGACCTATCCGGTTGAGAAAAATAAGTGAGTATAGCCCGAGAAAAACGGAAGGTGGCTAGGAGGTCACCTGAAGTACGAGAATCTAAGCGAAGTGTCAGCGCAAATGGAAGCGATTCAAGCGAAGAAAGCCGTTCGCTTACACCGTAGAAAAACGTCCCCAGTACCACACCAAAGTAGTACGGGCCTAGCCTACAGAACGATATTCGTAAGCAACTTGGGGAGAACGAGCTGGATAGACAACAGGCACTCACAGATCCTGTGGCGAAGGCGCTTTCTCAGCCATTGTAAGACGTCGTCAAGTCTGTCCGATTCGTCGTGTTGGGGGGAACGAGGCAGCAAGCAAACAAACGCCGAGTCCAGTTTTATTCCACGGGAACCAACTTAATGGCCTCGAACCGATCTTTGTCGCGATCTCCCCCAATCGGCAGGACAGCGCGTGGTGAGGGAAGCCGAAGAGTTATCACCGATAAAGACTGAGGAGTGTGTCAGAACTTCTTCCTTGATGGTTGTCAAATTTAGCAGCCAAGGCCGGTTTAAAGGTACAGCGTCAGTGTAAAAATACACGCAACGGACGAGTATGATTCTGCGGCTGCAAAGCCTGGGAAGGCGCGATGTGATTGACTTTTTGCGGGTAGTTGAATAGCTGCCTTAGAACACACCCGCGGTTAAAGACTCTCGGATGTGGAAGTTCACAAGACCTTTATGCATTGATTGGTAGGGTATAGCGGATGCTTCAGATTCCGATAATTATCGAACGACCGCAATAGGCAGCTATGGAGTGGAGCGGTTGAAGGTGTGAAACCAGGGATGCGACAATCAACAAGGTTGAGGCTTCAAAGCTTCATGCATTGATGTACTTGAAGGATCATCGTGCGGTGTGCCAATTTGTGGCAAGCTACGCCGGAGGTAGCTACCCTGGGCCATGGTCATCAGCGGATTCTTACTTCTTGATAGGGAGAAGGGGAGCGAGAATTGGAACTCCGAGGGAAGAAGCATCGTCAGTGGGAGATCGGTGTTCAGGCAGCGTCGAATACTGTTGAGTAGTATTCGCTGCAATTGGCTGCGATGGTAAAAGAGATATCAGACGTTGGCGATTTACTTGATGACAACACCTTCTTCTCGAGAAGTTTGCCGGTGTCCCGCTTCCTCCTCAGTTGAAGACGGCCGCGGAGAAAGAGTTATCGCCTCCGATACCTTGAGTGTCGATGAGGAGGACCCCCGGTAATCACCTATGAAGCCTGCCCGCGAAAATTTTGATTCGGATAAAACATGCCCAAAAATCGCGCGAACCCAGGACGAATTCGGATGAGAAATCGAGCTTCCGGGTGGCCAAGGCTGGGCGAAAATTCGGATAACGCATGGGAGGTGCCGACCAGCCCTGGGCGAAGTTCGGATAACTTCGGCCGGCAAGTCGCTCTGACGAGAGAGTGCGGCTGACTGTGGACCAAATCGGCACAGTTTCTAGCTGAATCACTGGCAATCAGCGCGGATCAGGTGAAATCTCAGCTCAAAAATGCCGACTGTCATCTCACCATTGCGAACCGGCCGGCAGCTAGCGGACCATGGCAATCAACGTTAGATTCAGTAGGTTAAGCACCCAAAGAGGATGCCCGGACTAAATAAAGCCTCTTTCAGCCGAAGGACCATTTGAACGGTAAGGAAGAGACATATTGATTATTTCTTGATTTTAGCTGATTTTCTGGGGCCTGGTCAACAAGTCGGATAAAACATCGACCTTGGGCGAGGCCAGGTCCAAATTCGGATGAGATTTCCCCGTTTTGGGGTCCGGATAAGACGTCCCAAAATCCAGATTTTCCCGGGCAGGCATCATAGGTGATTACCGGGGGTCCTCGATGAGGTCGCAAAGTTGCCATAGCAGAGAAACTTAGGAGACAGAGGATAGAGGGAAGCATTTTCAGGAAGACGATAGAGACAATTCGATGAACAGGTCACATCCCAGACTGAGTGCAAGGCGAATTGTTGAAATCTTTGTGTTGAGTTTCTCAACAAACGCAATCAGAGGAAGACTGGTGAACCATGGCAAGATGTATGCTGAAGTGCTGCGATCTACGACCTGGATTTATCGAGTTCAAGTGGGCCTTTGGCAAGATCATGTCGAGTACCTTGACACCGTTCAATACAGGGAAACCAAAAGTGTACCGGAAATATTCCGTTTCGAGCACAGTTCCTCCGTTGTCTGGGTTGATTGAGTGGGATATTCTTGCTCAGCCAGGCTGAGAATAGTAAGCAGTCATGTCATTTTGAGTTGACGGGCCCGGGGGATGATGATTGAGAAACGTTGGCAAGGTTGAGATGGTACTCTTTAGATCGCGGACAGCATGTAGATTGAATCAGAATGAGTTTGGACGGCTGTTGTTACATCGTTCCAATATCGGACGCGGCTCGGCGTTGTGGTTTGGTAGTGGCCGAATGAAAGAGGTCAAAGGTTGGTGACGTGGCACATCAACGAACGGCAATCGCCGTTTTCACGTGTGCATGATTAAATGACGTCGATTCTAACGTGACGCGTCATACTTGGCGACTCTTGGCGACTTGCTGGCCAAAACCCGCCTTTCAGTTTGTCCTTCACCACCACAGCCCTCCCAATGTTTTCTAAATCTCTCATACGCCCTATCCAATCCGGCTCTCGTCGCCTCGCACTCCCCGCGACTTCCCGCTGGCACACCACCGATTCCTACTCGAAAGAAGTCGATTCGTCACCCGCCGTCGATTCCACGGTCCATCGCGTCGACCCGTCGTCAGAGAACGTACAAAAACCGCATGAGGCTCCATCTGGGCGGTGGAGTGCCGCTGGTGTTGAGGCAGGTGTAACCAATGCGCAGGGGCAGAAGCCTGAGGATGGAGAGAAGAAGACGGGGATGGAGGAGTATAGCACGATGAGTGGCGAGCGGCCGTATCATGCGCCGGGGGAGCATCAGCGGTATGGGGGCAAGGAGCACTATGAGGAGGAGAAGGGGAGCAATCCGCAGGAGACTACGCAGAGTACGAAGCAGCAGGGTCCGCAGGGTAGTGAGAGCGGTGGACGGAAACCGGAGGGGAGGTGAAGACGAGATCGAGATGAGGAAATTAGCCAAATAAACCGACGTGAGTCTCTCTGTCTTTTGCTTTCATTTACTGACTTGAATTTTCTCAATCTACAGAAAGCATTCGGTTGCAACAAAAAATATAATGTATCAATATATCATCTTGACGCCACACCTGTGCATTGAGTCTTCGAGACATAATCTGTCGTTTGCGAGGTTTTTGCGCGACCGGAATCGTTTTCCTCTGTTGGCACCAGATGTTGTTGGAAAAATTCTGCTCAAACAGAACATCAGATCTGCACGACGATTACCTCCCCCAAGTCACTACCTCTGACTCATGAGCTTGGTCTTGAAGGTGTATGTGCATGAGCTAGATTCCTTACTCTTGAGTTCGATTCTGCGGATTCAGATGAACCGAAGCCAGTGTTGAAGGTAAAGTGAGGAAGTTAAGAACGGTTACATCCCCATTCAAGGGCCAAACATCAGTCGTACCAATAACTTGTCTGCATCTGGTCATAATGGGATGCGACTTGACATCTTTGCGAGCTACCTATGCACTTGGGATCGCGGCGTTGAAGAAAGGATTGAGTACTACTCGATCGCGCCATGGTCAGGGTTCATTGAATTCAATTGACGTTAAAAAATGTACCTCGGTTTGCGATGAGCGGTGCTGCAGAAGGATGACACGAACTCGTTTTCAACTCTGAAGGACGTTTCTAGGTGGGTGAGAAGGATGTGTTCTATGGCGGCGGAGAATGTTTGACAGAAGGAGAACGGAGATTTTGCGAATTCTGCCGCCGGCAGAGGGTACCTCATTGAGAATATGTGGTTTATTTTCACTGAACAGGACAGGTATGTCTTGTTCTGGGAATGAAGTTCCTCCTGATTGAGCTTGAGATATCTTTGACTTCTGATTTCGGATGGCAGACGTAGAGCATCATGTCAACCCACCGTTGTAATTTTTCGCGCAGCTCAACGACGAGCAGCATCTAGACCGCTCAGGGACCCGATGCCCGCCTGCAAACGTGCCGCCGATTCGAAGGGCGGACACAATGACGGGATGCAGCCTCGGTGCATGGGTGATGTGGTCGCGGTGTTGTCAGAGCTTCCTCAATGCGGGTTGTAGGTGGAAACCTCTGTATACTATTAGTTGTCTGCATGCGCGCGGTGGGTCGGGGATCCGAAGCGAACCGATCTTCTTTGAGCAGTTAGCACTTGAAATCTGGGGTAACGAATCGAAGAGAACATCCAAAGCTTGCTGTGTACGGGGATTTCGGCCTTCGGTGCACATATCGAAGCTAGGAGAGACTATTTTTGAGACCTAGCCAATGTTCCGCCGGTAGCAGACGATGCATCATACGTGTGTTTGCTGCGTTCGGAAGATAGGTTATAAATGGTGTAGAGAGATGTTTGTGACAGAAGGAGTTCCCCGGAAAAATGCCTGGATAGAAGAGTGGTTGTCTAGCGTACAACGGACATTCGTTTGCTATAGATGCGTCGTAAATTCTTTGTGTATCAAAGTGCAATGCGAGGGCCCTGCGCAAGAAGCTGGTCCACAGGGCGATTATTTCTGCGAGACATAACGTCAATGAGGTAGAAGGTAGAAGCTCGGTCGGGCTGTCGTCAGACTCATCAAGCACTCACTTCAAACTCGGGGTTCGGGCTTGACCGTACATGTGTCGAAGGCGACGTGGCCCTGGGACCTTGCCGTATTACTGAAGACGAACTGCTTTTGTCGTTCAGCATCCGGTCGAGGATGGTGTCTAGAACGCGCGGGTTACTACAGCGAAGATCCAGGGAAATCATCATAGCAGATATCAGCAGACAGGTACTACATTTCTTTTCCCTCTGGGACATTTTCCGAATCTTTTTCAAAGAGAAGATGATTTGAAGATGATCATACGTACAGCCTGTTACGACGAGGATGGGGAAAGCAATGACCATGATGCGGATGCGGCGGGCTTGGGCAGGAGGGACGGTTTTCCGTAGGAATTCTGAGCCTCGTTGGTGTTGGTTGGACATTGTGGAGAGGTCTCGGCAGCGAGGCAAGTGATCCGCCATCAGTGATGGTGTCGGGGGATGAGAGTAAGTTCAACTTGAGCATGCTGTCCTACTCATGAAATCTATGAAGGAGATGAAGGAGAAGTTCGATGTGTTGTAGTCGTAGGGGGGGTTCATACTTATCCTAGATTTCTGTCCGAATATAGACTCTGAGGAGTTTTGATTCACAGTGCATTCAATTCCGCTGTATCAACCGTTCAGTTCAGCGACAAGCAGCTCGAGAGTAATTCATTTACGAAGTGAGCTAATCCGAGAACGTAGTCTGGCTCTGTATCTTTATATGCTAGCTTATATCCCACACTAGCACGCAGTTGAATTCTATGCTTGGGAAATTTGGAGAGAAATAATTTATTAATAGTGTCGGTACTCCGTGCTAGACGTGGTAAGACGGCGAGGAATACATGCTGCCCTAGTCTCTCCTGTCATAGTCTCTTGGAAACATTTCTAGGACCGCGACGCGACCTGACGCCAAGGGAATAATTTCACGTGATCGCGTGTATCAAATTTCATTTCCAAGATCCATCATTGCGACTTCCTCTTGACTCAATAATCCGTCGTCAACATCCCCTCCTATACCGCCTCTCTAAGGCTTTCCGCGTCCCTTCACCTCTCCCGTCGATTCCCGCCCTAACGGAAGTCAGACACTTTAAGAAGGACTCAAGAAGGACTTCTGGCCGCCTCGCGAAATCAGCCTCTAGCTAGGCGTCGGCTGAGTCTCTGGAATCTGAATTTAGGGTCTCGTTGGTTCTACCGTCTTTCAGGTCTTTGGTAACTGGTGTTGTTATCTGAAGAGGGCGAGGATGCGGTGTGGTCCTTTGTGTCCCGGACTCCCGTCAAGCCGATTTCCTCAGCCGGTTTCGTGGACCTGGCCTAGGGATTCATTTGAATAGTATCTATAAAGTGAGTTATGATATGAACTGTTGGATGGCGTTGCAAATCTCTTGCAGCCCTCTGGGTGCTCGCAGTAGCGCAGTCTATCCCCAGGTGCGTGCCCGCCAAGTTCGATCTTACTCTTTTCAGGACTCAGTATGAGGCATTTAACGCTTCAATTTTCCGTAGAGTCGGATCATTGCTCAGTAACCTCCGCACGATTACTATAGTGTATCCCCTCGGCCAGCAGGCAACAGCATACAGACTGTGTCCAACTCGAGAACTCAAGAATGAATTTTATTCGCCCTTGTCCGCCATATCAAACCGTGGGATCCAAAAAAACACTGTAAGGGGTGCCTCTGTACCCTCTTTTGCTATCTGCTCAAACGTGCTTTTGTTTTCCCTTTCCGAGAGCAGTTCTCTTCTGTCAACGTTGAATCAGCCGTCTTCGGACCGATTGCCTAAAGGGGATGCTAGGTTAAGCGCCGATGTTGCCACCTCTTTCACATCAACCACGCTGGCGCAGACATTTGAACCGCGTATAGCGGCTCATTGGCTCCGCGATTCCTTCAGCAAACCATCTCTTGCGACTAGCGACCAAATCTCACCCCAAATTCTCTCTTTCTACTCCAAAATTCGCGAATTTCGGGACATAATTGTGACGTGATGAACAGCTCGGAGTCCTCTTTGGAAAGCAGCGTCGAGTGCGTGTAGCCTCAGCGTCTCTGTAAATATACACATATCTCACTGACTACTGTTCGTGGCAGCTCTGTTGATGGCTTTAAAGCCGCTCAGGCCGCACAGTTTAGCAAGCTGCATTCAGCTCCAAATCCACGCAAGTTTCAAGAGGCGCAGATGAATGGATTCCACACCGACGATACGCCGCCAAAACCGCCCACAAAGTCGTATCCGCGCTCGAGCTATGTCGATCAGAGTGCAGATGCGCGCCCTCACTCGAAAGGACACGGACATGTGCCGACCTCTGCTGCGGAGCTTCTCGAGTTGCTTGCCACCAATAAGGAAACAGAAGAAACCAGGCGACTGCTCCATAATGCCCTCACACAGCTCGACGCGTCATACCAACCCGACTCGGTCCTCGACTCGACGAAAAAGCTGGCGTTGGTGTCGCAAAAATTCTCCGATGCCTCTGCAGCACAGCACAAAGCCGCTACCGCTCAAGCACAACTGACGATGTATGAAGTTCAGCTCAATGCAGCGCGCTCGGAAATCGAGCGTGCGCAGGATGTCGTGAGAATGCTCGAGGCGCAGAGGGATGACGCGGAGGAGAAGGCGGGGAAGGCGAGGTCGCTTGCGAGGAGATTGCATACGGAGAACAAGGCGCATGTGGCGAGGGCGGAGGGACACAAAGATGGATTCAATGAAGGGTATGAGCATGGGAGGATGATTGCGGCGGCGGCGGCGAGGGAGAGGGAGAGACGTGAGCAGGAGCAGAGGAGACGGTTGGCTGAGGCGGAGACACGTATCGAGCAACAACAGCAGGAGATGCGGGCTGCGTTGGCGGCTGCTCGTCACGCGGAGAGAACGGCGAGGAGGAGAAGCGGGCGTACGAGTACAGCTGCTTCGAGGGCGGTGGAGGCGGAGCCACAACCTCCTCCTCCCCAACATCAACCACCACCACCTCAGCGACGGAGGTCGGTGCGGAGTGTACCCCAGCAGCAAGCGCAACCTGAGCCTCCTCCACCGGTGGCGCCTGCTGAATCCGCACCTCCCCAGCCTCCTCCGCCCGTGACGGTCGTTATCAATAACAATCAGCCTGCACCTGCACAGCAGCAGCCACAACGACCCGCGTCTGTCTCGGTTTCCAGCTCGGGACACACTGCTGCTGGCCCACCCGTTCCACCCGAACAGCAAACTCCTCATCCCCGTGTCACCAGTATCGACTTCGCGGCTCCTTCAAGAGCTCCTGTTTCACATGTAGCTAGTCGCTCACGCGCGTCGGTGTCGTCGAATGCCAGTCGGCCGCCCGCAGGATTGCCACCACCAAATGCGAGCACCAGTCAACTCTCGTTGTCGAGTGTCGGGTCTAGGAACACTCGAAGAAACAGCACTGCCGTAGCCGCTCCCCCCCCTCCGTCTGGCTCTCACCGGCGTGCGGCGTCTGCATCGACTCTTGCTACGCTTGACGAGGAAGCGATGCGGCCTCGACCTCCGATGTCTATGGAGGGGCTGATTCGCAACATCCCGCCTCCAGTCATCCCCCCTCCCGCGCCCGTCCCTATGCCAATCCCAGAACGCATCATCGTGATGCCGCCGCACGTTCCGATGCCCCAGCCTCCGATGGGAACGATGCCGCCTTCAGGTCCGCCAATGCCTATGCCCATGACGATGCCTGTCCCACATGCGCAACCGCAATTCGAGGTCGAACGGCCTGAGCCTTCAGAGAGGAGGGAAAGAGACCATCGCAGCAACAATAATAATAACAATAACAATAAAGCCCAAAGTCCGTCGAGTGTCAGCACCAGTCTACGAACCCTACGGCTGACGTCTTTCCCCGCGGCCGGCGTTGCGGGGTCTGCTGCTGGGAGCGAGCGTAGTCACTCTGCCGCGGGTGGGTATGGTGGTGGTGGCGATCGTGGCGGAGGAGGGCGGGATCGCGAACGGGAGTTGAGTACGATCATCGAGCACGCGACGGGGGAGAGTCAGCAGATTGGCGGTGGCAGTAGTTGGGGCACGATATCGCGCCAGCCTTCATGGACGAGGCGGAGCTCGCCGTATACAGACCCGCGGGGGATGGAAGAGTGGCGGAGAGAGACGGATGTTGAGGTGGGTCTTGCGTGTGTTTCGTTTCGTTTTCTAGTCTCGAGGCTTGACGTGCTTTGTTTTGTTTTAGGGAGTGAGACCGCCCCCGAGCCCTGTGACGTCTCCGGGTTTGCTGAGCCCGTACGGTACGATTCAGCCGTCGAACGTGCAGCAACGACCTAGCCAGGAGAGCTTTGGGTCGTCTAATCTGCGGAGGTCATCGAGCGGGAGTAGTTCCCAGACGATTGGGATCACTATCGAACCGCCTGTGAGTCTTGGTCTGTTTCCCTTACCGTTTTTCGTTTTGCTGATAATCGTCTGCTTGATGCTCGTAGTCCCGTCCCGCCTCTATCGGCATACATGCTGCTGGGAATCAACCACCAGCGGCACACTTGCTATCGCCTAACCAACAACCTGTGCTCCTCGCGGAAGATGACGAAGAAAGCGACGACAATGATGATAGCGATAGCGATGATGCGCCGATGCCTCCCGGATTCGTGATGGGTCCCCTTCCTGCGTTTGCTCAGGGTGTAAGCCCCTTACCTCCAGGTTTCGTTCCTACACCCAGTGGTACGCAGGCGCGATCGCTGCAGGGTGGCTCGAGCTGGGGTGCTCCGCCAGCGCAGCAACCGCCACCCGCTCAACCCATACCGACGAATGCGAATGCGAATGCCGCGTGGAGTCTGCCATCGTTTCCTGCGCCTGCTGGTGGGGCGGGTAATCCGGTCACGATTACCGGGACATGGGGTACACCAGCAGCGAGCGGCGCCTCGACAGGAAACCCCGCCACCGTTAACGCGACATGGGCTCCACGCGTAGCGCCTCCACACCTTCCAGGTCCTCCTGTGTCCACCGGTGCTGGGTTATACGGCGGAATGGCCGCAAATCCTGCATTCGGTGCACGGGCTGCTCCGCCTCTCACAGTGGAGCCTGTCACACGTCCTGCCAGTCGCAATGCTATGCCTGGCGGCTTCCATGTCGAGCCTGTTGTTCGCCCCACAAGCCGCCTGGGTGGAATGCCCGCTGCTGCCGGTCTTGGTGCGGAGCCCCCGCGTCCGCCGAGTCGTCAGATGGGGGGGATTCTCGGAAACCCTGTAAGCGGGTTCACGGTCGAACCCGTCGTTCGCCCCTCGAGCCGTATCGGGATTTCTTCCGGTTCCTTCACTGCTGAGCCTCTAGCGACTCGTCCGTGTGGAGGGATGCCAGGAGGTCATTCTACCCTCGGAGGCTTCGCAGTGGAATCTGCTACACGTCCACCCAGTCGCGGGCCCGTTCCGGGCAATACGACCAGTGGGCTGACTGTAGAATCATCACGACACCCTCTTCCAATTCGAGTTGGGGCCCAGCCAGGAAACTCGTTCACGGTTGAACCTGCGCGACCGCCTAGTCGACTCGGTAATCCTGTCAGTGGGGGTTTCGGTGCAGAGCCTGGTGCCCAACCACCGAGTCGACTTGGAAATCTTCATACAGGCGGGTTCACCGTGGAGCCTGCTCGTCCACAAAGTCGTCAAGGTATGCACGCGACAAGTGCGTGGGGTGCTCCTGCAGTCGTTGGTGGGAATCCCATGGGCCCGCAGCAGGCTTCGGGATCTTCTTTCCCATCGAATGCTGCATCAAGCAACAAGTGGTCAATGAGTGGTCAGTTCGGTTTCGGACAGAGCTCGACACCGTCTGCTCAACCTATGCGGCCGCTTGGTTTCGCGCCACCGCCCACCGCGGGTAGCGCCGGCAGTGCTGGTACCGCTCCTCGTTCCCCGCTGCCGACCCGCCTCCGTACTTTCGCAGACAATCCTTCCGATAGGTCGACCACCCCACGTCCTTCGCTTTATGGCCCACCAGCTCCAACCGCCGCTCCTTCTGGAACGGGCTATTTCGCGCCTACCCCTGGTGTCGCGGCAGGGTACCCCCTGCCCACATCGCGATCAAACAGTACGGCGACAACAATGTCCCATCCGCGCATCGCCAACGTCAACGCAGGGACTACTCCAGCTGCGTTCAATACGACAGCGCTGAGCCGTCCCACGTCTCAATCATCGTCTGGTGGTCGTTCGCGGTTTAACAATCAGACACCGCATCCCAGCACCAATTTGGGAATCACGGACCCGTATACGACCGCTCGGATCGAGCAAGACGATGCGTCGAGCGATGGTGAAGGCTCACTTAGTGGGCTCGCTCGTATGACGTCTTTCGATCGAATGACAGCTACGAATACTCGAGCAAATGCGGCAGGCGCGGGAGGGATCTACGCCGGAGGAGGATTTGGAGCACCCTTTATACCACCGTCCCCTGCCAACTCATATCGCCCTATGCGATAAGGACTCATACTAAGCAATGTGTACTATGCTCTTGCTTTGTTATACCTGTTTTGTCAAGAACTTGCTGGATGTCTAGTTATTTCTGTAACGTACTTACGTAGATACAATGAATGCAATGGATATATAAGTTACTGTAAATCTCATCGACATGAAGAAATAATTGAACTTTGCACGAGGGGTGAAATACAAGGGAGTAATGATCTTGATGCAAGCAAGGATGGAAGTATCGTTCGCCGTTATGTTGGTAATCTCGACGTCCTACGCGAGATACGTCGAGTCTAGATACGGCACGTCAAGTGGTCGTTCGAAAAATGAGCATGTGGGTTTCAGAATAGCTGCGATAAAGTAGATATAGTCTCAGGTTTAGGGGGGTCTTCAATGCGATGGCTCACTGACAGTGTGGCAAATGGTTTATTGTCCTCCATTGTCCACCCTTTAGGAACAGTCCGTAAATGCAGGGGAAAATCGGGTATACGGGATCAGACTGCGCGTCCTAATCAAAACCGGACGCCTCTGACCAGTGACTAGGAATGTCAGGAATTATCGCCCAGCTCTCTTATTCCGTTGAAGCTTGGGCGGATTCGCGAAAGCGACCCCAGGTCACCCACCACTCGTCGGCGTCGTCCGCTGGATCATATCCAAAACTGAACACAGGTCAGCGAACCTAACCTCAGAGAAAACGGGCGGCTGACATGTAGTAAATCTCTTCAAGTGCTCGGCCACCGACACTGAGGTTGTGCATAACCTCGCGGCAAGCAGCAGTGTTTGCTCGCATAATCGTGTTACGGCCTCCCTCTACTTCACCATCTGGCATAGTCATCGAGCCTATCAATTCCATCTCATTATCTCTGATGTGTGAGCAACGGGGTTGTCTGGCATTTCAAACGATCAGCTTCCATAAATATCGATTATGTGATGAGCGACTGGGTTCACATACCGGTGTTCTTGAAAAGCGTGCAGGAACTCGGGAACACGATCCCGACTTCGAGTATGAGAGAAAATCTGGCCAATAAAGGCACCGTCTTCGAGGGCCACAGAATAAGTATGAGTCGCTGCAGGCTACCATCCACAGCGAACTCCTAGGTCAGTGTTCCTATGATCATGAATATAAGGAAATCAAGAATCACCGGAAATGGATGCGCAGCCTCGCCTAGGACCGCAACTCGACCACTATTAGAAACCCATGACTCCAGTTCATGATGGTCCTTGACTTGAATACAGGTTGCGGGGCCAGCGAGCTTGGCCAATTTATGCAGTCTGTCAATCAGTTCAATAGGCAGGGAAAGGACTCGGAAGCAAAGTAGGTAGGTAGGTAGGTAGGTAGGAATACACGGCATGGCAAGAATCGGTAAAACTCACCCGATATCACAAGGACCTACAATGTCACTCAGCTTATGGATCGCAAGATCAGTCCAACTTCCGTCTTCGAAATGGTCGGGAGTGAGTATCCAGATTGAGATATCTTGAGTTTGTCCCTATCATAGAGTGTCGGTCGATGCGGAACTGAAGTAAACGTGTACGCACAATAGTCAAAGCCAGTGCGACTAGTTCATGGCTCCGATGAATATAAACCAAATGAAGCATGTCATCATAGACCGACCTCGATTGGAACCCATAGCCACGGTGGCCTACAGGACATTAGAGTCAACGAGGAATTCTGTGGTATGTGAACTGCCATACTCCAAGACCCGTATGAAATGAGATAAGGTCCGGATCGTCCGCCAAAACGGACTTTGGCACCGTTGCTCTGTAGAAAGACGTTTATGACCATACAACGTGGAAGAAAGGAAAAGAACGGCGACGAGCAATACATACCCATACAGCGCTAATCCCGTCGGAATGTCACTTCTAGGACAACCAGCCTCTTTCAATAATGTGTCCCGAACCACTCCATGCACGCCATCTGCACCAATGATGGCATCCCCTTCATGAGCCTCACCAGACCGCAGTGTTACTTTGCACGCCTCAGAGTCTACTTCAACAACCTCTGCACCAAATAACACGGCTACTTGAGGCTTGGATCCCAGCGGTTTGGACGCTGATGGCTTATCCAGTGCATCGTAAAGGAGTTGAAGAAGATCCTGATGCTGTATTGGTGATCTGAAAAGGATTCGGGCAGGGCAATCAGTACGGGAACTCACTCGAAAGTGCATGTTGTGGCCACGGGCATCGCGGATGAGTTCGGGGTCCCAGTGGTGTGTTCCTGTGAAGAGGTCAAGGTTTATACGAAGAGATGGACCGCTTTGAACCTAAAAAATCCCGACCAGACTCTGTTCCTTCATCTAATTCATTTTTGAGTGTTCGAAATCGAGGCTGAACGAAAATGCTTTACACGTATAAATCGAAAAACCTTCGACAATTGCACCCCAATTTCGCATCTGGTCCTCCAAACCCCAGTCGAACAGGATTTTGGTTCCGTTCGGCGGTACTCTGAATTAACAGTTGACAAAGAAAGCACGGGATATTCAAGGCGATTTGAACCTGGCACATCCACTGCGTATCTTGCGAAGTGCTCGTGAGTAGATGATTATTGAAGTGACATTGCAACTCACTTTATTCGTTCCTCCTAGTTGCGATTCTTTCTCCAACACAAGGACATTGTGCCCGGAGGCCTTAAGACCTATTGCTGCCGCTAAACCTAGCACAATACCGTCATATTTATGCTACCAGCACGTAGCTACGTGCACTTGAATACCTGCAATTGAGGCGCCCACAATGATCTAAGTTTAGAGGGATGTGAGTATGACAATCCGATCCTGTGTAGGATTCAGAAATTAAGTTGTACGTACGAATCTAAGTCCATTAGGGGAGTCTGAGTCGGACATGATACGACAGTCTTGAGGGGGGAGGAGAAGTGAAGGGTTTCGTGTGCTTCGTGGGATAGAGTACCACGGCCTCGGGGAATAATTGAGCCCGAAGACTGATGACCATCGTGAGTTTGTTGGACACTGACCATCTCGCAGCGGGCTTGATAGCTGAGAAACGCCTTCTTCCACAGGACTCAGGCCAAGGCGTTCAACGATCGCAGGAATTGGTTAGGTTTAACACAAAGGTGGTTCAATGATAGCCAAATCATTGAAAGAGCGTTGGAACGACATAGCTGTGAGAAAATCCAGTGGGTAAAGGAATTGAGAAAAACTGCATTACTTGAAATCACCGCAAATCGTTCTGAGCCGGGGTAAATCCAAGATAAATCCGTGCTATTTTCCGTTTCGGGCGGATGAACTGGACATACATATTGATGGATCTCGTCGACTGAGCCATCTTGAAGGTGGAAGATCCAAGACGATATCAGACTCAAAGCCGGGATTCGATCAACATTCCCACGTGCTGGGAAACTGATGGCGCATATTTTGTGACCCTAGCGCGTGACATCACGCGTCTCCTCTTTGTCTTCTGCTCTCATCTCCCACCTGCGTATCACAACTATTGCCGCTCAACATGTTCCGAGGTGGACGCGCTTACAACGATTGGCTTGATCCCTATGGTCTCTTCGCTCGCGACCCGTATGGCTTTGACCGTTACGATGATCCAATTGGCCGTTCTTCATTTGCGCCTGTGTCCGACCGCGCATATAGAGCCCTGGACACGGTAAGTCTTCGAAACGACTACCAACGCGTACCTGGCTGACCTGGCCCAGGCAAAGACAACATTCCTCCAGCATCTTGCCTCGGTGGACACGAGCGCCGGACCGGTCAAGGAGGAAATCATCAAATTCCACCTGGTTCCCGACATGAAGAAAGAATTCAATAAGTTCGTGAAGGAGCATGGCTGCACGTACGTCTATTGCGTTCTCTCTTCGTCCCTCTTCCTTATATTCCAGTCCTTCAGGGCGTCGCAGAGAAAAATCACGCGCGAGGAACAGGACAAGATTAACAAGACGCGTAAATCGGTTCGGCCTTCGTCTTCCATCGCCTCAGCGAAACACCTAACGCGTCTCTCAGCTCATGGTATACAGTTCTGTCACCGTCTCGCCCCAGGCCCAACAAGAGTATCTTGCGAAGAACCCGTCCAAGGCACTGGCGGCTGGCTCTACCAGGAATGCGGTAGCTGGCAGCTCCAAGGCTCCTGCGACTTCTCCGGCACCTGCGCCTCTCGGAACGAGCCAAGCCCTCAAGCGTAGCGCGAACGATGCTCAGCTTGATGTCGCGTCGCAAAGCGGTAGCTTAAGCAAGAAAAAGAAGCTCTGATATTTGCATCAATCGTAACTCTGATAATTCTTTGTCTATAATCTCACATTACTCGCTCTCGCATAGCTATGATACGTCCTGTATGTCCTGTCTATAGTATCAGCAATTTTTCTTGGCCTACGCTCATCAGACGCTCAATCCAAATTTATAACACTCGGCGTTTACGGCAACTTGTTTATATCTGGAGATACTGTCATTCCTTTCCGAGTCAAGCTGACCCCTACCATAACGCGAGTTCCATTCTTCTTGCGCAAGCTAACTCACTGAGCTCCACGACTTCACAATGACGGAAGAAAAAACACTCATCAACCTTCCTCCCGAGCTCGAGAGGGTCATATTCGAGCTAGCAGCTTGGCTATATCCCGGCATGATCCAAACTCTAATCTTAGTTGCGAAGAGAGTTTGTATATGGTATTACCATCCAATTGCCTATTCATCAGTTCACTCATCGACTATGAACATACTTAGGATAGAGCCCCAACTATACCACGTCGTCCTCTGTGACGGCGGCGAAGCCCAGCTCTTGATTAAGATGCTTGAATACAAGTCCCCAGAATTCCTCCAAGCACACGTCCGTCACCTGGCCCTCTCCAGCTCAATCTCCCGCGACGAAGTCACCCGCATCCTCTCCACATGCACCAATATCCGCGATCTTGCTCTATGGACGGGAGACACCTACCCGGCAATGCTCCCGCTGCTGCGAAACCTCACAACCCTCAGATGTCTCTCCATCAACCTCTACTCCCTTTTTGGCGGTCCGGAGAATTTCCAGATTCCCCTTGTAGATGATCTTGCGTTCAAAAACCTCACCCATATCGACGTCTTCAGCGAAATCCCTGAGCCGCTGTGGCCGTTCTTCGGCATGCTGCCATCCTTGACTCATCTTTCTCTCAGCGACTTCTACGATTCTGACATGGTGGTCATGGTATTCAACACTTGTGCCTCTCTCGAGCTGCTTGTCATCGTTTCAACGGAAGAAGACGACGAGAATATGTACCAACCGTCGGATATTGCAGATCCGCGACTTTGTTTCGTGTCGTGTCAGGAGTTCCGGCACGACTGGGTGGAAGGAGCGTGGGGTAGATGCGATTATTGGCGTAGAGCAGAGAGCATGGTCGAAAAGCGTAGATCCAGTGGTTTGTTTTTTTTTCCACAGAAAGTGTCTCTTACTCAACTTTCCTTTCGTAGTCGCGGTGGCGTCGGAAGAAGGTCGATAGGATATTAAACTTAGGAGCTATGTCCAAGACACGCCGTGCAGATACAACGATGCTATGGAATTACGGCTGCAACACTGTCGATATCTAATGTCGTTCGGAATACGGGGGCGGCGAGGACGTGCGAACACTGCCCGACATTGTCTCCCTACCGATTATTGACGGGGCCGCGAGAGCCCCCGATCCCGCTGAAGCACTGGGTACAGCAGGCTCGTTCTGTACACCTCTCACCTGAGGCTCCGCGAGCTGAGGTCCAGAATGTTTCGAGTCCGACCGATTCTGCGAAACCCCGGGAGCCGACGGAGTGAATGTTTCGCTGCTGATGGGAAAGGGTCGCGGAATGAAAGAAGAGATTGGCTGCGACATTGCTGGAGAGGCGGTGGACGTATGAACAGGTTGTGAAGGTCCTAGATCGTCAAACTGTCGAGACTCGCGCGCTTTTCGGCGTCGCCGCCGTCGGTACAGTGCGCCGGCAAGCAGAATCGCCAGAACGCCGGCAATGGCGAAGGCAGTGGCTAGCCCGATAGTTAACGCGTTGTGTCTGGAAGCTGAAGTCCCTTCTGCTGCAGGCTGCAAAGAAGCAGAGGGAGAGGGAGAAGCGGAGGACGACGGGGAAGAGGATGGACTGTTTGATGACGTCGAGGTAGCGTCGTCTACAGTGTAGCTGAAAGAACACCTATCAGTGAGTGTCTCGTCGTGGAATTGGAGGCAGACGCACATGAATCCGTCAACCACTATGAAGTTTCCAAAACTGACTCGTACAGTATGTTGCGTGTTGTCGAGGTTCTTGGCCGACCACAAAACAGAATACTTTGCCGTCTCGCGTGCGCCCCACGGCTTAGTCGGTGCATCGGGATCCGTCAAATACACGAGATCTGGAGCTTGACCATTCAAGCCCACGCGGGTGCTCACAAAGTACGGCCATCGAGGAGCGAGATAGTATACAGCTACGCCTGACAAAATCGTCTGACGAAGAATTGCACAGGAAAGTTTCGCCGGAACACGTACCAGTGAAGGTGAATTCAGCCCAGCCAGGCTCGTTTTGATTCCTCGCAAGACTTCCCCCGTAATCCAATGAACTGAGATGACTGCTGTCGCCTGCCCATCCCGATGAGTACGAGATCATCGGGTCCGCATCGTCGATGGTGATGTTCCGCAGCGAGCACTGTATGGCAGGGAACAGTGCTAGAAGATGGAGGAAGGAGAACAAGGGCATTCTGCCAATCCGGAGCATGCTCTCCATCAATCACTGATTCATCTACAAAATCAGCCTTCTCACAGACGACTTGAGTTGTCCTTGAATTGCCCGACAAATTGAGGCAGAACGCCACGACTCGACAGGCCACGACCTGCTCAAGACTCAAGTCGTCAGACCTCGAGAGTCGAGACACGACATTGGGGGCTACATTGTGCTTAGTCTCACTGGCTGGCCGCTGGAGCCTGGAGTTGAAAATAGGCGTGTCCATGCACATTGAAATGCGGTAGAATCCAGTGCGTCTTGGAACATCTTGAGACTTCGTAGGTGACAAATGGGGGATTCGCAAGAAAAGAGAGAAAATTTCATTATGTCAGTGTCGTGAGTCACGACAAGAAGGTGACACCGCCACCGTTCCACGCTGTCGCCCTGACTCATTCATCATGATGTACTGCGGAGGCGGTGCGCAGTGTGATCATTGAGCGTTTAAAAGGGCTCGACTCAAGCTTGACTCTTGAGGTGGATTCCCTCGATCTACCATCATCTCCCTTAATCTCCACCCATGCCTGGCTCAGAGAAAGAAATGGCAAATAATGCCGCATTGGAGGACTATTCCTACACAACTTTGACGCTGGGGGTCTGGCGACTTCTGTTGCCCATGGAATCTTCGAGTTTGCCATCTTTCAAATTCAGTCTCCCGACGAATTTGTCTCTGCCATGGAACGAGATCAACGAAAAGCTACCACTCATCGCACTTGTTTGGCGCTTTTTGACGGAAATATATTTCTTG
Organism: Favolaschia claudopus; assembly: GCA_037176885.1. Taxonomy (NCBI): domain Eukaryota; kingdom Fungi; phylum Basidiomycota; class Agaricomycetes; order Agaricales; family Mycenaceae; genus Favolaschia; species Favolaschia claudopus. The sequence continues at coordinate 373,287 of JAWWNJ010000159.1, read as the reverse complement.
GATCCTATTCTCGTTATCCTGACCTGCTCGTTGGAACTTGGGGCTGGAATGGACAGCGTTTTAATGCTATACGCGTCTACGAATCTGTTGAAAACAGTCGATGACGGCTTGATGAAGGGACATGCAGACGTTAATGCAATTGTGCGAGCCATGGTAATTCACATCATGTGTATCGCATTCACGTCCACCATATCTTGGTTCAAGTGAGTCGCAACGTGGCCCTTGTTACTCTAAAGTTGACTTTGCTCTCTAGAGATCAAGCCACACCTGTACTCGAAACTCGTGTCAAACTATATTTTGAAGAATATATGCTAAACGGTTGGTGCAATACTGCGGATGACTTGTCGATCCTGAATCCTCTGCAGCGAGGCTGAGGCTGGACATTCCCACTGGAGCAGGTATCGTATCTATTCAACAACGAGATTGATCTCTAACTAAGCGATTCAAGATAAAAACACAAAGCAGAAAGTTTCTTCTTCTGACCTCTGGCGTGCCTTCCAGTACCTGACCGGAACGGCTCAAGACATATTCGAATTCTCGGCCCAAATTATGTTCATTTTGCAGCAGGCCAACAGTGGATTGATCTTCACAGTTTTATCGCTTGTGGGCCCTGCGATCGCTACATCCGGCTATTCCATTTTTCTTCAGCGTACGTTCCATCATGTCCGTACGTGAACAAAGAGAATCTAATCGACGAATATTCAGCCTTCGTAACATACTCAGACAATACCAATTACCTGAGACTTCGCTCTCTGGCTCAGCTAGCCAACGATGAGTCATTCCGCGAGGAGATTGTTTCGTCGGACATCGGAACATGGATTTCTGCAGGTACGAACACATACAAATCCTTATTAACCAAATGCTGAACACCTTCAGAATATAGGAAGGCGAGAGAGAATTTAGGCAACGTCTCAGATGCCCACCCTCAATACACATTGGGGCAACGCCAGAATCCAATCAAACGGCTACTCATCAGTGTATTCAGTGATCTGCCCACAGTATGTTCTAATTTCTCCGGTGCAGGCAATAAACAAATCGAATTTGCATCTCGTAGCTATATTGGGCGGCGACCTCCATTCTATACCCGAACAGTTTCAGCGTCACCTCCTTTGCCATCCTTCAGCAACACGCTAAAACGTTAAATTATACCGTTCAATCGATTTACGTCAAGTGGAGCTACGCAGCAAAATCGTGCTCGCACATTCAAGACCTGTACGACATGGGTGCCGTGGAGAACAAGCTTGCTGACGGAGACGAGGCGTATCCAAGTTCTCTCAGCAGTGACAATGGGATGGCGTTCGAATTGAGGTTAAACTCGTCTTGATAGTTTGCTTTCGATGGCTCAAATCTTTCTCGTCAGGAATGTCTCATTCGCCTACCCCGAAGGGAAATCGAAAGACAACGCAATCAAGAACATCTCTCTCAAAATACCCGCAGGTCAACTAGTCGTCATTGTCGGTGCAAACGGCAGCGGAAAGTCGACAATCATAAAATTACTCAACCGACTATACGACGTCGACTCGGGCGAGATTTTGGTAGACGGCGAGCCGATCAAGAACTACCGCATCTCGGACTTGCGCAAAGTCCAAGCGATGCTAACACAAGAACATAAACTTTATCCGTTAACCCTGGCGGAGAATATCGGCCTGGGACATCCGGCACAGGTCGATAACATGGATATGATTAGGCAAGCGGCTGAATCCGGCGGTGCAAATGGGGTGATTGAACGGCAGGTGGATGGGATTCGAACAATTCTAAATCCTGTTAGCACGGCTCGGAGTGGGCATTTGGATCGGCATAAACATAAGAAGTTGAAGGAGATCTTTGATGGGTTGGAGAAGAAGGCGGAGGTTTCTGGTGAGTACTGCGATTACCTCTGTCTGAAGAGTTGAGCTTAAACAATTGTTCTTCAGGTGGCGAGAGGCAGCGGCTTGTCGCGTAAATATTCCTGCCTTCTGTCCTGAAGGAACGCCACTTATGTCTCGAACTAGATCTCGCACCTTCATGCGGTTCTTCTCGGGCAATATACGGTTTGCCGTCGCCGATGAACCAAGTTCAGCGTTGGACCCCAAAGGCGAACATCAATTATTCCAGCGACTGAGGGAATCGCGACAAGGCAAGACGATGATATTTGTGACGCATCGTTTCGGGCATTTGACCAAGCATGCGGATTTGATAATGTAAGTCTGATTTGCCGTAGATTTTGCGTTGACTTGATGTTGACGGGTTAATTTAGATGCATGAAAGACGGTGAAGCTGTTGAGACTGGGACACACAAGGAACTAATGGCGCACGGTGGAGAATATTTTGAGCTGTATAATGTGCAAGCGCAGGCGTTTGCTGACGCTGTGATGTAGAGACGGCAGATCACGTTTGAGTCATGAATTCCAGGAAGATCGTGAATACTGTATACAATCAATTGTAACATAGTCCGGGACGCGACGCGACGGGCAATAAATTTGTCTTGGCAGATTCAATGTTCGTTAAATTCTGCCCTGTCGAGGATTCTACAGGCCTAGGGGGGTGGCTTCACAAATTCAGAGAGTATGTTTCTCTCCAGCCGGAGCGCTCTTATTTTTTGGATACATTTCAAAACATCCCTTTTCAACTCTGGCAGCAGTGCTAGTTTCAAACCATTCGTTGAAATTCCGAGTCACCTCTGGTCCCAATATTTTATTCATCGCGTTAACGGTAGAAGTAGATTACTACATATGTATCTCATATGTATCTGAGATTTATTTGTAATCTTCTCTAAACGGCGAAAGAGAAGGATTTAAAATCAGAGACAAGGCGCGTAAAGCACAACAAGTGTAAATAACGCGCCTTGTTGAGTCACGGCGAGCGTGAGCGTGACATCGCCTCTTTCTCTCCAACCACCACCATCCTCGCCACTACCTCTTCGTCGCCAGTCAAGCGACCCCCCTCAAGCTCTCTCAACAACACTCGTATTCTCAGCACCCAACAATGTCTGGCCGTGGTAAAGGTGGCAAAGTACGTCTGCTATGCTCTTGTATCTGTGCCTTGTGCTAATCTCGCTCGCCACCGCAGGGTCTCGGCAAGGGCGGAGCCAAGCGCCACCGCAAGATTCTTCGCGACAACATCCAGGGTGCGCCATATCTTCCGACTCACCCTCGCCCTTATTGACCCCTCCGCAAAGGTATCACCAAGCCCGCTATCCGTCGTCTCGCCCGCCGTGGGGGTGTGAAGCGTATCTCCGGTCTCATCTACGAGGAGACTCGCGGTGTCCTCAAGATCTTCCTCGAGAACGTCATCCGCGACTCCGTCACTTATACGGAACATGCTAAACGGTGTGTGCTTTGCCTCTTTTTCTCTCTCGTCTCCACTCATTGTATCGTCGCTAGCAAAACCGTCACCGCCCTCGATGTCGTCTACGCTTTGAAGCGCTCTGGACGCACCCTCTACGGTTTCGGGGCATGATTCGAGGTGCGTGCTGGGATACTTGCTTCTTTGACCCTAACTGACGCTCCTTTTCTCCCGCGCACAGACCACCCAGCACCACAACGCCCCATCGTGTATCTTTATATATCATATGTACTCTTATGCCATACTGTACGCATCTCGCCTTTGTTAGCATTCTAGGTACCCTCCAATAACACCATGAGCCGCCATTGTTGCCCATTCCACTCGACCGCCTCGACAGTTTATGACTCCTCATCATCGTGACCGTGCGTTGCCGTCGGTTCCGCCGCGAACGGGCTCGTGTAAAGTCGGCGCACCGGTCAGGCATTGTCCTTCTGTCAGAAGGCGGTCAAAAATCTCGCTCTATCGAGCCTACTCGACGGTACATAGGAGAACTATTCTACGGTTGCGCTATTCTAAGGTTGCGCAGCGTCGACAATGGGCATCGCCTGCAGTTTTTTATTTCACCCATCTCTGCGTCCTTCGATCATTTCTTTTTCGAGTTTCCTCAGACTCTGAACGCTACTTTCAGGTTGCACAGACTCCAGCTAGTTCTTAAGTATCCCTGCGAGCACCTCATTTGTATATCGAATCAGACCCGCCACCGAGGCGTCCGAGCCGCCATACCCTTTCATCGGTATACCTTGAAGGATGCCCTAGAAAGTATTTTGTTTTCAATAGTCAGCTAATTGTGCACTCCTTCACTCACATATTTAGACGACAGTGTTGCCGTCTCGACGTTGTCAAACAGCGATTTGAAATCTGAATCAAATCCGTGTGCGCTGACGATATCGCCACATTCACCGCGTATGTAGATACCCCCGCGGTCGGTGGCTTGGTCGAGGAGGGCGTAGAGCATATATTTTGCGCGCTCATCCTTGAAGGAAAGTCGTTGAGTGAGTTATTTATCCGACAGGGGAGGAAGTGAAAGGCAACAAACCTGCTCAAGCGCAATCCTCGTCCTTACACGCTTCATTATCCACGCCAATGGAGCAAAGAGCCATCCGAGGTCGACGTTGGTGCCCCCTGGGGTCAGGACTTGGCCCGGGTGGATGTGGGTGAATGTGATGGTCGGGTGTTTCGTGGCGAAGTACTATGATGAGTGAGTCAAAATTTTCGGAGAGAATATCGAAAAATGGCACTGACAGCGACTAGGCCGTCGTTGTAGGTGACGCCTGTTATCAGCCCTTTGATTGCAGCGACTGACTGGTGGCATATTGATGCGTTCAGCTCGAAAACAATGGTGGAAGAAAAACAAAAGGACGAACAGGCATGACCTTCCCATTCAATAACTTCCAAGACCTCCTCACCGCATTGTGCAGCCCAAGGTCATCCGTGCGAATACGGGCACCAAATCCGGCTCCCTGAACGCACATGGCATGTGCTTGCTGTCCTTGCTCCTTTGCGGAGAGAAGTAGGGGGAGCAGGTCTTGCGTGAAAAGGTAGCGCATAAAGTATCTAGATCAATGATTAGATTCCGAGATTCAAAAATGAAGCAGACGGTAAGTTGGAGATCTGAAAGTCTAACCTCATCACCAAATGCTTATTTACCCCCTCCTCCGTCTCGCCAGCGCTCGTAAAAGAATTCGCGTCCGGCCCGCCCGCAGTCATGACCAGATAATTCAACCTCGTCAATCGAGATTTCAGATCGTCGCAGACAGCTCGCACATTCCGCAAGCTCGTCGCATCGCAGGGAACGAATTCATGTTTCCAGCTCCCATCCTCGCCGGGAGGCTTGGGAAATCCGGCAAGGATTTTCGAGGCGGCGGAGGCGCTTCGCCCGATGATTATGATATGCGCCCGACCATTAGTCTGTCGCGCCAGGGCTTCGGCCATGGCTTGGCCTACGCCTGAGGTTGCGCCGACAAAGATGGCAACGGGGGTGTAAGAGGGATGGTAGGAAGCATTAGTGGATTCGACCAGGGCGACGGGGGGCATTGTTGGGAATGTCGACTCGCTGGCACGCGTCCAAGCTAGACGGTCGAGGATGCTGAGGCGGTCATGGTCGATAGTCGATACATATATACAGTGTCGACGCGCGTCTGGTCATGATTGCTGGGTAGCCGCCGGATGGTGGATGACGCGTCAGTCGGCAAGACGGCCCTGCTAGTAGGGGTCAGGCACTTGATCGCCACCTGGGCTGCCAGTAGCTGACGAAGTAGCAACAACTCAAATGTGAAGAGTGGATGGTGCTGGTTGAAGACAGGACAAATTGTGGACAAACAGAGGAAGAAAAAGAATAACGTCACGTAATGAGTATGACCGTGACGGTCCTTTCACGCCAATCACGTGAAATCTCTCTTGTCCTGTTCCTTCATGGTCCTCGCCTGTCCTCGCCAGGCCGTGACGGAGTGCTCGATCTAGGTAGGGAGAAACTGGGCTGGATCTCGAAGCTCAGAGCTTTTTGACGGCTATGCTATTGGTTCTCCAAACAGGAGCTGCAGGACGTAGATTGCAAAGTCGAGCTGGGCACCAATTTGGCGATATTGTACTCATCTAACTAGCAGGCTACCGCTCTACCCCCTTCTTCTCGACCCAACGTTCTTAGTCCTTTCCCTCTTCTCCTCCTCCATCCCCATCGCATTAAACCGTCACACTGGCAGTCCGGTTCCCATCTTTGATTGCGGAATACAGTCAAAGATGCCACCGTCAGTGCGCTGGACGACTGGTGCCCCTGGCAGCCGTCTCTGACACACTCACAGTGAACCGCTCAAATGAAGTGGAAGCTCAGTTGAAGATGAGTCAAGTGCAAATTGTTGGGTCTGGCTTTTCTATCAGTATTCGATGCAGCACAGTTAATAGCTATATGTTGAATAACAGTTTATAGCAAACACAATTTCTCGTTTTTATCTTCACACGAATATCGACACCTTTCTCCTTGGTGGTTTTCCCCACCTAATCGACCCCCAGCCCCATTTTTATCGCCATAATCACCGATCCGCATTCTTGCTTGCGTTTCGTCCGTATGGTCTTGATTACTTCTCAATTTGCGTACGGCTTCCCGACACTATTCTATTTTCCTCTCAATAAAGGAACTCTTGATGCAACGGTCGCCGTCGACGGAAAGTCAACTATTCATTCATTCAAGCATGGCGTTGACTGGTCATGATCCGATACAGAACTCCATGGCCAACTGTCGCACAACCTGTCTATCTAGTATCCTAGTATCCTACCCACCATTCGCTTGCCATGCCGGTGAGAATTTCTACTCTTAACAGTATATATGATCTCACTTCGTCAATAGTTAACGCAAAGTGAATGATCAGCATCAAGCCGATGCATTTATTTATCATACCAGTAGTTGGTCTCGCGCCTGATGCTGTCCCGCGGTGGAAGATCGCGGGAACATAGATGGACATCGCTGTAGATGTGTTAAGTGGCGGCTGCCTCGAGAAGTTGGCCACACCGCCTCCCCATCCCACCTTCGTTGGGTACGACCTGGCTCTTGAAGACCATGTACTATCCTGCCCAGTCAAGATTAACGCTTAACGACCCAATGCAAGCAGAAGCACCTCCCACCCCTCAATCACTGTGCGTGATGGTTCTTCGGATTTCTCAGCTCGCTCAGTGCTCTCATCGTTCCAAGATTGGGGCCCTTTTACTTTGGTGTAATTCTGGGGACTTTTTTGTACGGGGCAAGTCGTTTTCTTCTCTCACTTTTGTTTGCTTCCTCATACGCAAGACATAGATTCTTGTTATACAGGTGGGCTCAAATTTTCTGTTTTCTTTTGTCCGATGAAATCGAGTTTACTTATCTTATCGTTCGCTCGCGTATTACTGTAATTTCAGGCTATCACGTACTATCAGTGGTACAAAAAGTCCACACTCTTTCCTAGACACGGCAACGGCTCTTCTGACACAATTGGCATTTTCAGAGATGAACTTTGGCTTCGTCTATTTGTGAGTGACCCCATCCACTCGTGCGTAGATGCAACACCAACAATAAATATTGCAGGTTCTGTACCTCTTCATCGTCGAGACGTGCAGTACGGCGATTTCCGTCGCTATGATCTATGAACCATTAGTAGGAGAATATGGTGAGGCTTCTGTTTCTTATTTGGTGAAAGAAATAATTTTTGATTGTTGCATTTACGATTGTAGGCACAGGCAAACCCACATCTTTGTTTCCCTCGTGTAATTCGCAATATTTCACCAATATATTTTCATGCATGCTGATCAACTGACTGATCAGTGCTTCCGTTTCGTGAGTTCTGGTTGAACCGTTCCAAAAGCTTCAAAAGCAACCCTCATTTTATGCAATATAGAGCCGTTCCTAGAGGTACGTGAGGGACGAGTCATCGCATTAATCGGAAGCTCGCATTAATCTGTATTCTAGGCAGCTGTATTCGTACCCGTACAATGGTTCTACTCTTGGCGGTGTAGCGTAATCATGCCAAATTGGATTGTACCCATCCTCATTTGCATGACATCTATCACGTCGGCAGGTTCGTCAAGTCATGAAAACTAGTACTTGATTGCAAAGCTCATAGGTCCCAAGTCGGCGCGATATGGACAGGCGTGATTGTTCATCGCGTCAAGGAGTACATACATAAGCCGGATGTGAACACAGCTGCACTTATTTGGTCTGTTTCCGCCGCAGGTCCGTCCTACGAGCCTATTCTGTGCGTTTCACTGAAACGTCGTGTCTCAGGCGCGGACGTGATGATAACTGCTTCCCTCATTTGGAGCTTGGTGCGTGATGCTACTGGAATTCTCCAGGAACCCTGGTGACAAAATCGAATAGAGAAACAGACGAACAACAATAAAGCGGACAGACGAAGCGATTGATACGATAATTAGAAGTACTTCTCTCATTCTCTCCACAAACATGCTCTAATTTACGACAGACACGGTACAAACCGGTGCCCTGACGGTCGCGTTCACGTTGCTGGACGTCATTCTTTTTGTTGCGCTTGATCACAGCACTCTGTACGCATTCAATCCATCTCTTTAATTTCTGTCCATATTTGATTTGCCATCAAGTAATTTCGTTTTCGATTTTGGTCTACCGAAACTGTACAGCAACGCGCTGCTTTCGACATTGAATTCACGCAGTTTGGGGCCAAGTGTAAAATTACAACCTCCGAATATATTATTCTCCGAGGTGCGTACTTCAGGATAACACAACAAAGTTCAAACTGGTAGGGCAATATTCTGAATCGCATGAATTATAGTCGACTCCACGAGGCGTAGCCACTCATATTTCACAGGTGCCGTCGGTAAGCATATTCCATCTGAGTATCGGCCTGGTAGTGACGAGATGACAGGCTCCTCAATTCGTGGTAGCGGTAGATAGTGTTCTCGAGAGGAACGGAGACGTGTTGGCGTTAGAAGAGTTCCATAAATAAATTTCCGTGTAGCATAACTCCTTATAATCTCTCAACTATCATAAATCTTACAAAAAAACTCATAGAGTCTGACTTGGTGAGACTGAGTGCCGACTTGAAAAGTAAAGAAATGGGCGCGGCACTGATGCGCATTGCGCCATCAGACAGTGGTTATGTTGCGTGATCAAAGGTTACATAAATCCTGGACTCGGACTGTGACCACCATCCTGACCTACAATCCAACAGCTACCAGGGCATAGGTTCAATCGTCTCCGCCGGAATATCCTCCTCCTTAATTGGTCTGGAATGAATCTATCCTCTTTCTATCTTGCAGCGTTGGTGAAAGTGTACTGTGTCGCCACATGGACTCAGCGTCGCTGGCGGCTGGATTGACTCGTCTCACTGGCAGTCCCGGAATCGTCGGATTCGGCCGGGGTAGGTGGTAGGAAATATTGCGGGGATACCTCAAGTTAACTGTCTTGAATAATGCAGCAAATCCGATGAACCTAGGAAATTTTTTGCTGACGTGAAGAGTCAGCTCTCGCCGGTAAAGTTTCCGCTCGGTGGCGCGCAATGAATTTAAATGCCTGCTTCCGAACTTCTCCCACCGCTCATCCCCTGCGCGCTACATGCTCATGGATTCGGAAAAGACCACCCACTCAGCAATCGCCTCCCATGTCTCCGAGTCCATCGGAAACTCAACCGCCGCTCCGCAAAAGGCTCGTCATGAGGATTCGGAGGTGCTAACGGGTCGCAAACTTGCAGTCGTATTTTCTGCAATGTATGTCAAGTTTCATGGGCTCTCATAAAGTCGCTGACGATGCTCAGAATGCTATCGACCCTCCTCATTGCTCTAGATCAAACTATTCTATGTGGGTTTTATCTTTTCTTTCTCGCAAAAAGCAAAGTTAACATGGCTGTAGCAACGGCCCTGCCGCGAATCGCCTCAGTTCAGTCAATTCTTCACCTTCGACTCGGCATGCTATCTGGCTGACTTGAGACAGGACTTCAACGCCTTCTCTCTTCAAGGCTGGGTCTCAGACTCCTTTATCCTCTCGCAAACTGTTTTTCTTTTGATTCACGGAAAGATGCTCCGTATCTTTCCTGCGAAATGGGTTTTAGTCAGCGGTATCACGCTTTTCGAGATAGGGTCGCTCGTCTGTGGCCTTGCTCAAGGCGTAGGACAGTTGATTGCGGGACGAACAGTTAGTGGCATAGGTGCCGCCGCAATTTGTGTGTCTTTTTTTCCTATCAATCTTTGTGTCTTACTTCGGAAAAAGTTGTCGCAATGTTACAAGTCATATCGCAAGCAACACGATTGGAGGATCGACCTCGTTTATTTGGGTTGTTTGGTGCCATGTTTGGCCTTTCGTCTGTAATTGGCCCGTTGCTTGGTGCGTATATGATTCTACCGTGGCCAAAGTATACTTGAACATCTACTGCAGGGGGCGCCTTTACCGAAAAAGTACGTTTACTCTTTGAAAAGTCAGCTCATTCTTTTGAAAATATAATAGGTTACTTGGGTACTATATTTCCTTTCGCTCCTGTTTCTCTCTGATTCAGCATATAGCGATGGGTCTTTTATATAAACCTCCCCATCGGCGGCGTATCTCTAGCTTTCGTCTTACTCACTTTACCAGCACGTCCGCCCCTCGGTTCGGATCCCACGCAACGAGCCGCCAAAGCCCTGCTCAAGCAAGTGTTGCATATGGATCTTGTTGGTGCGGTTCTGGTTTCCGCCGCCGTTACTTGCCTCGTTCTGGCACTGCAATGGGGCGGGAACTCCAAGTCGTGGAATGATGGCGCTGTTATCGCTGTGAGTGGTACGTGAACGTGAAGGATGATCCAACATTGATCCAATTATGCCCTTGATCATAGAGCTTCGTTGTGTCTGGCGTCACTACGATCATGTTTTTTATATGGGAAAAGCATCTTGGAGATGAAGCTCTGGCTCCCCTGGCGATTTTCAAATCCCGTTCTGTGTGCGCGTATTGCCAACTACCCCGGAATCCAACACCTCATGCTGATTGTTGTACTTCGACAGATACGGTGCCGTGGGGCTGACATTCTTCATTCGATTTTCCCTACTTCTGTTTTCCTATGTTAGTGAGAAACTTGCTTTTTGGATATTCCATCGTCGACACAAGAAGCAGTATGTGCCCATCTTTTATCAAGCAGCACGCCATGCCTCCGCCGTCACCTCCGGCATCGACCTCCTACCGTTCATATTGAGTGTCACAATGAGTTCATTCCTCGGAGGACAAATCATCTCAAGAGTCGGATACGTGTGAGCGATTTCACGTTTTCTTCCCCCAGTTTCTCGCCTCATTGTCGTCGCATCGGTAGGTGGCCCTTCCTCTTGGCAGCACCGATATTCTTGGGAATCGGCTCCGGACTTTTGTATTCGGTGGAGACGACGACTTCTGAAGCCAAATTGGTTGGATATCAGATTCTAGCCGGGGTAGGCACCGGTCTAGGCCTGCAAAACTCGCTTCTTGTTCTTCAGTAATTATTGTTCCTTCGCTCGTCTCATCGGCACATCAACGTTTGATCGCAGGATTGAATTTAAAGATGAACCGAGACTCATTGGCCAGGCAATGAGTATGGGCTCCTTTGCACAGGTATGTCGAACATACTTGAAGTAAACTCGTAATATATATTCTCATGCGCGTGGAGTTCTTTGGTGGAACGCTCGGTCTCGGTGTCGCAGAGCCGGTCTTCTCCTCTCAACTGTCGAAATATCTCAAGAAATATGCACCGGATGCACCCGTCTCAATCGTGACCCAGTCTCCCACGTCCATCTATACAGCTCTTCCACAGGAAATGATTGCTGGTGTAGTCGAGGCCTATACTGCGAGTCTGAAAATTGTGTTTCTGGTCGGTGTGCCTGTGGGTGAGTTGAAGTTCAGATACGCTGTTGCTGTTATCCAGGAAACTCCCTCACACGATTGCACAGCGTTTCTGGCGTTGGTATCAGTCGCGATCATCAGGAATGTAAAAATCGAACGACAAGAGAAGGATGTCCAAGTTGCTGACCAAACAAGCCAAATGAAAGACGACCAGGAGGCGTAACGGAGTATGGGGCAAGGGCTTACACCTTCCCAGTTGACAAATGGAGTAGGAGCCATAGCCCTAAAATATAGACTAAACGAGATGAATGTAGCCGTGAAAAATGGTGTTTAAAACCACGAACCTACACTGCGGGTTGGCTAGTTCCATGGGCGGTCGATAAGGCTGATTTTGACTGTTTGGCCGGTATTTACTGCACTTTACCATCAGTAACGCTATTTACCCTTTGATGCAGACCTCTATTTTCTTTTTGATTGCGACCTCCTCGTCACCATCATCAATACCGCGTCAGTCACACTCTTCGCTTACTCTTCCCTTCTGCTTGCGGCCAAATTACGGTAATGCTCTCGTCAACTCATATGCGGATGATTGATCCTTTTGGCTCACTGAGTCCCGCACATCCCGACTCTCATTCCGCCTTCACCCGACGAATGAAGCAGCCAATTCTCGGCATTTTCCGGTGCCCAAACCCGCTGCTGGTCGAATCAAATCCGGGACGATACACTGCACCACGAATGTCAACATGCTTTCGCATTCCTACTCCCAATTCGAGATGCACAACGGGCAGCAAAACCCATTATTTAGAGCTGTTTTGCATCGAGGCTTAGACCAGCCGAACGGGGCCGATTTGTTCCCAGCTCCAGCCGCGCTCGTTCGGGGACGTATTTCCTTCCAGTTGTGTGCCTTTCTTTTGCCTGGACACGTCTCATGAGTTCTGCCAATTGCTCAGTGATGCTGGGCAAGTGCATTGTCACTTGAATTCCAAGAAACTAGACGGTTTCGGCTCACAATCCGGAAGCCGACGCATGCCGATACTTATTCTCGACTACATTTATATTGCCTTCGCAGCCCACACTACATTATCTAGGGACACCACTCCCGCAATACGTTACAAGGTATCTGTGATTTTATTTGACAACATATAGCTCACCCGCGCTACAAAACGCTGCGTGCAACATTGCCGAATAATGTTGCCGAACTCCTCACAAACGTCAGGGTGCAAGATCCCGTGGATAGGATACTGGCCTACCCAAGCTACTCACTTCCACATTCCAGACTGAACGATGAGTAGTGTATCTTGTGCTTAATAATTAGTTGTTCTACGGGACTTGCGTTCGAACCCCGGTCTTGTTTTTTTATTACAATTAAATACCTTCCCGCCTTTTATTTGGGATTTTTCCTCGCCTTTTCTTCCCCATTACCTGAATTCGTCCATTCTAATACCCGCCTTATATTAATCAGTCTACCTAGCTTGCTAGACCCTGTACATCAATATCGTAGATTTTGACCTGGTAACAATATATCCTAGAGACGGTGCGGCAGACCAAAGCGGAAACGAAGAATGTACTAAAATTTCCCCTTAAACATCTCATAGTAAGTCGCCATGCCCTCCAGCATCCACACAACGTCGCCGACAGCCAGCTCCCACGTCTTGCGGAGCCCTACATCCTCCCTGACGGCCTCTCCCCAGCACAATAGCGACGCCACAATAGTCAGAACACCATTCACGCCCCAATGATATAACGGTCCCCACTCCCTCCCTCCTTGAGCATACCCCTTCGTCACCGACCACCGTCCGTCTCCATCCTTCTCTCTCCACGACGGTTGCAACGAATCCCACCACGCCTGCCAAATCGCAGCATAATCCTCTGGCTTCTCGACCTTCGGCGGCCGCTCCCGCCGCCCACGCGTGATCCACGTCGATACCTGCTGCGGACGCAATTTGTGGGGTAGCCTCGTTGGCCCCTGCTCGAACCGCGACGCCTTCTCCATTCGCGTCCACGCATCAATCAAAGCGCTGTAATGACAGCCCAGGTCGGCGGCAGTCATCAGCGCATATGCGTCGCAAAACCATTTTGGAGCGGTCGGAGGGCAGGGAACGAATGTCGTCGAGAGCGTAGGGCGAGGCGTCGACGGAATGAGCTCCTGCGGCCCAATCGCCAGCTGAGCAGCGTTCGAGAGAGGGGGAGGTCCCATGGTGCTGACCTGGGAGGGCATGGGCGCGGCATCAGCATCTCCACCGCTACCGCCTGCACCACTTCCCTCCGCGGCAGGGCCATTACCCGTATCCCGAGGGATATTCTCCGCACCATCACCACCTGCGCTGGAGTCGACCTCCATCGCGTCGCCCTCTCCGCCTTGCGGATGGCGCGATGATCGGCGCACACCCCCCGCGGAAACGTTTGCGGCTTTCCTCCCGCCCCGCCCACCCCTTCCCCCGCCTCGCACCTCTTTCATCAACCCCCGCAACTCTTCTCTCAGTGGTCCCGCCGTCGGGGTAAAGTCCTCCTTGAGCTGTTGGAACATGAGGCGATTGCGGGCGACATTCCGCAATCGCTCTTCCTCGTTCAGAAACCACCCATTGCTTGCGGGCGCTGGATCTTCCTCCTCGTCAAGAGGCGGGTCTGCTGGCGGAGGAGAGGCGGAGGGTGACGGAGGTTTGTCGAAAGCGACCACAGGCGAAGGAGGTGCTGCAGGCGCTGAGGACGCTGGCATTGTACCGGGAGGAAGCCGAGCCGTGGAAGGCGACCCGCTAACGCCCTGCGAGGATGCAGAAGGCGGTGCGTCAGACGTAGGTAGCGACGACGTTGTGGGCGGCTGTGAGGGAGAAGACACGTCTCCGACGGTAGGGGTCACCGCCGCTGCGGCGCTCGAGCTTTTGGATGTTTTGGGCACGGTGCGAGGGCGAGGACGGGGGGGCTTTGGCTTCGGCTGCGCGCCAGACGAGTCTCCGTTGCCTTGATTCAATGCCTTGTTTTCTTTTGCACGCCCCTTGGTAGTGACCTTCCGTTTCTTACGGGGGCGATCCCCATCGGAGGCGTCGTTTTCGGAGTCGTCAGAGTCGGACTCGGAATCATCGGAATCACTGTCGGATTCCGAGTCAGACCCCTCAGGGTTGATAGTGTACCCTGCAGCGTCCAAGTCGGACGGCTGGCCAAGCGCGGACTTCGCACAGTCCTCTGGAGCTAGTACAATCTTCAATTATACGCCAAAGCAGCAGCGTGCGGTCACTTACTGAAAGCTGTACTCAAGTATTCTAGCATAAATTGAGACACATTGTCGGCGAAACGGTTCTTGTCCCATTGAGGCCAGTGATCGGCTGCCGCCGTGCGGTTTTGTCCATATGAAAGACTACCCAAAATGTCAGCTACCGTTGACGCAAGCTGCGAGGAGGGACTATACTTACTGTATGGTGCGAAGTTCCCCACCAAACTCAGGAATTGGGCCGCCCACGATCAATGTCGCATGGAGCCCGGTGGCGGCGTTGATCCCGCGCAGAATCGGCGCCATAAACTCGCTGAGATTGTTGATGCAGCTTCGCGTAAATCAGCTTAAGCGCATCTTTGCAGCCGACTGTACTGACCGTTGACGAGCCTCGGGCGTTTGCGGCGGGGGGTTTTTGAGCGCCTGAACGTACTCTTCCTTCGCAGCGGCGGCGTCAGCCTTCGCCCGAGCCGCGTAGCCTTCGCGTTCAGCGGTGGACAATGCTGCAAAGACCTTGCGCGCGACGGCCGCTCGAAACCCGGCTTTCGGTTCCTTGCCGGGCTCCTCCTCTCCCACCACCCCGCTCCTCGCACGAGACTCCAGTTCCTTCTGCCATTCCTCAGCCACAATCGGTGCGATCTTCTCTGCGTACGATTCCCGCATAAATTGCTGATATGCCTGACGAGCCTTCGGTGGAGAGGTCAAGCCGGAGAGTTTGGCCAGTAGGACGGCGAACGCGTCTTTCAAGGGGTCGAGACCACTAGTACGTTGGTTTTTGCGTAGCTTTCTAGCCCGGTAGACAAACCAGCGCCGCATGCGCTGAGGGCGAGCATTAGAAGAGCGATAAGTGACAGTCACAAATGTGACTTACCCGATTGAGGATATCGACTCGCGCTGACCTTTCCACCTCCTCCTCAGGCGACAAAGCTTCTTCTTGGATGATACTGTTCTCCTGCCACTCGCGCAGTACTGGTTCTTCGTGATCTTGGGTTCTCCAGTCTACTCGAGCGTGGAATTCTCGGCAAACCTTCTTCCAATACTTTCTCTCGTGACGCCAGCCCTTGTCCATCGCCTTTTGGTACCCGTCAATGTGGGGCTTGAGAATCGTCTCGCGAGCTCCTTCAGCCCATAGCTTCAGGTTTTTCTTGTTCTCTTTAGGAACTCTGGGACGCTGGCGCTTCGGTCTATTGTTGCCCATTCTCGCCATTATGATATTCGCAAGCTGTGTCAAGGTCAAGAAAAACTAGCTGAGGGCTCTGAAACTCTGGCTTGCCTGGTGCTACACCCTTCTGCGGCCTTAGACGTTTTTTTTCGCGGTGGGAGGAAGCGGAAGGGCTTGTATATCCTTATTTAGTCATCTGTTTGGAGTGTCTCCGTCTCTAACAAGTTATCCGCGTACAGTGCCGCGCTCCGGTGCATCAGAACGGCAATCGGAGATTCAAATGCAGGGTATAAAAGCCTCTGATTTCCTTTTGATCCCCCCCAACTCTCTTCTTCGTACCACAATGACCTCTTTCGACGCTCCTGCCTCTGGCACAGCCAACACTGTCCCAGGGGCCGCTCCCCCCGCCTACAATCCAGGTCAGCTGCATATACACTCTCTCAACGTCTTCTAACTCCCGCTTTACAGCCGAGACCATCGCGACGCTCGCCAACATGCTCAACGCGATGGTCAATTTGTCTGGAGGTATGTCAATTTCTCTACGCCCCTTCCCTCGTCTCAGGTGAATACAGGCTCTGCTCCCTCCCCCTCTCCGGCTTCTGCCTCCCCGGCTCCTGCCGTCGTCGCCGCCGCCCCCGTCGCCGCCGCCCCCGTTGCTCCGACCGTCGCTCCCGCCGTTGCCCCCCTCAGCTTGCGCACTCAAGGACCGTGGCTCGCTGGCTTGCTCTTCATTGTGGTCCCCACTCAGCATCTCCAGGCCGTTCCCGAGGACCCCATCGCTGACGGCGAGGAGCACCCCGTGTGGTACGCCATCACCAGAGGCAGGCACATCGGCATCACCCTCAGCAACCCTTTTGCGCTCGCGGCGATCGTCGGTGTCTCCGGTGGCCACATGAAGAAGTACAAGACGCAGATCTTGGCTCTCCAGGCCTTCAACGACTCCCTCACTCTCGGCATGGTCGCGGTGCTTCCCTGATTGTGAGTGTCTCGCCCGATCCGTGAACCGCGCTCATTTCTCTGTATGCCGCGTGGTCAGCTAATCAGTTGCCTTGCCCTTCGTATCGCGTAGTCGTAGATCGTGTACATTCTCGATTTTACTCGTAGCCGACGCGTACTGTAAATTTGAATCTGCAATTGCCGTTTTGGGATACGATGTGACTATATAAGAGATAACGAGAAAATGTCAAAACCGGATCACAGAAGAAAAAAAAGGCCCCGCTCCCAATTTGGCGCGATGAATCTACCAGATCTCTCTCCCACTCAACAACATCACTTGATCTTCACTCATGCGTCGCTCACTTCCTTCCCACCACCCTCCTTCCTTTCCTTCACCCAACCTGCACCATGAGTCACTTTGCTCGCGACGCCCTCGCCACCGCCTCCAACGATGTGGACTTTGCTCAGCTCTTAGCTAACTTGAATCTCGGGCTCGACGAGGTTGCTCCTAATCCTCGGACGCCACCTGCTCCGGCTGCTCCCGCCCACCGTCCTCCTCCCCCCGTACCTCCTCGATCTACTCGACCACCCGTCATCCGACCTTCCATCGCTCCTCTACCTCTGGAGCGAGGTGCTCCGACAGATCTGCCCAGCCCACACTCTCGCGCACCCAATTGGCCTCCTCTTGGCACTCCGTCCCCCGCCGCCGCCCGCCAAACTGGTTACCAATACACTTCCCCCACGAAGTCGGGATCAACTCCGCACTGGTGCGTCGTCAACCCAATCCCCAAATTAATCGCTAACACATTCGTTGTGAGGTCTGAAGCCGGCATCGCGAGTCAGGGGGTCGACGGAGCGCACGTCGAAGCGATTCCCAAGGTAAAGAAACCGTCGCGAGGCCGCAAAGGGGGCATTGTAGTCTTTGTCGGCCTTCAGTGTGGTGTGTACGATAATTGGTTCGTCGAAATCTCTCTCTCTCACCATCGATTTATTACATGTTACTGATATTTGTGTTAGGAACCAAGCGAAGGCCTTTGTGCAAGGCGTGCCTGAGGTCATTTTCCGTGGATACGCCACTCGCCGTGAGGCGGACGCCGCTTACGCCTACGCCCTCGAACGGGGATGGGTTTGGGTCTCAACTCATCCCCCAACCCATCTCCCCTCACTCCCCGAACCTATCTCGGCCGACCGCCCGAATGAGCTCAATGCATTACACGGCGACGCCGCTCACGACGACATGTATTATGTCGTATACCGTGGTCTACAGCCCGGCGTTTACTTGTCGCAGTGAGTAATATTTCCGGGCGAGAAGGTCGGCTCGCGCGCTGATTCCTTTTGCAGCGTGGAAGCTGCGATCCACACGATGTGCGTTCACAGCGCCGTTCACGAATCCATTTCAGGGAGATCCAATGCGCTCCGCAAATTCGCACACGCCGTGGAAAACGGGGACATTGCGGTTGGGCAGCGGCGCCTGTCCCCACGTATCTAAGTAGTGTTGTTCTCAATTTTAGTGTCCTATGTAAAAATTGCGATGTACTTCAATCAAATGCTGCTTCCTACCTCTTTTTCGGACACTGTGAGGGTGCGCAAGTCGACCTAGAGGCAGCGCTCCGCACCAAAACCCCATCCCCGAGATGCCCGACAGACGGTCTTTGAAGCTCGATCTCGCGAATTGTGTAACTATTACCTAGAAGTTCAATATTTTGAGCCATTCTGAGATGCAGCGGACACTGTGATTTTTTTTTGGAATTTTATTTTATTTTTCTGGAGCGAACTTTCCACAAATGCTTCACTGAAGCCTCATTCAAGAAACACTACTGCCGCCTTGACTATCTTTCGAGCTCAACGTGAACACCACATGTTAACCTCCCTAAATAAGTTAAAGATCGCTACTTTGTAACTATGCTAACACTTTGGCTTCATTACTTTTTGCTTGAAAGCTCTCAATCGTGCGGAAGACGCGCTTTATTGTGAAAAACTATCCTTTAACGCGTTCGTAAGTTCACCCACCAGGTCGCGTTCCCTTGCCGCGGCTTTGTTGTTTGGTTTGTTTTGGTGACACGGCCCGGGTGACACGTCACATTCCTCTTCCGTTCTCCCACCTCCCGCACCAATGCTGGGCTATCCGCCCCTGCAATCTAAATTTATTGAACCCGTCCCACATCGCTCGCCACGCTGCAGCCCAAGCCCTTCCGAGTTCGTCTCAATCAAGCATCTCGCCGACGTTACCGACTCTTTCCCAGGGCCTCCACCCAGCCTGAGGACGAGGAAAGACAGCGCAGGAATGAAAAGGCGCGGATAAGAATGGTGCGGTACGCACACTTGTCCCTTGGTTTCTTTCCGTGCCCTCACACCCTTCGCAGAAGACGCGCTGCAATGAAGATGAGGCCCCCCGAGGTGCAGGCTGCCTACGCGGAGCGCGAGCGCAGCTATATGGCTAAGTATCGCGCCAAGTCGGTCGCGTTCCACGCTTCGAGGGATGTCGCAACTAACGCCTTCCTAGGAACAGGGACAAACTACGATCATGGGAGACCTCACGGCGACACGCGTACGTTTACCTTCGCACCTCCATTTTTTCACCAAATTCTGATTCTCTTTGTCAGACGCTACATCGAGGTATACGGCGAGGAGATCTTCAATGCGTACCTGGCCGCTCGTCGCGCGGTCCGTTTCTTGGCATTTCTCAAGCGGCGGCGTGTCGACGCGTACGACATCCACAACCACGAGGAGTTTGGGGAGGACTCGGAGGATTGGGGCTTGGACGCAGAATTGGTATCATTTGATTAGTCGTTATTCCTGTTTCTTTCTCGTTTATCGTCGTACCTCGTAGCTTTCCTAAATGCTGTCTGTACATACACAATCAATTCAGGCTTGTCCCTCCATTTTGGACCCGGAGTGAATCCACCATATCGTAACTTAGATTCAAGATCAACAACGGCGAAGAGCGAAGGCAATTTGGATTAAGATAGTGGATACGGTACAGGACAGGGACGACGACTACTACGACAGCCCGACTTTGAGGTGAGTGATGGAAACGGAAAACTTTACACGTCGATCTCATGGAATTGGCTGAAAAGCCGGTAGGTGTCCATCCCTCTATTCACTCGCGTGTCCTCCCAAGCTTGCTTTTCCTCCTCGGAGGCGTCCTTCTCAAACTGCTCATCCGTACGTCCCCCCTTCTCCGCCCACCGAAGGGCTCCAGCGCAGAAATATTGACGGAAAAGGTAGCGGTCCTCGTCCTTCCCAACCGCCGCGAATCGGTACTCCGTCGTCGCGGGAAGGACTGTTGTCATCCCGGCACTGAATCTAATGCAAGCATCATCCTCATCCAAGATCAACTCACCCCCCTCGAGGTCGTTGTACTTGCCGACCGCCGTGATGGCCTGCATCAAGTAGAAAGTCGCGCGACGGTTTTTGCGTGAGAGCATCGGTGCGTCGGTGAAATTGATTTCATAGGTGGTGAATGGGCAGTCGGGGAAGGGGGTAGAGAGGTCGGGGCGCAGACGGAGGAGTTCCGCGACTTGGTGGGACGCGACGGCGGAACAGTCGGGGAAGAACTGCTGCATAAGGTCTGCAGCGGTGTCTGGTCAACGGTGAGGTCGCTACTGAGGAGGGCATGACTCACGAGTTTGGAATCCGGCAAGCAGTTGGAACGCCTCACTTTGCTGGATGTGGGAGAGTTCTATGGCGTTGACTCCGGCGAGAGGGATAAAGGCCGGTCCCTGCGTTTGCTATCACGGTGAGCAATAATCAAGGAAATCAAGGGAATGACTGACGTCGTGAGGATATCCAGAAGTTAGGCCGCCACGCACGCGAGACTCGCCGGCACCGAGGCGCCAAAACTCACCGTTACGCAACAGTCGACGAAGATCAGTGTAGATATGATTGTGGACGACTTTCCACGCATACTTGATGGGACCGCCTGACACCACGCCCGTGACTACAGCATTGCGATCGACGAGAGCGCGGGGGCCTCTGAAAGAAGAATGAGATGACGATTCGGGAAAGACGAAGGTGAGAAATCAACCCACCCGCCCGAGCCAACATGGTGCGCAAGGAATCCCGCGTGCAGGAGCACCTCGGCGCGCACGACACCGTACTCCGACAAATCTCCTCGCCGCCCTTGACGCTGACGACGCGACTTGCGAGGCGGTGACTCCAACTCGGAAATTCTCTGCTCCACAGCCTGCTTTTCTTTCGCCAGCTTGACTCCCAATTCCAAAACCTCAAGAACTTCCTTCGACGCGAAATAGCGTTCCCAGCGTGCGCGCCCCAAGTCCTGGCGCTGTTCGATGTAGAGAGCGGCATAGTAAGGAAGAGTGTAACGCGGGGGTCGGGTTGGAGCTGCAGATCCGCCCAGCTCAGTCACCGTCGGGCTTGGGGCGCGAGCTGCGCCGTCAGAGTCGTCCACTGCGGCGTCGTCATGCTCGGTATCCGAGGCGAACAAGTCGGTTGAGGCGGGGCTCGCAGCACGCGATTCGGGGGACGAGACCGGAGCGGGCTCGTAGTCGCCGTCCGGATAGAAGTGAATAATGCACGTCGAGTCCGTGCACTGGGCAAACGAATGTTTCTGGCAAGGTAAGAAAATTAGCACATGTTTTTTAAGCATCTTGCTTGCACTTACCGCACCACGGTAGGCAACGTCGTTGTCCTCGCGGTTAAGAACGAGGTGGTTGTTGTACGCCAAGACGTCGGCGAAGCTGTAGGGGTGTTTGCTGAGGATTGGGGGCCCAGGGCGTTCGCGAAGGAAACCACGACCAGAGGTAGAGCGGCCACTGCGGAGGAGAGACATCGTGAGTGCTGAGGAGGGTGCTGAGAGTGCAAGTGCGTTGTTGGGGGGGGGGAATTGGGAGTCGGTTGCCAGTTGTGAGCCACTTTACTACATGCTTCTTTCAGACGCGTTGACCCTTGAAATCTCAGATCTTGTTTGTTTCTTGTTTTGCCCGCTGCAAATCCTATCGACGATACGTGTTGGTGTGCCGATATCCGCCGCACGTCGCTGAAGTTCTTATCCGGGGGTACATAAATTGTTCCAGACTGCTTTGGAAATCAGAATTCCACCAGATTCCACCTCATTCGACAGGCTCGCATAAATTCCACGGCATGCACTCTCCGCCTGACATTGAAGCCCACCAAATTTACGGGTATATTGTCATGAAATCCGCGTCACTGTTGGAGCGAGCGGAGACGGCCGACGAGGCGCAAACTCGCGCTAAACACGAGGAGGGCGCGGACGAGGACGACGAGCTGCCAGAGCTTCTGGCTGACAATGCAGAATACTTCGGCGCTGTTCCTACCGTCCCGCGCAGCGCTATTCGTATGTCTGGGTACGTGCCGGCTCCTTCCGCTGATTGTAATTCGACACCCGCTAATATGTACGGTAGGTTTTTTCGGACCATTCTCGTGTATGTACGCGGAGGAGATCATGCGGCCCGGCCACGCCACCACAGCCATGTCATTGGCTATGTGCTACTCACGGATCGCTACCTAGGGGAACGTTTGACCCGCGTGAATGCCAATCATCCTGTTGGATTGTACGTGGTCTGTGTTCTATTGTGAAATTTTACTGACATCGGGCCACTTTCAAGGCGCGGAAAGTTGTAGTTAATGGGGTTGGTGTTTTTGCCACAGTGTACGCATTCGAGTTCTCAGATTCAATCGATATTTCTGTTGCGGCGAAAAAAAAACCGGAGATCACGGACTTTTGAGGATCGCTCGTTATCGCAACTATCCAGCGCATGTGAAATAGTTACGCGCGGGGAAGATGCACTGCCAGTCCCAAGGACCCGTGCTCGGTGATTCAGACTGTTGTATGCTGGTCTGCGATTTGATTGCGTGCGCAATCGAGTACTGTTTGCAAAGTTAATGAGTTTATTAGGTAGTGCTAAAATACACAGAATCGGACGGAATGACAATCTCTGCCTCCGTATCGCAACTCTCCGGATCTTGTGTGGATAATTTAACCGCGGGGAACCTTTCAGCTACCGGGTGAACAGTTACAGGCCTTCTTCTGCCTTCTTCCAGGAAGACCCGTAACTATCTGATGAAACGGAAACAGTTACATGCTTCCGAGACGTGGGATGTCTTGGACCTTCTTGGACCTTGATGGAGATTTTGCTTCCGTGGAAGTGGCGTAGAAATGCATCCGTGGAAGTGAATGTGGTGATGCTGGAGACAGATTCAAGGGAGAGAACCAGCCGTATTGAAGATGAAAGCAGGAAATTAAAAAACCGAGCAGGAGTGGGGGCATTGTCAGACTCATGGTAAGCGCTGCCAGATTGGGATTCCGTTATGTTGTGACGATGGAGGAGGGTTGTGGGAAGTGCGTGTGGGGTGATATCGGCTAGGTTCGGTTCAAATAGCAGACTTTTATTGCCGCATTGGGACTCATACACCTACCGTTTGCATCGTTTGTCACCAAGAAATGCAGGAGAATAGTGACTTGCAGGGCAGTACTGCAGAGAAAGGTATTTTATTTTTCGTCGCGTTTATGCACTGAGTATGGCGTTGAAATACTTTCATCTACAGAATTGTCGAGAGCCCTCCAATACGGGGAGATGATGAAAGGTCTCGCGGCGGACCTGCAGGTCCAGAAGCGCCGAGGCGTTCTCCGATTGGACGACATCACGCCCGAAGATCGGGAGGAATTCCGTCGCGCCATGTGGGCGCGTCGCAGACGCGAGCGGATGGATGAGAAAGCCCGTCAGTGCCGAGAGATGAGGGCGAAGCGACCGGTGGATTACGCGTCGTTGCCCATGAATCGGCGTCCGATTCGCCGTATCGTCCGCTCTGAGGCCGCCAAGGCGCGCCGGCGCGGACACTGAGAAGCATTGGGAATACATTTAGACCAAAACCGAGCCGACGCTGAGGGGAGTCAAGATAGTGGCGGGGGGAATTCTTCTGTAGGCTGTGGATTAGAAAGTACTGAGAAATTGAAGCGGCGGTCATTTGGAAGGTCAAATTATGCAAATGAATCGGGAATTTCCGCAACCAATGGCAGAAACGCCTGGATAGCGACGAGCCCGGGACAAACTGGATCTAGCAGAAATCTATGAGCCGTGTTTCAATCACAAGGGAATAAGTAGGAACAAATGCCCCGGTCGGCAGCCTGAAATTTACGCGACGAACACCGTTCTGGGTTACTGAGGACGGGACGGTGGGATTATCGGACATTTCGGCTTTGATTTCGCGTCTGCAACAAACTGAGAGGGTCCGGAATATAAAAGAAAAGGAGATGCGTGGTCGACCAGACAGAGAAAAAAAAATCTCCTACCTTTCTACCTACTCTTCGTCACCCTGGCTGCCTCAACCCGTATCTTGCGAAGCGCCAAGGAGAATCTACCTCCTCTGGCTGCCATGTCGACCGCGCTACTTCCCGGTATGTATCGGTTTGCCCTAAGGTCAAATAATTGCACGCTGATTAGTATTTCTCGCAGCCCATGAGATTGTATCTCAACCCCGGAGCGTCGTGGACAGTGAGGTTCGCCGGGCTCAAAACCGTGCGCTCCGCCGCCTGCCTCTGATCGTTCTTACGAGGCGCGCGCCCGCCTCGGCGTCGCTTTTTGGGTGGCGTCAAGATCGCGAGAAGCCGCTCGAGGATGACGACTTGTGGGTTTACGGTATAGCGCCCCACGAGCAGTGGCCTTCCAAGCCTCATCACGGGTGCGGAATTTGTCGCCAGGTTAAATCGCATCCAGTCTCGTATGTTTTTCTTACCTTTTCTTGGATGCTTATTGGGAATTTAGACTCATTGATTTTTTGCCAGGTACACTTGCGGTCACAGCCATTGCTATGTTTGCATCCGGCTCTGGTTGGAGGAGGAATGGACCTGTCCCGACTGCATGAAGCCGATGTATCGCCCGCCGTTTCGTCATTATGGGGAGGAGGCTTGGATTGCCGATGAATATCCCGAGTGGGTCGATGAGAGCGTTGTCACTTATAGCTGGGCCGGTTTGGAGTTTCCCTCAGAGCCCCGAGTTTTAGTCCCCGCTACTCCTTGAAGCTTGCCATTGCGATTGCTTAGATATATCGTAGACACTGGTAGAATTTTGTGGTAGTGAGTAGTGTGCGAAGAAAAAGAGTCGGCGGCCCGGTGGGCCGCTGATTCCGTTGCATGCCGAAGCGGCCGCTGCACAGCATCTCCCTCTTGACCGACGACCAGCGCTGCTCGCCGCTGAGGCGGCGGGCAGCGTCCACCCAACCTTGAAATTTGAATCATCTTTCTATGCTGTAATTCTCCTTGTCCCTGGATCGTTTATAAGCCACTTTGCAATGTGAATCCCGCTGTTTACCCCCCCATTTTGCACTATGAGCCAGCGTCGCCGTGGCCGTCCTGCCTTCACAAATCTTAATCTCGGCGACATCGAAGAGGAAAGCAACGTTGACAATTTCGCGGTGACTGCGGACAGAGGAATCTATATATCTATCGACGGAAGGCGACGCAACGAAGAACTGCTCAATATATCCCACAAAAAACGACGCTTGGAGCCTCGAAACCTCAATGATAATCTGGCCGAGTGGATTCCCATACCGGAGGACAATTTTGCGGAGGAGGATGTGCGTGCGGCGGTTGGGGATGCGACGGATTCGGGAGCGAGAGTGCCGGGGCAACAGTACAGGTAGGTACATTATAATGTGCCCTGCTAAGCCCATGGGTGCATGTTACAACGCCGTCTATAGCTTACCGTGGCAGGGGCGCATTATAATGTGCCCCTCCCCCGCTTCTAATACAACCTATCAGCCACGCCATGCTGCCGTACCTCGGCAGTTCGGCACCTGATCCAGACCGGGGAAGTCCGAACAGTTGATCCCCGCTCCTCGCCGCATCAATCATGTACCTTGCCGCAACCAGCGCAATCATACGTGATTGATGTGACGTGACAGAGTGACATCTCACTTTGCCCTCGCTTTCTATCCCGCCCCTCCGATGATACAGCGTCGGGGGGGCGTGGGCCGTTTATCTCGCCCCTCCGACGATACAGCGTCGGGGGGACTACTCACATCTATGCTTTCGTCCCCCTCACGGTGTAAACCAACCCGCGGAACCACTCATCAATCACTCTCGGCTATCTCGTCGCTTTTGAGTCTCGTGGCACATTTCTTCCCACCATCCTCAATGCCTGCACCGACCTTCAGCCTCGACGAAAGCGACCCCGATTCCGTCCGTCGGTACAAGAAGTGGTGTGCTTCTCGCGCCTACAACAAGCGGTTTGTTTTCAGCCACTTGTTGTCTTCCTCTTGACTTATTTCCATTCAGAAACCGCGAAGCGCGTAACGCCAAAAAGCGCGAAAGGATGGCGATGCTTCGGGCAAAACAAAAGCATGACCCTCCCCTTATCCGAGCTGCCCGCCTCGTCGCCAAGGAGGATTCTGCTCGTCGTTACCGTGAAAAGTACGTCTTCTTTTCTATCTACTGTATCTAGCAGCTGACCCAATCAGGAATCGGGAATTGTTGGCCATCAAGGCTTGGGCTGCTCGCGCGCAGGCACGACGGGACGACGAGGTCAAGCGCAAACACAATCGCCTGCGAGCGGTACATCAAGACCGCCGCCTTCAACATGCGCTGCACGGATTGGAGTAGTTTTATTGCCATGTATTCAAAAGTAATTCACACCAAATTGTACATCGATTAACATTGATTATCCGAAGGTCCAAAGGAGCAAAACACCCGACGTATCCCTTTTCATCGCACCCATCTCTACCCCCCCTCTCCTCCTCTATACCATGGATATTTGCGATCCCCCTGTGTACTGGGACCCCGGCGAAACGGACATGACGCTGGCAGGGAAGGGGATGTATCTTGTCTGCGGTATATATGTTACGCACCCTGGGATCTACACGTCTTGGTGCGTTACACCATTCCTCCTTGTAATTCGTATCCTCACATCCTTACAGGCCGTCTGCACATGCACGGGTTGCAGGTGTCTCGAGGGCCACCGTCAAGAAATACTGGGATTACGATGAGCTTCTGTTCGCTTGGCATGCGGGGTGCCATCGAGGCGAGCATCGTCATCCACTGGCCATACCCGCCCCTCCTTCACTTCCTCCGCCGTCAACGTCCTCTCCTTCCGTGGCGTCATCCACGCGTTCAGCTCCGTCGACGCCCTCCCGGTCCGTTCCTTCATCCACGCGTTCAGCTCCGTTGACATCAACCCCTTCTGTTCCCTCGTCCGCGCGTTCGGCTCGCACTCCACGATCTGCTGTGCCGCCCCCAGCCACAACCTCTGCCCCTTCGCCCGCGCGTTCGGCTCCCACCCCACGATCTGCTGCGTCGCCTCCACCCACAGCCTCTGCCCCTCCGCCCTCGCGTAAGATTCGCACCTCACCCTCTGTTGCGTCAGCTCCACCAACAGCCTCGGCCTCTTCTGCCCCGCTTCGCACGCAGCCGTTGTCACGGCCACGTCCACGTCATACCCAGTCTTCGGCACCTTCTCGTCAATCTCGCGCAACCACTCGCAGTCCGAGCCCAGTCCTCCAGCTGCGGATCCACAGTGTTTCCCGCACGCCCTCGCCGGTGCTGGAGTCACCTCCAGGCAGTCCTCCCGCTTCTCCTGCACCCAGCGACAACGACGATCCCCCTGCTTACTCGGAGCATCCGGATCCGGCGCCACGTTCTCGTGTTGCCATCGCGCGGACCGGTCGCCGCTCCCACCGCGGCTAAATGGGCGGGGCAGATAGTGTCGTTAACCTACCCCTGATCGTTTTTCGTTTCAAATAAATGCTTTTTAACATGCGGTATATTATGGGGTGATTAGTTTCTCGAACTTCAACTCGCAATGTCAACGGACCAGAAAAAACGAAAGCGTACCGTCTACAAGCATTCCTCTGTAGAACAAAGTTCAAGTGTCGCGTCTGCGCCGAAGAGACGCGTTCTTTTTGAGCATCACCCACCTCCCCCGCGATCCCCTGAAAAGCAGAAAAACTATGACATCTACGACGAACTCATGGGATTCGCTGACAGTGACATGCCCCCACCGGTTCTTTCTGAAGGCCCTGCTGCTCTCAAAATCAAAGTCAAGCCGAAGGCAAAGCGATATGTGAATTCAGTACGTATTCTCTCAAAACTCCATTCATTTCCATTCATCTAAAATCTAAACAGGATCATCCACTGAAAACCTGGATCCCTCTTCGTGACGACTACAAGGACGGGCTCATACAGCTCAAGGGTCGCGGTCCGTGGTGGTCCAAAGGCTGCGCCATCTGCGGCTACTCCAACCCGACTTGGCGATGCGAAGACTGTTTCGGCAATCGCTTGCTGTGTCGGGCATGTATTTCCGAACGCCATCGTGATCAGCCATTACATCTACTTCAGGTATTTTTGTGTTTGGTATCTGAGGCGCATACTAACTCTCGCGCAGGAATGGGAAGACGAGTATTTCAAGCGGCGCACCTCCAAAGATCTCGACCTAACATACCAGATTGGGCATCCATTTGGAGAGGACTGCCCATTCAACTATTCCGGCCACTCTAGACCGTTCGTTGTGCTTGACAACAATGGAATACATTCGCTTACCGTCAACTTCTGCCGCTGTTCCAACGCCCCTTCTGAGGTTTCGCAACTGCTGAATGTCGGCTGGTATCCCGCCACGCATCACGATCCGTCAACTGCCGCCACTCTGAGCTTAGTCCGCCGCTTTCACAAACTTAACCTACAAGCTCGACTGCCGGCCTATGATTTCTACAACACATTGGTCATCTTGACGAACGCAGCCGGACTTGAAAAAGTTCCCGTATGTCAATATCTCTGTCATTTTCCATAATGCTGATTTGCTCCTTAGGATCGTCTCCCGCAATTTATGAACATCGTTCGCGAGTACCGGCACCTCAAAATGTGCATTCGTGCCGGACGCGGACATGATCCCGGAGGCATTGCTGCAACGAGCGCCGGTGAACTTGCTATGCCATGCCGCGCATGTCCACATCCACACATCAATCTGCCGGAAGACTGGGCAGACGCTCCACCCGAAACCGCGTATGTTGTTGATATTCTTCAACGTTTTGGTACTGATCCGTTCTTCAGATGGATTTATCGGCAGTTTCTATCCGAAGATGCCAACTTCAAAATGAAGGGCCGTGCCCAGTCTACGCGCGAAAACGATCCGACACTTGGACCTGGATGGGCGTATATGGTGGCAAGCGACACTTATCTCACTTATCTAGCTGAACACATTGACGAGGACGAGGTGTGTAATATTCTGAGTTGACGGATAAGGCACTCACACGTAGTTTTGACAGATCAGTCACTGTGTATCTTTTGCCGCGCTTTGGTCCGCCAACAACAAACGGTCTAAAGGTTTACGTGCCACCGGTATCGGTTCCGTCAGCTGCTCCCGTCACGAAGTGTTCCGACCTCTTGGCACCGGCGACTTGCAAAAGGGAGAAAAGTATGTATATTCCAAACTACTCTCCTTATTGAAAACTCATCTATCTACTCAATCAGGTATTCAAACATGGACTTCCTCTTCTTTTCCAGCCTCATCGGTATCACTCTACTTACCATTGTCGCAAGCTATGACATCGCTTGCCAATGGTGCCGAAACTTTTGGAAACGCGCCAAGAATATGCCGGAAAACCTTCAGCTCCCGGACTGGGTGGAAATCATCTTCAAAGTCCCCAAATTCCATCTCCCGCCGCACGTCAAGAAATGCCATGGCCCGTATTCATTTAATTTCACGAAGGGAGTCGGGCGAACGGATGGTGAGGGAGTTGAAAGAAATTGGTCTTGGTTGAATTTGGCGGCACGATCAATATCTGTCATGGGTCCGGGGGCGCGTGAGGACACAATCGATGACTTGTGTGCCTTCTTTAATTGGAAAAAGACCGTAGATTTAGGTATGTCCCCAAACCGCCGGGCCGTTCCTCTTCGCTGATGAGGAGATAGGAAATTCGTTACTGCGCAAGATGGTGTTGGCCATCCCTCAAGCAATGATTCATAGCCGAGCATTCCACTCGTTCACCAATGGTTTACGGGAAGGGCACGAAAGTGATTTGGCGATGTGGGAAAAAATGGTGAGGGACTGGGAGGCAGACAACGACAATACAAACCCGTACGATTATGCCGAGGTTGAAGGTAAGTATCAGTTCTCAATTCAAAAACCATTTGCTGACTGCAATTTAGCCAAAACAATGGCCGACGTTTTGGCGCGCATCGCCGCCGAGGAACATGCGGCTGTAATTCGGGATGGCGCGTCCGCTATCACTGTCAAGCCCGGACCATTTTTGATTGAAAGCATCGAGATTCAGCAAACACAGCAAGTAACATGAACCTTACGCTACCATGACTCACTGTTTGACAGGGCGGCAATACAACTCGAAGCGAAACGGCCCAACCGCACAACGATTCAAGCCACAGCACTTCAGCGCTCAAGGACATTGCTGCTAGCTAAGGTGAAAGTTATACACGACGAGCAAGCAAAATACATGCCTGGTCTCAAGACATGGCTTGGCCAACAATCACCCGCCCTCCCAACCGGCAGCAATGCACAGCCCGAAACAATTCCCATCTATCTCCCGTCTTCTTTACCCCCGGAAGCACGCGACGCCGTGTGTGCGCTATCTCTCGTACAACAAGAAGATGCACTTCGGGAGGCCCAGGCTACCGAGGCCCTCCATTCCCTCCGATCTAACCTCCGAACCCGCACCTTTGCACACCAATTCAAGCGCAGACACCTTGGCGGTCAAGGCGCATACACAAAATCCCGGGAGTTGCTTGATGGCATCGAACGGCGGATTAAATCTGCCGCCACGCAGTATCGCGCAGCGCATCAAGCGCTTATCAGTTTACGGGGTTCCGGTGCGTGGGAGGACGAGTTGCGGGAGCTGAGGAAGGAGGATGTCCGAGGAATGAACGAACGCGCGCTGAATGAGCAAGAGAAAGAGGAAAATCGGAAGGCACGGCTGTTGGCGGGATTGACGGAGGACGCAGACGAGGACAACTTGGACGAGTACGGAGACCCAGTTGAACTCACCACGCTATTCAATCTGGAAGCAGGTGAGGGACGACGAGAGCTTTCTTGGATTTGGTATACCGGGGGTGTGCGAGAATCGGACGTTGGCCGGGACGGCTCGCTTCACGAAGGTGAGATTCATTACAAGAACAATATATTCATATCTAATATCAAGCAGACATTCGAGTTGAGTGGACCAAGGCCCGCGCGCGCGCCGATCGGTGGCGAGAGGAATTGATTCTCCTCGACGAAGAAATGCGGAGAGTACTTGAGTTTTGTTCTTGGAAGGCTCGGTGGTGGGAAGAGCGCATCCAAAGTCGGGCGTCAGATGATGTTCCTGCGGAGCTGCAAGAGGGTCTAACGGCATATGCTTTGGCACAGGCGGCGCGGGAACGAGCTTGGGAGTCGCAGTGGCGCGGGAAATGGACAGCAGTGCGTGAGCGTGCCAAGATGGTGATGCGCGACCATGTCGTGGATGTGTCGGAGCTTGTGCCTTTGGAGGTTGAGTTGGATGAAGAGGAAGACTTGGAGCTCGATGTCTCGGACAATGACGACGACTAGGCACCATGTAAATATAGCACGGAACAATATTAACCGCTGTCAAATCTCTGCCAAGATGAAGTCAAATATTCCTCAACGCACAATGTTTGACCTCGCAAGAACTCATTTTTCAAACCCCAGCCATGAACTTCGGGAGTTAAGATCTCTGATTTATTCTGCATTTTTCTGTTCAAGAATCAATTTTTTCCGATTTTATTTTACTTTTCACTTGTGCAGCGAAACTAGGTACTCAAAACCCGTTTGTGAACCTCACTAGCTTCAGACCGTTCTTTCAACTTCCTGAAGTTGTCAGTTGAAAATGCCATTGAAACTCTATGAAATGAAACTAATACATCCCGTACGTTAATCCCGACCTATTTTACTCTTCAATTCTCACCGTGAGCTCCAGAAACGAGCGTTGAAGAATTCACCGTGGTGAGTGCACCATCAAGAATCAGTGGTGAGTGCACCATCACAGAGTGAGTGACGGTCCTCGTCACGGACAGTGAGCCACCCGCCTCTCCGATTTCCTCCTTCGCATCATGTCCCGCCCCGAGATTCTGCGATCCGGCGAGTACTGGCAGGACCTTCGCCGTCGAAAGCGAGAAGCAGACGCTGCCCGCGAGGCGCGACAGGCGGGAGAAGCCGAAGATGCGCCTTCTCTTTGCGACGGCACTCAAGTCTTCACGTTTGCCCCCGGACATTCCCAACCCTTCGTCAGCGTACAACACCCGGGTGGCAAACTGTTGCCTGTTACTGGACCCTCAGCGTCAAGTTCACCCGAGACGCGCCGGAGGATACAGCGGGAGGCTGCAAGGACTAAAAAACGGTGTGATCTGGAAAGGGATAGGCGTCTGGCGACCTCAAAAGCACTTAAACAGGTGAGAGATATCTTCATTTATGAATCTTACCCTCTCCACTGACCCAGATTTTCGCTAGAAGTCGGACGCTGCAGATGCTGCGCTTCTGGCGCGTTTGCAGCGCGGCAGCGCTGGCAGCAAGAAACATTCGCTTGCAAGCGCCGACGACGTGCGCCCGGCGAAAAAGGTTCGTCGATGTTTTCCCTGCTTTCATCCGTTCTCATCCTGCATCTCCCAGCGTCTTGTTTCGTCGGTTTAGTGTATTTTGCTTATTTTGATTGTTTTCCGCGCAATAGAAATCTGGACGACGAATTTATTGAATTTTGAGAAAGCGCAAGAGAAGTATTCAGTTTGAAGAAGGAGCCCGAGGCGCCTCGTTTCCCGCCTCCTCGCCGTCACAATCCGCCTTGGCCTCAGCCGCTGCGGCGGCATCCGAGGCTGCAATGTGCTCCGCCGATCCCCACCCAAACCTTGCCTCCACATCGTCGCCCCTGTCCTCCTCCCAAGTCTTGCTCCACCCCTGCTTCCATGCATCGTCGTCGAAATCAATCTCCTTCGCTGCCTCCTTCCATCTCAGCCATCCGGGGCTTTCCCAGCCGCTTCCCCCGCCGGAGCTACTCCCAGCGCCACTCCAGTCGCAGTCGCCAGGACCCCACGCGGGAGGACCCCATGCGCCGGGGCTACCCCATCCGCTGCTGCGTGCAGCATCCTCCATCTGAGCCCATGCTTGAGCATCGTCTGCGGCCTCGTCTGATTTGTTTCCCATTAGAAAAACTCGAGAAAATGGACGTGAGATGAACGTACGATAAGTAAGGCGCAGACCAGCGCTCCTTTCCCAGGAACGACGCTGCGCCCGCGTGCGCTCATGAGTGCGGCGGCGACGGGAGGTCGAGTTAGTTACAGTAGCTAGAAAATTTGTGAGGAATGAAATAAATGCGATAGAATTGAGTTTGCTCACCATATTCGCGTTTGCACATAGTCCAAAGAGGAAGGTGTCTGCAGCCCCGAAAACAAACAAAGTCACATACTGTGCACTCACCACGATCGACCACTCACCATGGCTCGCAAGAAAAACAATCTACCTCCTGGAAGAAAGTCCGACTTCACCGGCGAGAAGAAAGAATGGCTTGAGCACTTCCGCGAAGAACTACGGGATGCCCCGGGTGACCCTGGCAGCGTCTACGACGACGCGATGAATGCCTTCATTGCTCGGTATGGCTACGACCTCCCATTCGGCCAGAATGTCGACGGTGACCCGGAAGACAATCCGCCCCACATTTCACCCAACCCCGATAAGGCGGAAAAGACCCGTCGCGACGGCATCCAAAAGAAACTTCGTGCAGTGCGCCATTTCTTGCTTTTTGCTGATTCATGATGCTAACGAGGCCGAGCAGAAACTGTCCAACTACTTCCGCAACCGCTGGCGGGGCAAGAAAATCCACTCGAGCGCGATCAACAACATCTTGGGCACCATGCGGAGCATGGCGGGCCCTACAGCGCGTCCTCGTCGAAAGCCAGCGATTGCTGTGTACTCCAAGCTCCACTACGCCGACCGTGTCAAACCAAAATTCGACAAGCTCTGGGACGAGGTCAAGGACACGAGGCCTGCCAGTGACCGATTCGCAATGTCGCAGGATTATTTGCGAAGTTGCTATGAAGCCGAGAGCGACGAGTTCAAGGAGGCGATAGTGGCGAAGAGCGCGGAGATGCACGCGGAAGCGATGGCGGAGTGGAAGGCGGCGAGACAGGTGCCTGAGAACAGTGCCGAGGAATATCACACGTACGTTTTGCCTGCCCCAAGACGCGTCGGGTTTTCAGAAAGCTAACAAATCTAAATTAGCGCAATGGAGACGCTGACCGAAGTCGGCATACCTATGGCCGACGCGCTCGCTGAGCGTTTGGGGTCTCACGTCGTAATTCTGGTGGTCGGTCCGGTGGGTTCGGAGAAAGGTGAAGTATGCTTGCGAACGTACGTTTTTGCTTTCTTTCTCTCTATTTCTGCAATACGATGGCTAACAGTAGACCACAGCGTCTTTTCAGACACTAGTAGTCTACAAACGGCGAGGACGTGGGCGCAGTTCGACCAGAAGGGATTCACTGCCATGGAAAATTCGATCACGCGCTATGGTCGCGCCGCGTTCAGTGAGTCGAGGCGCATCAGTATTAGCACTTGGGGTACTAACCGACATGTCAGGCAAAGCGGAATGTCAATCCCGTGCTTGGCCGCCGCTGGAATTGGAAGGTCTGATACCGATGGACGCGGAGACGCCGATTCCGCCTCCCCCAGGTCCCACCATCCCCACAAAGACAGTCTCCAGCTCCAGCGCGCCTCCCGTCAATCCCAAAGCTTCCTCAGCGGCCGGCACATCTCGCCCCGCTCCCCACGCGGCCTCTATCCCCTCCACGCTGCCCCAAAGCCCCAAAGCATCGTCCACCGCACCAAATGCAGCTTCAGTCTCTATCACGTCTGTCCCCGCGCCCACCGTAACCACTACACCCGACACGTCAATGTCAGAGCCTCCGCATGCTGATCCCGATCACGATGGAGACGATAGGTCGGAATGGGCTCCGAGTTTGGTGCTCGCCCATGACTACCTCTCGGGGAAGAAGTGGGGGGAGCGCTGGACGACTCTTCTGGATGCGCTCGTCAAACACGAATGGTCTTTCTGGCACAAAGAGGAGGACGGGAACCTACCTAAGGGGAAGGAACGACCGCAGGAATTCGCCGACTGGATGAAGGAGCATCGGCCGCATATAGACTACCCAGTCAGCAAGAGCTTTGGGGAGGAATTATTCGATTGGTGGAAGTACTTGGGGCCAGCGGGGCGGTGGGACAACGTCGAGACGAGTGGAGAAAAACCAGGTGTCGCCAGCCGCGTGAAGCGCGACTTTTGGGTGCTGGGCTGGACGAAGCTTCATAGAAGGGGGAGGAACGGGCCCATGTTGCTTCTCCTCGGTCTCGCGTGGTGGGGTCAGTCGATCTGCAATGCAGCCGCTGGGGAAGGACTTGGGGCTGGCGAGAGGGCATTGGAAGGAAACGAGTTGTGGAAGTTGCTTGTCGATGATGTGTGCTGGGTCCTGAGAGACGTTTTGACGCAGAGCCGTGCGACGCTGGAGATTGCCGCCGCGGAGAAGGAGCAAGAGGAGAGGGAGGCAGCGGAGGAGGCGAGTAAGAAGAAGATGAAGGGGAAGGCAAAGGCGAAGCCGAAAAAGGGCGGTGGAAAGAAAGCGGCGGAAACGGAAGAACCCTCAGCGGTGATTGGGAAGAAACGGTACGTTCATCCGCACATAGAACGATCCGGTTGTTAACTGTGCATGGTCAACAGAAAGCGAGGGTCAGATGAGGATACAGGTGCGCAGAAACGAGTAGAACGAGGAGGAGAGACGTCCGAGCGGCCGAAACCAAGGCCAGTACGAGGGTAAGCATCTCCACCGGTATCCAACTCGCATGCCTTGACACGAAGAACAGAACACATAGGCGCACGCACGCCGAGCCTATTAATATGGCGTCCAATCCGGATTCTGCAAATCCTGCACTATCGGAAGCAGGAGGAGGAGAACCGATCGTGGAGACGGCGCCAGCAGGCACTGCAAACGACGAAGGCGACGCACCTGCAACGGAAAACCCAGAACTGGACCTTGAAGAACCCCCGTCTGCACCTCCAGCTTCAGCTTCGTCTCCTCCGACCGCCCCTACAACGCCAGCTGTCGTTTCTCATGACGCACCGCCTCCCGTCACTGTCATTCCGTCTGATTCGCCGCCTCTCATACCCGCGGATCGGTCTGGAGATCAATCCTTGCCGAAGAACGCGGATATCGACAAGAGTCCCACTCGCACTACCAACATCGATCTCCCGTCTGACTACAATATGCTCGACATGGACCCCTTCGCAATGGATACGGGGTACACTGTTGAAGAGCTGGAGGAGATGATGATGGATGTGGATGCTGATCTCGATGACTCTGGCGATGAAAGTGAGAATTTTGGGCTGTCGGGTAATGTTGATTAATTCTCGTATTGCTGAGGTACATTGTACGATTTTTTTGCTCTACATTGACAATACGCAAGCTTTTTTTCCGTAGTGATGGGGTTGATTTGGAGTGAAAAAACAGAGTGAAAAAAACAGAAAAAATAAGATTGAGAAAGGCAAAGAAAAGCTGCCTATTACATCCACCAGGAACAGAAATATCTGTCACAACCGCTGTTTATGTTGCAGATCCTTTTTAATTGTGTTTGTCATTGATGCGATAAGTGATGAAAGGCGGGGATCAAATGCCAAAAGTTTGACAGGCAATGAAATGAGGCAATGAAATGACAGCGGGAGCAAATTTCGACAGCACCGAGTATTTTGACAGCGGCGGGAGATTCGGCAATGGTTGATGCTTTTGATGATGCCGGAAATGGAAATAATGGGTAGCGGGAATCAGCGCCATGCAATGCCGTTGATGCCGAGGGGGGCCGATATGTCCCAAATAAGTGCACGTTATAATACCGCCAGGGGCGCATCATAATGCGCCCCTGGTGCGGTTAGCTATAGGGCACGTTGTAACGTGGACCCTGTGGGCTTACCGGGCCACATTATAATATACCTACAGGGAGAGCTCGCCGGGGAAACGGAAGGAGTATATCAGCTCGGTACGCTATTGCTGCTTCAATCTCTCCATTCCTTTTCTGACTGCCTTTCAAAGAGGGATCCAATGTCCTTATGGCGCCCTCTAATGGGTGATTTCTTAGCGGAGCTTTTGCGACACGAGGGGCTGGGAGATGATGGGGCCGCCCCACGATGCGCGCTGTGCGGCGCTTCAGAGCATGTCCGACTTTTCAAGTGCGCTGACTGCGGGCAGTATTTACAATGCCAATCATGCTGCCTTGACCAACACCGAAGAACCCCGCTGCACATTCTGAAGGTATTGTGATCATTTATTCACCATCGCTGGAGTACAAAGAAAGAACTAATGTTCTCGCTGGAAGGAATGGAATGGTAGATTTTGGGAGCAGCGCAGCCTCGCCGACATCGACCTCGTTTACCAGCTGGGCCATGCCGGCTTCCCATGTCCCTTTCCCGACGTCGCACGCAATATGGTCGTCATAGACGCCCCGGTCATCCATCAGATTCGCATCGCCTTCTGCAAGTGCTCAAAATCGGATTGTGCCGACAACCTAGAACAGTTACTCCGGAACGCGTGGTACCCCGCAACAGTCACGGACCCAGGAACATGCGCCACTTTCAGAACGCTGGAGGCATTCCGATTGTTCAGCGTCGTCGGCAACATCAACGTGCGGGATTTCGTTACGTCTTTGGAGAGGATGACCGACGCCACTGCGGCATCGGGTATGACGTGGATTCCGGTACGTCGCTGAGGTTGATTCGGAGATAGATGCTGACGTCGCTCAGGATCGATATAAACAATTTCATCGTATGGCCCGCCAGTGGGCTTTTCTTTGGCGCTTGTTGCGAGCGGGGCGAGGGCACGACAAGTTGGGGGTGGAGGCGACTCGCTTGGGGGAGTGCAGCGTCACATGCTGGGCCTGTCCCCATGACGGCCGTAATCTCCCCGAGGGTTGGCGGGAGGTCGACCCCAAATTCCAGTACGTGCTTTGTTGCCCTCTTTTGCGGTCTTCTCACTCATTTTTCAGATTCTTGTACATGCTATTGCTGGCGGTTGACGCCAACTTTCGACTCAAGAATCGTATGCGTGCGAACGAACTCGAGGATCCATCGCTTGGACCGGGGTGGGGGTATTGGGTGGAGCCGGAGACCTACAAGGAACATCTGACACACTATGTGAACGAGAAAGACGTGCGTACCTGCGTTTACGTCCTTTCATCATGGGATTCTCACTCCTTTATAGATCAGCACTTGTATCGCTTTTGCTGCGTTGCTGCAAAAGGATACCCGTATGACGACGGGACTACGCGTGTCGGGGGTGGGAGGGTGTGTCTGTGCCAGACATGAGTGTATGCGACCTAACGGTCTTGGGGATTTGCAAAAAGGGGAGCGGTGCGTCCCTATCATCTTATTTGAATCTTGTCATATGCTAACGTGCAAAATAGGTACTCGAATATGGATTGGATAGTGATGTCGGCGCTAGCGGGGTTTGCCCTGTTATGCCTCACTATCTCATACGACATCTGTTGTCAGTGGAAGCTCAATTTACGAGAACGCCTAGAATCCTTGCCGGAGCGCCTGCGCCTGCCGTTGGACACGGTGGAGGTGCAGTACGCCTTGCCGGTGTGGCACGCAGCATCGCACAACGACGAGTGTCAGCACCAAAACAGCCTTAGCTTCAAGGTGGGGATCGGGAGGACGGACGGCGAGGGGGTGGAACGCACGTGGTCCCGCCTAAATCCGGCGGCTTTCTCAACGAAGGATGCCGGTACTGGTGTGCGCGCGGATGCGATTGAGGCCAGGATAGATAGTCATAATCATCTCAAGAACTTAGGGCAAGGTCAGTGTAATCCCCGTGGATCGTAACGGTGGCTAACGAGATTCATTCTAGGGGAAGCTCTCCAAAAGAAGCTCATTCTCGCCATCTCGGAGCGTGACAAGCAGGTCGCGGCGTTCAAAGACGTTAGTCGTACGGTGGAGCGGAAGGTCAAGGATGAGTGGAGGGAGATCATTAAGACGTGGCAGGCGGACGATTCGCAGCCCAATCCGTACATCGTGTCTTCCAAAGGTATGTACATTAAGTGTCTGCTTTGTTCTACGAGAGACTGAGAACGCGGAAGATCTTCCGAGCGAGGCGGCAGTCCGTGCTCAGGTACGGCGGGACGAGGACGCGCTTACGGAAACTGGAAAAGCGCCGCTGCACGGACGAAGCGCGACAGCTTTTCTGGTCGCGGGGATTCAGATCGAAGACGCACAGTATGTCCGTCGCTTCGACGCCTCATCGTTTCGACTGATTGATGGTAGGCGTCGCATTATTGCTCAACTGAAAGGGACCGCGCTCGTCGCTGCCGACCAGGATAACAAGATCCAAGAATGGCGACATGCGCTCCTGGTGAAAATTGGGAAGTTCCGCGCTCTCCAAAAAATCTATATGCCGGGGTCAGGGCGTTGTCTAGAGGAGCACGAGGCTCGTCGTGATACAGATCTTCCGCCGCCAGCAGCTGAGCGGGTCAAATTGCTCATGCCGAGCGAAATGCAAGCAGACACTGACGATCAGCGCGGGTGTGTTCCAGGCCTCCTAGAGATGGAGGAGAGACTGCGAGTGGCTCAATGCGAGAACTCCTTGGTCTCGCTCCGGGCTCGCCTTCACGCCAAACGGCATTTCATTTCATTTAAAAATGCTAATATAGTCGGCCAGGTGCATAGTACAAAAGCCCGAACCCTCATAGAGCAGCTGGGTGAGCGCGTCGAGTCGTACGCTAATCGATATCGCCAAGGTCATAAGGCTCTGATGGCCTTGAAGGGTTCGGATGCTTATCCGACCTTGCGGCCGCTTCAGCCGGAGGATGTGCGGTTAGATGGGGACGATGAAGAGAGCGACTCCGCGGCGCGTAAGAAGCTCGCTATGCTGGGCTCTGGGCGGGGGGGCGCGTGCGCCATGGAACGCTCCTGGAACGTCAAAACGGGTTATGTCATGGATCTGGACCGCCCCCGGCGCTCTAGATGATTCCATGATGCATGAATGTGGGTGAGCGTGTTGTCTTGACGACTTGCATCTGATTTGGGGGCATAGCGGTACGGGTGGAGTGGTGTCGAGCGTTGGCGAGGAAAACGCGCTGGTGCGAGGAGGTATTATTGCTGAGGGAGGAGATGAGGAGGGTTTTGCGTTACTTGGCGTGGCAAGCTGCTTGGTGGCGGGAGCGGGAAATCTGGAGGGAAGATGTGACGGTGGAGGTAGCCGCGGGTTTGAGGGCCTATGCACGGAAGCAGGCGGAATGGTCCGAGCGCCTCGCCGATTTCTTCCGCACGAAGTGGGACATGCCGGCAGTGAAGGTGGCACAGGATCTCTTAGCGGAGGAGGGGTTACATCAGCTGTATTCGCTCGAATAGGTTGTGTTGTTGATGATGTGCGGAGAATTGATGTTAAGTTGCTCGAATAGGTAGCGTGATGATGATGTTTGTAACGTGAATCAGTGACTTGTGTGTATTCTGCCCGATTGAGACGAAAGAACAATGGCATCAACAATATTGGCTCGAAAGAGACATGTACTGATGATGAAAATAACATCAGAGTCACATTCAATTGTGGTTAGGGTTAATACTGGTTCAAACAGCGAACAAGAGGTCGGACAACACCGAAGAATTGATTAATAGTTGATTAATAGTTGATTAATAGAGGGCAGCTACTAAAAGGCCGATGAAATACGCTAAAGTGAACGACTCCAGCCATCCATGGCTGGAGTCGTGGTTTTAAGCTCCATTTTTCACGGCTGAGTTCAAGACGTGAGCCTAAATACTAGAACTAGGGGTGGGAGTAGATGGAGCATAACTAACATGGTAACTTAGTCGTAACGAACTTGCGGCAAGGTTGAATTTCAATCGCGATTGAGGATGAACAACACTCTGGCTTGTATTTTTCGTGTTGAACGAGTCTGAGACATCATACCTGCAACATCGCATATTTTCTACGAAACCCACAAAGATTCAGCTTCGGCTAAATCAAAGGTAAATCGCCGGCCCGTGCTAATCTTCAGATCTTGGATCTTCTTTAGAACGACGTGGTCTATTTTCCGTTCTGATCCGGGCAGCCAGCTCAGATCGATCCCGAATATGCCCCCATTTTTCAAGTCATCGCACTCTTGAAGCCGTGAAACGGCTAGCGCCAGAAAAGCATTGTCATCAAAGCGCAATAGCGTCTGGCACCCCAAGGAAGAGAACCGTGGGACAAGGCAGAGCGATCCTGGAGTGTGGCTGAGTTTCGAGAAAAGGCCGTCTGTGATGAGGAGCTGGTCGACTCCCCCGTCGTCCACGAGCTGGTGATCTGAGATCGCGAGTCGCTCCAGGGCATGCAATTCCGACAAGCATTCCAGAAGCTGCGTCTCGGTCAATTGGACTTCGTAGATCTCCAGCTCTCGGAGGTGCGCATCGAAGCCGGAGCGCGCAGAGAGCGCGAGGAATTCGGAATGAGGCCAAATGACCGGAACACTAGGGTAGTTGTCAGATTCCACTTCGAGTCGTTCTAGATTCGGCAGCGTCAGGTGAGTGATGATGGTGGCCAATGCGATTTGAGCCTCGAGCAGTTCAAATTCGTTGACGAATTGAATGTAGAAGCTGCCGATTGCCGCAATCGTGGTTTGGAATGCGAGCATAGTCCAGAGCTGGGGGTCCTCATACAACCAAATCTCCAGATGCAACAACGCACCCTGCGGAAGATTATGCACAAATGAAAGGACTTCTGGCATCTCGGGCGCGAGGGCGGGTCTGCTGTAGAACCTTTCGAGATTTCCTATGGGCAAATAAGCCAGATTATCGACCAAACGGTATCCAGGTGTGGTGAAGCAGGTCAAGTGTGGCAACAATC
Organism: Favolaschia claudopus; assembly: GCA_037176885.1. Taxonomy (NCBI): domain Eukaryota; kingdom Fungi; phylum Basidiomycota; class Agaricomycetes; order Agaricales; family Mycenaceae; genus Favolaschia; species Favolaschia claudopus. Next base: position 331,571 of record JAWWNJ010000159.1, on the reverse strand, counting down.
GCAAGGGCTCCCGTGATTCCTCGTCGCTAACCGCAGTATGAATCCAAAGACTGCGAAGTCGGTGTAACTGCTCCGGGTTGGGGCAGATAGCATTGAAGCTCGGCATAGAGCAAGCGAGGCTCCGGCAGCGCTCCATGTTGTTCATCAACATGTCCAGAACACAGCTAGGAAAGGGATCATCACTCAGTTCACTGAGGTCCATTGTTATGAGCGAGGCCCCGCTACGCGCCAGTTGGAGCGCGAGGAGTTGTGTAGCCGTCTCGATATGGGAGGGTGTGTCGAAGAGAGTCGTGTCTAGTGTGATGTCGCACCAAAAGGAGGGCGTCCCAACCGCGACCGCCCGCCACGCAGTGCAAACATGCGACACAACAAGTAGAGGTGCATGTGCAACGCGAGCGATCTCGGTTTTAAACGTGGCGATCATCGAGTTTGGTTGAGACTCTTCGCTGTCTTCTGTGTCACTGTCCGATGGAAGCTCTATATCATCGAAATGAGGAGTGAATCCTTTCCAGCAAATCCTGCCAAATATTTCTGCGAGAAGCTCCGCTGGTAATCGGCTCGCAGCTATGACGGTTTTTATCGGACAAAAATACAATGCAATTCAATGACATCAATGTTTTCGATGCAAATCACTGCAATTTGATGCAATGCAATGCAAATGAGTGCAGTTCAGTGAAAGAGCCAATGCAATTTGCTGCAATCTAGTGTGCTACGCTTCGGGTAAACTTCACTGAATTGCATCAATTTTTATCGTCTAAAAAGTGCATAAGGTTGCATCGGACCCCACCGGCAGACTCGGCGCGGCAGGACATTGATGTTCCGCCTGATCTTCCCCAATTGGGGTATTCTTCACTTTCAGAAAGGGATTTCCGTGAGGTCCACGCGAACCCCCTGGAAAATCTATTCAGAGTCATAAGTCCTGAAGAGCCTATACAAAGATGTAGCCCTTGCCTGTGTTCACACCAGAGAGTGGTTCAACTAAGTTTTCGGGCTTCTCGGATATTGTTTGAACTTGAACTAAGTACTCAAGGCGGACTTTCTGTATATTGAATACAGGGGGCCAGTTTTCTTTCGTAATTTTCGTTCTCTAAGCATATATTGAAATCAATATTCATGTTCGTGGATCCCAGCGTAGTTCAATCGCAAATTATTCAGTACTCACGTCTCAAAGTAAGTAGTGCTTACTCAATTTCATCTTATTGTGATAGCTTGCTGCAATTCCTAAGCTAGGGGGTTAAAAATGTTCCAGGCATAGAGGTAGCATTACTGAACATCAATGGTCTCAGGGATTGACCGAGAGGAACACAAGTCTAGTTCGGCCGTTTCGGCCATCTCCAATCCCATCAGCTCCCACGACACGGATCGCGATCTAATAAGAGCTCAAGGCAAAGCAACTGCAAAGCAATGCTATTCAGTGCCCACAAATGGTCAGTCGAGGGTAATCCAGAACATTGCACTACATCCAACTGCATTTGAGCACGAAAATGCTATAAACATCTATTTGCATCAAGTTTCACATCACTTTACATTGATCTGCATCAAGTTGCACCGGCTTGCATCGAACTGCATCAGAATGCACTAAGACGCACTCGATTTCATCAAGAAAAATCAATGACATTGAATGACATCGTATTTTTGTCCGATAAAAGCTGCCATACGCAGCAGACAGATGCAATGAAGGTGTGGAGGGTTGCAGACTTTGTGACATTTTACTGGTCTCTGGGACGCGTTCAGTTAACGGGCACTTTTGCGGAGCAAACGCTCACCAGCCGCAGAAAGATCTGCGCATCTCACTCGGAGGATGGTGGCGAAATCAAGCAAAAATTCCCATAAAAGGCAACTCTCCGAATCCTCCCAGTTCCACGATCGCACGAAAGCAAATTGTCATTCTGTTTCGTCTCCCTCTCTCTCTCTGCGTAATGGTACAAAAAAAGCCTATGTACAAACGATAAAGAAAAGCCATTAAGTACACAAACAGCAGCCAATATGTAACGTAGTCTAAGTGCTGCAAAACGGGATGGATCTATGCGTGCATGGTAAGCGAATCTAATGTACTTTGTTTTGGGTTTCGTGTGCGTATGCGAGTGTTCGAGCGAAAGCGATGATAACATGACTTGACTATGAGTACATCGGCGCCGAGGTGGTAGCGGCCGGCCGAATCCATGAAGGTAGCTCGAAAGCGATTTGATAGCTGGCGAGTAGGCAAGGGCAAGGAGGCTATGGCTTGTACGACATAGCTTCCCGATCGTCGGCCCACAGCCGTGCGTACTCGATAGCCAGCCGGTAGACATACACTAAGAAGGCGTAAGCACGCACACTCGCAAAACCACAAAAACAAGACAAGCAAGAAAGAAGACCCACCCTCCATATCAATCGTCCGCCCCATCGTCTGCTTCCACTGCTTCCCCGCACGCGCAATCCTCCTCAACCGCCGGTCCCCCTCCTCCTGCTCCGCGCTGCGCACAAACGTTTGTTGTTGCTGCTGCTGCTGTTGTCCCAATATATCCTCATCCCGCTTTCCTTTCCCATTCGTCTTCGTATTCGCCCCGTCCACCACCCCCCGCTTCCTCTTTCTCTCCACCTGCCCCACCGGCCTCTGCACCTCCCCATCTCCTTCCCTTCCCCCCTCCTTCTCCCCCTCAGCACCCATACCAACAGGCGGCCCCAATCTCGGATCGCTCGACCCAATCCCTTCCCCGTCCCCTTCTCCTTCTCCCACCTTCTCCCCCTCTCCCTCAGCACCAACAGGCGGCCCCAACCTCGGATCGCTCGACCCAATCGCCGCCTCCAAATCCTCCCCATCCCCCAACCCCGCCCCGCTCTCCCCCAACAGCTCGTCATCATCCTCGTCATCCTCATCCTCATCAGGCAACACCCCCTCCGCAAGCTTCACCCCCGCCCCGCGATAGCGATACCCAGACGCAGACGCGCTTGCTGCGCCCCGAGGAGCGGTCGGAAGGCCCGCCGCCCTCAACGCAGCGGGCGCGGGGCCTGAGAAGTACGAGACGATGTTGTAGATCTCCGAGTATGTTGCGGAGAGAGGGATGTAGTGCACCCTGCGTTGCGTACGAGTTAGTTCTTTCAATGATATAAACGAGAAGAGAAGGGAGAGAAGAAAGAGAGAGCAACTTACCAAGGCTCAATCCACCCACTAAAAAACTCGTCATACACCGTCGCCTTCACCGGCACACTATCGCTCGCAAGGAACGCCATGAACCGCCCGCTGTACCCCATCCCGTCCAAGTCCAGCAGATACCTACATACGCACATCAATCAGCATTCTTGTTCTTTTTCTTTCTTTCACATTGCAAAGCAATTGAAGAAAAGAGAGGAAAGAAATAGAAAGACGCACTTATACCCCCACGCAACCCCCAACTCCGTACTATCCCCAAACCGATGCTCCTTCCCCACGGGCACCACCGACTTCACAAACGCCGCGTCCATCACGTCCGCGTTCAGCGCCGCGAGCGGCACGGGCACGGTGCTGTATTTCGTCGGCGGGACGGTGTAGGCGAGGGTGGACGGGCTGCCGGCTGAAGGGGAAGTGAGTGTGATATGCGTATGATGAAGTACGAGGAGAAACAAAATGAAAAAAAGAAGAGCAAAGAAAATACTCACCCGGACCAGACACGACCTCCTCCACCTGCGGCGGCACCGCAAACGTCACCGGCGTCGTACGCTGCGCGTCAGCCATCGTCCCAGGGACAAGCCCGATGGAAGACATCCGGAGGAATCTACCGACGAGGAAAGACGTCAGTGTCAGAGATATCGCAATCGCGGAAAACACAAGCGAAGAGATATCGCGGAAACAAAAGCGAAGAGATATCCCAATAGCAATCGCAATCACAATCGCAGAAACACAAAAAAATGTCGCGAAACAGAAGAGTATTGCAGAAACAGAAGAAAGAGAAGAACTCACCGATGCCTCTGATACCCCCTCCCAAACCCAGGCGGGCTGCTCCCCCCGCCCGTACTCGCCCCGCGCCACCAAACGACATCGCGCTTCTTCTCCCAGGGCACCTCCATGGCGTCGACCGCGCGTTGTTCGAGGTTGATGGGGTCCCAGGCGTAGGTGTATCTGTGGGGTGGTGTGAGTGGGGGTGGGGGAGGGGAAAAAGATGGAAAGCGAGGCTGAAAGGGAGAACGCGCAGATAAAGGCGAGAGGGTGAGGTGACCAAAGTAGGTGGAAGTGAAGTGAAGCTGAAGTTGCAGGACGACGAGGAGGAGAGGTGAAGAGTACGGCGAAGATAGGGCAGGTCAGGGTGAAGGGGATTCAGACGAATGTGAGAGACTGTGAAGTAAACACTACGCTCGAGGGTGAAGTGGAGGTGAATGTAAGGTCGAACGCAAATGCAACCAAGTAAGGAAAACGACGCAGATGAAAGAAATGAAAGCGAATGCCAAGGATAGAAACAGATACAAAATCAAAAAAATCAAAAACCCACCTCCTCGTCCCCCCATAATAATAATGGCTCGGCACCCTGATATCGCCAAAGCCCGCCGCACGCGCGGGGGAGAAGACGGGGACGAGCATGGGGAGGGTGCGCCAGTCGGAGAAGAAGTGGCCTGTCGTTTTGTGTCAGCAAAATTTTACTTGGGAAAAGGAAAGCGCTTGGTGGGGGAAGAGATGAGGAGAAAGGGAGGAGGAAGGAGGGTAGGGGAGAAAAGAAAGAGCGAAGGGAGGAAGAGGCAGGGGAGTGGAAGGAGGCAGGGGATAAGAGTAGAACGAAGATATAGAGGAGAAGAGGAGACGGGTGAATAGGAAAAGGCAGGGGAGATAAGAAAAGAAAGAGGTAGGGAGAAGAAAAGAGAGCAACCGCAAAACAACCCACTCACCCTGCGTATAATGCGCCCCAGGCCTCGTACAAAAATCCACCTCCCCCGCGCCCGTCTCTTGCACGAACCCAAACTCCGCGCCCGAACCTACGCCGGGATGAGACTGCTCTCCTCCTCCTTGTCCTTGTTTCCTCGTCTTGTTCTTCCCGTTCTTATTCTTTTTCTGTCGCTTCGTCTTCCCACTCCCCTTCCCACTCCCCACCGTACTCCCCTCACTCGAAGTACCCGAATATGAATTCGAAGAGAGAGAGGAACGCAACCTCCCCTGCATCCAAAACCACGCCTCCGCCAACCGATCCCTCGACGCGCCTGCCCCCATCGCATTCGCACTCACACTGCTATACAGCCTCCGCGCGGGGGCACTCGGCGGGCAGGTGCGCCGCCAGGCGTCCCAGACGCTGCCTTGTCCGGCCCAGTCTGGGCGGAAGGTCGTTGGGGAGAGGGTGTTGGTGTCTTCCGGCTCAACCTTAGTGATATTCGGATAGGCGGTATGCTCCCAAGGGACGACGACGCGGCCTTCCGCTTTTGCGTTGATGGGGAAGTCCATGTCGGGGAGCTGCAAGGTCGTCGTCGTCAGCATTCAAAAAAGAAATAAAGAAGGAAAGAGACACGGACATCCCCCACAAACTTGCCCATCATCGCCTTGAACCCATTCGCCCTCGCGCTGACCTCGCTGTCCACCCACTTGTCCTCCCCGCCCCTCACGGTCTCCGCCCTCCCCCCTCGCACCCTTACCAAATCCACACTCGGCAAGCTCCCCACCAGCGCCGCCCTCTCCCTCACCTCCTCCCCACTCAACCCCCAAAACGCCTCCAAATCCTCAACGACCGCATCGAACTCGTCGATCATGACGAAGTTATGCTTCACCGCAAACGCATACCAAAGATCGAAACCAGCGGGGGGCGCGCGGGCGTAGCGGCGGGTGTATTCGGCGGCGGCGGCGGCGAGGGAGGTGGATTGCTTTGCGAGCTTTGCGCGGAAGCGGGTGGAGGCGGCGGACATGAGGGCGGGGATGGGGTGGGTGTCGGAGGTGGGGGCGGGGGAGAGCCATGATTTCAGTCTTGATTTGGCAGAAGAAGAGGAAGAGGAGGAAGAGGAAAGGGAAGAAGGAGGAGGAGCGGCGGCGTGGAGACCTGCGCGGAGGAAGACGAGGAATACGACGAGCAGAAAAATGTAGCCGCTTTGGTGGTGGAGCCAGCCGTAGAGCGCGCGGGGTGATGGGCGGCGGTTGGCGGCGCGCATGTCGACGCGCGTGTTCTTGTCGTTGTCGGCAGCGCCGCCGTGACGATGAAAGTCGACGTTAACGGCGTCAGAATGGAGTTTGTGGTTGTTTGGCGTTGGTGATGGCGATGACCTCCTTCTGCCCAGGCTATGGCTGCCGTGTTCGACGTCGGGAGTCAGGCTGCGATTGCTGCTCATCGACGACGACAACAACAACAAGAGCAAAGAAGGACTCCACGACGGGCGCTCCGAACAGGACGCGGGAACGCGGCGTTACACCGGTCTTTCGCTCCAACGGCCATCGTCGACTCACTCAAGCTCTCGAGATCTCACTCCACCGCCGTCGACAGCACTCTCCCCATCTATCCGCACGCCGTCCTTCCCTCAAGCAGTCCATCCATTCCCTATCAACGCCCGACCCCTCAAAGCCATGGCCCATCTCAAATCTCCCCCGCGCTGCCGCCTTCTCCGCCCTCTCCCTCCAAATATGACGCAACACCGACTACATATACCACGGTCTCCGTACTTGGGCCACTTGGCCTGATAAATTGATTTTTGCACAACCAAAAAATTTACTGTGCGAAACGTTTACTGTGCGAAACGAGTTTGAGTTGGCGAATCGAAGGATGTGAGTTGGGAAGAGAAAGTTTACAGCAATGCATCAACGCTGCGGCTGCAAATTTGAGTGAGGCTTGGATCGAAAGAAAGAGAGAAACGAAGTGAAACGGAACGGAAATCACTCACAGAGATGTAATTGGAGGAGGAGGATGTAATTGGAGTGCACATTTGATTCGATTTGCTCGTTGAAGAATAAGGAAGAAGGATGAGAATATAAGAAAGCAGGTTCCAACACGAGCAGAAGATAGTGCGTTCAAGATAATGCATTGCAATTGCAGGGGTATCTCGTATGCGTATGCTGTCTAACAAATACATTAACTACATCTTTGAGTTTTTACATCCACCATGCCCCCGACATGAACCCAGAAGCGTAGCATTTAGCAGCCAGAGGGAAGAGTCGCGTCATCCTTATGGCCCTTCGCATTAACACCCAACCCCCGGCTCGCAAACGCCTTCCACAGCGTGCACTTGTTGGCACCGCTATAACGGTTGACGTCGGCTTGCAACCAGGCGTCGCGGGCGGTCAGGAAGGTAGGTTCGCAGGGCTGGAGGGCAAGGCTGTCGAGGAAGAGGTGGAGGAATACTTGATTCCCGGATGTCCCATCTAAGAGAGCGCGCAGTTAGTCTCAGCATCGTTACACGGGCGAAATGGAGAATGCACTCACCAGGGTTGGTGTGCGCATCGGCCGCGAAGCCGTGGACGCCGACGAGAGCAGCATAGACGTTGTGGAGCATGTTCGCCCAGACCTCGCCGATGTCTAAGGGAATGCGAACGAATCAGCAAGGAGAAAAAAAATACCCAAGAGAGAAATGAAAACTGACTGTGCACTTCGTTTAGCTTGCCGACGCTGGCATAAGTGAGCGGGTTAACGGTCTTGCTGGTCGAATACGGCTTCGAACGGATGCCAGCGGCGCTGTTGATAACATATTGCCCCATAACATAGTCCTTGATCGTCGCAGAAGTCTGCTCAGTCCACCTGCGCACATTAGCACCCGTCGAGAATAATACTAATGACAATACGCACTCCGCCATGGCATCCGACCACCCCTCACCCATACCACCAGCCTCCGTGCTCTGCAGACACTCGCCCGTCCCACCTCCAGTCATCCGGTTCGTGATACCATGTGTGAATTCGTGCACGGGGATATCGTTCTCGAGCGCGCCGTCGCGTTGCGGCCTCGTCTGGGTGAAGAGGAACATGCGCATGTGTCCGCTCTGGCCGTCGGGGGGAGTAGCAAAGTCGGCGTTGTCGGTATCAGCGGAGTCCTGGATGGATGCGGTAACGCGGTCATTGCCTTTGCCGCCCTTGCCGAGGTTGTCGGACTGGAAGCTGTGGAAGGTGGGTTAGGAAAAAGGAAAGATAGATTGGGAATGGAGGAAGCGTACTTGAAGGCCTTCTCAGTGAAACCATACTTGTAGGCGATGTCGTGCATGGTGTTGACGAGGTAAAAGTTGTTGACCTTTGCGTCGATATTTAATCAGATGAACAATATGAGCCAAATCGAGGGGACTCACGCGAGCGGCGTCGACGTTTACGGCGGTTGTAGGAGCCGCGGTCGGGTTTTGCGCATAGTCGAAAACGAGACCGGCGGCAGATTGTTTGGACACGGAAGATTGGGAGCCCTTGTAAGTGATAACGTTATTGCCGCTACAGAAACGATGAGAAGATGAAGAAAGTCGCGGAAGAGTATGAACGCACGAGGTAGTGGTCGAGTTCGTCTTTCCGTCAAAGTGCCATCCGTTAGGAGACGATCCCGGGTCAGCGGGGTTCACGACGAGTTCGAAACCTTGATCGGGAACTTCCTTCGTGATGGGTAGGACACGGTACTGGGAAGGAAAGGTATCACCGTCAGTCCTTTCGTCAAGAGTCAGACTCGGATAATTGATCTCACCGATGCTTTGGCCACGAAATCAGTCACCGAGACAAGCTTGTTGGTGTGAGCATCGACATAAGCTTGGTACCAGGAGCCGGCATCGGCGTTCTGGACCTGGAATGCATGGACGAGAACGGCGGTCTTATCTTCCTTGACGAAGTATTTGAGTTGAGGAGGCTGCCCGTTGTAGGTCCCAGCGAGCGCAGATTCGGCAGTAGTGACAGCATCCTCGAAAGGAACGGAAGGTTCGGAAGAAGCGATGGAAGCTATGTATAATGATTGAGCTGACGAAGAGAAAGGAAAAGTCCTGCCACTGACAAGGAGCGACAAATGTATGGCCGGCAGCGACAACTTTGTCGTCAGAGTTGAAAGCAACATTAGCGACAGCGTTGGCGAAGAAAATGCCGTTCTATCGAAGGGCATTCGTAAGCGAAACAAAGAGAAGTGAGATCATTCGACGTACGTGGCTCTGCTTGAGGTAGGCATGAGTCACGACATCTCCGGTGTAGCCGCTGTGGTAGACAATGTCCTTCGATTGGAATTTGGAGCCAAGGTGAGACTCGAGGAAGGCGACAGATGATTCCCTGAAGCTGACACCGGCGCGTTTGCGCAACGGATGGTCGACACCTTCACCGAAAGTCTGAACGATGCGAATTAATGCTGTGGCGGAAGGGATGCACTAGTCAGCGCTGCGAACTTACCACGTAGTTGCCCTCCGGGTGGTACGTCTCGAGTTTAAGACCGCCAGGAAGTTCACGGGTGCGGTGAGTAGTGTGCTTCGAGTCGATGGGAGAGGGAGCCGCAGCCGACGAAGAGGCATAGACAATGGCCAGGAAGACCGAAGTGAAGAACTTGTTGAAGGCGACCATGTTCACAAATGAGCGGCGGTGAGGATGAGCTCGAGGATGCGATTCTGCAGGACGCTAGTGAAAACGTGCAGAGTCTGAACAAGACTTGAGTTTCCTCGAGCCTTTTATAACGTCCCCTATGCCGAGCATGCAATGTGGCCGTCGGTAAGCACTCACCGGTACTCACCAATCGTCCCATGCGGTCTTGCGTACGTTGTCATGTTCTACCATGCTGAGATAGACTCAGGTGGGCTACTTATTGGGCTGTGAACTGACAAATTCCTTGGCGTCAAGTATGGAACCAGAATCATCGCAACAAGCTGTCATCGCAGGAATCAACTTGAAACGATAGAAGTTGTGCAAGACTGCAAGTACAGAGTCAAGACTCGGACTCAGGAAGGCTACCCATGAATGGCGGCTTCCCTCCACAGTCCCCGAGATATTGAAGGCAGAAACCTATTAGATAGATTCGCTGTTCGGGTGACTCCTTGCTTGCTACTTGCCCCGGAGTTCTCTGAAATACGAGTCTAGGGCAAGTCCAAGGTGGTTGAAGTGATGGTAGTGAGCAAGCCACGGAAACAAACACGCGCAATCCTGATGCCAAGACAGTTGTGGCGTCTCGGCACACTGAAGACAATTCGATTCACCTGGTACGGCGATGCCGCCGTCGGGCGACATATACCGGTGGTGCCATTTCAGACCTACCCGTCCCGACTCAAACCAGTCGTGAAGGATTTGTGAAGCATATCATTCATACCTTTGTGATTTGGTAATCCGCTATTAGACATCATCAAAGTTCGGTCTTATCCGAGTCACGGCTCGACCGGCAAACGTTCCAATTAGGTAGTTCAACGGGTGGACGCTGGTGGACGAGGATGTATCATGTATCATGTTGGAGATACAGGTAGATGACAAGGCACAAATTGAGCCCACTATATATAAAGCTCGTGTTTTTGCGGTTCGAACTCATACTGGTTTTTTATTCAATGTACTGGGTCCCGTGCCGGAAAATTGCGAAAAAGAAAGGGAAAAAGAGGAAGAAAGGGAGAAGATACGGGAGTTCCAAGGAAGCTTGTCACTGCTCAGGAAAGACTCAAAAAGGATGAATTGATCGTAGATCGACATCAAATTGAGAGTGCGCGAGGACTCAAGGGGCGCGAGCTTCGCTTCATCTCAAATATTAATATTGACTGGTTGTGTAGAACAAGTAATTGTATTGAATGAAATTGCATTGAAGTGCACATTGCAGCTAGCTACTGGCTGCTTGTAGAATAGCTGGGTGGAATGTGGTAGCAAAATCTCCTCACTGTGCTTGTTGCTCGTGGTGATGGAATCCGCTCTGAATAAGATGACCCGGCTTACATCTTGGAGGACAGTTCCCGCACACCAACACCTAGTTTGACGAGACTTGAATTGATGTGCATTGAGCTTACTTTGCTGACATCCCATTTGGTCAAAATACACCCAATATACAGTTGACAGGGTACGCACCTCCAGTAGCCCAATGTGATAGCTCTTTGGTTAGAGCAGTTCTGCATTTGATGTACTGAATTGAGTCTGTTTGAATGCATTTGAAGGGATATTTTGAGTGGTGACAACGAGATGATTGAAGAGCGGTAATATAAAGCATTGATTAGCCAGGAGACGTCCCGGAGTGATGCAAGCGTGTTCAAGAAGCATTGAAAAACATGTTTTTGACCCCAAAAAGCCGGTAAGTAGCCCAAGATTGTCGCCACTCGCCAGAAGTGTACCGAGGGATTGCCGAAGTTTCATACAGTTTAGACATAGTTTGAGGCATACTGCTATGCAGGGAGCAACTGTTGAATGTTCAAGGGCATTTCAACGTTCATCGCCAGGCCAGAAACACAGAGAGACGGAGGAGGGAGACGACAAGAGTGCGCAGTGACTCATGTCACACTGTGACTGTTATCTGCCCATCACGCTGTTATCTGCCAGATAACGGCGATACTCGACTTTGCCAGTTTGGATCTCAATCCTCTCAAAATAACAAATCAGAAGCATTCAGTTATCTCTCCTCTGCACACTAGAACAATCTTGAGACTCACTGACATTGAGAGACGCAGGAAATTGCAAGAATGTTATCTGCCCAGCACTGCCACTGGCAGATAACACCCAGCTGATCGGAACATCAACCCTCATACTCTTTCTCAAGTCGATCTCGAAAATTTGCCAAACATAGCGACACCAGCTCATGAAAAACTACACTCGCGTCGAGATGGTTTCCCCTTCACATTTCGAATCGTTTTCAGCAATGCGGGGGTATCTTATGTGCTTGAGTCTAAGAAATACAAACTTTACATCCATCCGTCCGAAGACCCTCAAAATTAATCAAAAAACAAGTCAACAACTCGTAGATTAGCAGTCAGCTGGGATAGTAGCATCGTCCTTGAAGTTCTTCGCGTTGACACCAAGACCACGGCTCGCGAACGCCTTGATAACTGTGCAGCGATGAGCACCGTTGTAGCGGTTGATATCGGCCTGGATCCAAGCGTCGCGAGCAGTCAGGAATGTCGGGTTGCAAGGTTGGATGGAGAGACTGTCGAAGAATAGGCGACCAAAGACGATATTTCCCTCTTGACCATCTTACACGCAGTTTCAGCCTTGTTTTCGTGGAGATACGAGACGCAAACGAGTGAACTTACCAGGATTGGTGAACGCATCAGGGGAGAAGCCGTTTTCCTCAACAAGAGCAGCGTAGACGTTGTGGAGCATGTTAGCCCAGCTACAAAAGGATGTCAGAACGGGAAGACCAGGGGAAAATATCCGACTTACACTTCACCGATATCTAAAAAGAAAATCAACGTAAATCGATGCACATAGACATTGGAAGCGTAAAAACGTACTATGGACCTCGTTCAACTGACCAGCGCTCGCAAAGGTGAGGGGGTTGACCGCCTTGTCCGTCGAGTAGGGGGCCGACCGAATTCCAGCAGCGCTGTTCGAAACGAATTGACCAACAGCATAATCCTTGATAGTTGCCGAGGTCTGTTCCGTCCATCTGATCGGAACAGCGCGTAAGACGATCGCAAATGAGAAAGGAAAAAGCCTCGACGCACTCAGCCATAGCATCCGACCAACCCTCTCCCAATCCACCGGCCTCAACGCTTTGCAGGCAAGCAGCAGTTCCGCCACCCGTCAGGCGGTTCGTGATACCGTGAGTGAACTCATGGACCGGGATATCATTCTCGAGGGCACCGTCGCGAGGGGGGTTAGTGGCGGTGAACAAGAACATGCGCATCTGCCCGCTCTGGCCATCGGGAGGGGTGGCGAAGTCAGCGTTGTTGGTCCCAGATGCATCTTGCACGGAAGCGAGAACTTGATCGTTGCCCCTGCCTCCCTTGCCAAGGTTGTCGGCCTGGAAACTGCGATGATGATGAAACGAAATTAGTCATGCCATTCGGAAAGAGCAAAGGCAAAAAAAATCCCACTTGAAGGCTTTCTCGGTGAAGCCGTAGCGGTACGCAATGTCGTGCATGGTGTTGAGAAGGTAGAAGTTGTGCACCTGGTCGACGTCACGATACAGATGAGAAGAAGGCAGACCGAGAAAGCATACGCACGCGAGAGGCATCGACGTTAACGGCCACTTGCGGGGAGCGAGTGGGATCGAGGGTGAAGTCGAAGACGCCGGGCGCCGTTTCCCTGGAGAGAGTACGTCCTTGGAAAGAGATGACGTTGTTCCCCCTGCAGCAAGACTAAGCACCGAAGAGACGTTAAGGTCATATATCATGGACGCACGAGGTAGTGGTCGTGTTCTGCTGTCCGTCAAAGTTCCAGCCGTTGGGAGACGACTCGAGATCTTCGGGGTTGACAAGGAGCTCGAAACCCTCACCCGGGTTCTTCTTCTGGATGGGAAGGGCACGGAACTGTTTCAACGCCATCAGTGTCTGAGCCACAAGTGCGAACGGGATCTCAATCAGGCTTACCGTTGCCTCAGCCACATAGTCGGTCACCGAGACCAGCTCGTTCTTGTGGGCGTCGACATAGGCGTTGTACCACGAGCCATCCTCCTTGTTGCGGACCTGCAAGGTGTGGACGAGAACGGCGGTGTTGTCCTCCTTCACGAAGTACTCGAGACCGGTTGTGTGGCTGTTGTACGTGCCACCGAGAGCCTCCTCCGCGGTCGCGACGGCGTCCTCAAAGGGTACTGTAGCATTGGCCGATGCGATGGACTCTGCATCGCATTTAGCTAGCTGTGCATGCAAAGCAAGCAGGCCGCTGCTTACTGGGGCGGATAAAGGTGTTACCCGCGGCTACAACTTTATCGTCCGAGTTGAAAGCGACGTTGGCGACAGCATTAGCGAAAGCAATGCCGTTCTATCAAGAGGGTTCAGTGGGGGGCGGCAGTGAAACAGAGGAACTGAGGCGTACTAAGCTCTGTTTGAGGTAGGCATGAGTCGTTACATCCCCGGCGAAGCCACTGTGGTAAGCCACGTCGTCTTCCGTCCAGCCAGGGCCCAGGTGGTCTTGCAGGAATGCGACAGAAGATTCTTGCAAGCTAACGCCGGCGCGTTTGCGCAACGGGTGGTCAATACCAGCGCCATAAGTCTTTAGAAGGAAAAGACACGGTGGATGACCGTCAGGGGAGGTGCTGCGGACAACGACAATAAAAACTCACCACAAAGTTGGCCGGTGGGTGGTAAGTTTCCAGCGTGAGACCGCGGGGAAGTTCACGGTGGCGGTGGGAAGCGTGCTTCGAGCTAATAGGGGAAGGAGCGGCAGAGGTCGACGAGGCATAAACGACGGCAAGAAAAACAGAGGTGAAGAACTTGTTGAAGACAACCATGATTAACGAGTAATGAGTGGCGATGGTGGATGAGCTCGAGAATGCGAATCTACGCGAATGAAAAAACCAAAAACCAGGAAACCTGAACCTGCCGGGGTGAAGGGACAACAAACATGGCACCTCGATCCTTTTATACAGTCATCGCACCGAGGCGACGGATCGCCCCCACGCGGCCTTTTCGTTGTTGTTATGCTTGTTAGGCTGAGCCAGGCTGTGAGAGGCCAAGAAAACCCAAGAAATCACTCGGCGCAGGTAACAAAGGCGAATTTCAGTAAACGGCACGGAAACGGCATCCGTTACTTCGTCCTTGGCTCAGCAAGAAACGGTGGATTGCTGCTCCCAAGGCCAGCTACAAGATAGTCCCGTAGTACTCCTACCTTCTCATCCTTCACTAGGGTCTATATGGACCGTGCTGGCCAAGTCATTTGCAGAGTCCAAAGAGAGCCCAAATACGCGCAAATATCCGGAATGATGCCAAGACCTTGATACCGTGATCTCCCTACTTCCGAGAACAATTTCTGGCACCTTACCATTGGCTGTAACAAGGGTGTTACAAGGGTATCCTGATGCCAAGAGCAGATAATGTGCAAGCAATGAGCCCCAGTGAGAATCCCGTATGCTTCAGCCTGCTCCAAACTGCTTTCAGCTGCTGTTCATCCGAGCAGCATATGAGAGCAGAGGAGAGCGTAGAAATGATACCTAGAGCAGATGCGGTTCCGGCTCCCGTCTGCGCAGCTCTGCTCAATTCTGCTCAATTTCTGCTCCAGACTGCTTCCGTCTGTTTCCCTCTGTCCCTTGTAATTGTATTGTATTTCATTATATTTTGTGCATAAATCAGGTATTTTCTATATACTACACTTCAAAAACATCGGCGCACACCTGTCTCGCTGCCACAAGTCCCCAAACCCTGCCCGGCCTGCCCGACCGACCCATGGTGCCACCTGAACTGAAGCGGCTCCTACCAACGCGGACAACGGCGAATGGTGACGTGAATCAAAGGCCGCAGCGCTGCCGCAAAGCCGTTAGCAGAATGCGCAGATAAGATAAAAACGAGTGCGCACCTCATGAGACAACGATAGCGCACGCGGTCTGCAGACACTTGGAGGGAAGGCGAGACCTGTTGAAAATGTTAGTAGATGCCGATAGAACGAAGGAATCAGTACATACCTGCTTGGCATATGCCGGTTGGATAGCGACAGTCATGCACTATGTGGACATCTCAGTGACATAAATTGAACACAAGACAATGCAACGCACCTTACAGACTTCACAAAAATGACAAGGAGTTCTCTACGAGGGCATGTAAACCACAGTTACGAGGCAAGAAGACGTCTGCTCACCTATGAAGCTGACAAGTCGCCGCCAACAATGTCGCCGGGTCCATCAGACGGGCTTCGACGATAGAGGGTGGGGGTGGGGATGTAGATGAGAGACTACAGTACAGCAGTCATAAGCAATTAAAGCAGCCAACGAAGAAAAAAAATCACGCACCGTCAAGGTACAGCTCACTAGGGCGACTCATGGGGTTTCTCAGGTCGTAGAAAGTACCCTGCAGATACTGTAGACTCATATTGGTGGACGAGGTAAAGCACAGGCATCGTCAAACGCGCCTAGGTGACGGATAAGGCAGGATCGACATCCTTTATCGCGCACGCGAATTGGACGGCGAAAGTTGGTGTAAGTGGGCGTATGTGGTCGGGGAATGCATGTAGAGAGATGCTAAGTACACAGCGTCGCGGTAGACGGCCAAGGCAGGAAGGGAAGAGCACATAGAGGGAGGATGGTGGTGGTAAAGGGCAAGGAGCGCGATGTGTGACGACGTGATTGTGACAAGTGTTACGTGCCGCTTTGGGCCGCTTTGTACTTATGTCTCCCGACAACTTCGAGTGCTCGACGACATACTTGAGTGCTGCGCCAAGATTCAAATTTTCAAGACAGTGAATCATAGAAAACACAAGCCGAGCTGCAGCGTCGTTTTGAGGAAAAGGACAGCTATATTTAGCGATCCAAACAAGACCAAAACAAAAATAAGTACCCGTTCAAAGCCTTTTGAGCAGATCACAGCAGAACGAGCAGAAGCAAGGCAGATTGGAGAAGATTAGAGCAGCTTGAAGCATACGGGATTTTCACTGGGAATGAGCAGTTACGGAAATCAGCGGCTTCGGGATCCCACCGAAAACAGTGCAGAGCAGTCCGAGCAGCAAGAAACAACCGACCCCGGGTCAGCCGGATAGGTAGCAAGCAATATTGCCTGTTGTCGCGGAACACGCTCTTGGAGTTAGAGTCTTGGGAACTACGGCAAAACAATATTAATCGATCCAAGCTCAAGTTGAACCAAATCAGGACACTTCAAGTTCGAGGCAACCAGAAAACATTGTAAGTACAGAGGAGACAGCAAAGTCACAGCGATAATGCACACACGACACAGCATATACAATTTCCCAAAATGTTAGTTTCGACCATTCGAATTTTCTTACCCATGATTAGGCTGAATCCATCGAGCGGTCGCTGCGATGCGGAAGTTACACGGAACCTGCGGAAAGTAAGATGGATGTTGCTTGAATCCATGAATCACATACCACCGTATGTCTAATGGCAGCAAATTAGCCGACTCAATCTTTTCGATTTTATCAACTCACTCGTAGCAATCCTGCACACCTGCACCCTCCATCACAAGAACGTCGCCCTGAATTGTGCATCTCTTAGCACATGACGTTCCATTGCGGTGAAGTAGCGAAGACTTACATGTCGGAGGATCACAGTCAATGCGTTGGTCCTTGCCTCGTCGGGGCCCACATACTTCAACAACCGCCGGAAATGCATCAGAGCAGGGGAACCTGAGCGTAGGGAAGCTCAGCGTAACGAGCGTACTTCGACCAATCAGGGACTCAACGAACCCATAGATAAGCCAGCAACAACAGGGCCCAGTCCCTTTTCACTGTCGCTATGAAACTTGTGGAGGAAAATATAGCGCGCTCAACACAAGCTTGTTTCGAAAACCGTGGAAACTCACTGCCATTTTCTGTTGCTCCATGTAAGCAGCACTGCTTCAAGTTAGATACTGCCCTTGAGATACGAGGAAGAGACCTTACCTCAGCACTTCGTTGAACTTGTGGTCGACTCCCAATGCCTCTTTGAGCCGTCTCTCAATCAGGTCGCGCGCTTGAACGACGGCACTCGGAGCACGGTCGAACGGAACAGTGTTGTCCGTGCCGCCAACATACTTCCACGCTTTTCAATAACAACGTCGACGACGCATGAAGGAAAAAAAACGAACTTGGTATGTTTCGCCCGCTTTGATTGGTATCAGTTGAAGGAAAGTTCGCAAATTAATACAGAAGGACGTACAGTTCTGTGAGAAATAGTTGGTCAAAAGAGGACCGCGCACTATACCGAATATGTTAGCAAGCGGATTCTGAGGTAGAGCCGGATGAGCTGCGTACACTTGTGCTGCAAAGTAAACCAGTCAGCATGCGATTTTGTGAAAATGCAACGAGTATTCTCACACTTCGCAAAGGCCATCTCCGGAACAACAAAGTCCCATCTGCAGCTTGCTGCTGATACGCCTCGAAAATATTATCCGCCTCCAAATTTGACATCCTCGGTGCTTTGATTAAATGAATTCTACCCCTTGATTGTATGCATCAGTCGCGGGTAGATCTCTGAAGATGGACATAAATATAAACGCACTTATCCTCAGGCAACTCGAACGTCAGACGAGTCGCAACATCCCCGCGATTCGAAGTGTTGAAAACCACCACCGGGTATCGCTTGACGCCTACGATCCCGAACAAAAGTCAGAACAACGCATAAAAGCGATGGATGTACGGGTGTACCTTCCCTGTCCAGAATGAAACTGTCCGGGCCTTCCTTGGTTTCGGGTATCGGGGGTTGGATTGAGAGGAACTTTATCGCAGGGCGGATTTGTCCGATTATTTTGAGCGTGTCCTGCAAAACCTTATCAGCTAAAACTCAGGCCCATGATTCACGCTACATTACCTTGCAATTCGGGCATTGATAATGCTCCCACGCTGACCTAGATCGCCGCTCTCAACACCAGGATCGACCCAAGCGTAAAGTATAAATACCGACCTGCACGCAAGTCGGCCGCATTCCCGACAATGCCATCCCCGGCTATAAGCATACGATGTCGTTATACCATTCCTCGGAGCGGGATTGGGAGCCTTCGGGAGTAATGTGCCGCAAAACGAGAGGGGTAGTGGACGAGGGTCGATCAGGGATAAGAAGTCAGGGTTATAGTCGAGCTTGACGGGCAGATATGTATTGTGGGAAATCATCCAGAATACATGGCACGTTGGGTTGAGACAAGCTTTTGCACTGTATACGAGCGGAGAGTCTTTTCCGCAGTGTCGGCAGGTGAAGTAAAGGTTCGCTGGTTTCAATGGACTGGAGGTGCGAAGCGAGATCAGAGCATTACAGAAAGACAGGGTGCGGAAATTTTACCTGGGTGTTATCGGGACAGCGACTGGAGCTAAACAGAACATCAGACTTTCTTCCTGCAAAGAAAAGAGGAATCAAGGTTCCGCTACACACCGAAGACTTGCATGTTCTGGTTCGATTGGGTTGCATCTGAGAGTGAAGCTCACTACTTGCAAGAACAAAGAAACGGACGGAATTGTGCTTACCTACGCCGGCCGTACGCGCTTCGGCCGCATCCATCGAGTCTAATCGCCGAGTCAGATACAAAAGAAAAAGAAGACGTAATAATTATATATTTACTCATTTGTTCCAACCACCATGGATCATCCTGTAAGAAAAATCAGCTTCTCCCTTTCCAGATAGATGAAGATAAGGACACACCTGGCCCTCACACCATTGAAACGCAAATTTCCACCGAACAACCCGACCATTAGCGTTACTAGTCGATGGCTGGTACTCAGCTGAACATAAGATATACGAGTTTAGCGATCCTATGGGTTGCTGAAGGGAAAGAAAACCAATTACCCCAAGCATGTATGATTCGGTAAAATCCTGCGGCGGAGTGAGCATCCGGACAAAGCCCACGAAATGACCGAACGAACCAAGAACTGCCATGTATACTCCCCGGCTGGAGAGATCGAACGGAAATGAACTGTACTTGTCGTCGATCAAGAGAACGAGGGGCTGGGCACGACGGTAATTCTCGAGCAACGCACGAACGGAAGAATCGTCCGCGCGTTGGTCCTCTGCGGCCTTACTGATGACAGTGGGGCCATCTTTACGAGCGCTCTCTGCCTTTCCACCGCTATGAAACAGGATCAGCTTTCCACTTTGAATAGAGGACAACGCAGAAATTTTCACCCATGGGATATGATGAGTTTGCCGTCGCAGACAAAGCGATCTCGTCTGAGATGGTTAGCTCCAACCAGCAACCAATGAAACAAAACATACTGCGCGGAAAATGCACTGAGGAAGTAGCCCTTAACAGTGCCGTTATTTTGATAAACGCCACCCTGATAGCTACGGAACCATTGGAATGCTTCGCAGACTTCCTGCCTGGCCTACACGACATTTGAATCAAATTACGCCATCAAGGATTATGAAAGGCTCACTTTCGCCCATATAGGAGGGAGACGGTGTAATGGTGGCTTCGGAAGCATGGGCTCTTGGGTTAAATCTACGAGGTTCATCTCCTCTCCGACCTCATGTGCAGGTTTGATATCGGGGCGATCTAGCCAATTCTTTAGAACCTCGTGAACGGAGGTGTCTTCTGCGGCTTCTGTCTTGACTTTGACTACGTTATCTAGAGAGACTGGGACAAGCGGAAGCCTGTCGGGCGAACGAGGTCTGATCAACGGATGTATGGCTGGGGCCGTTGTCTCCGTGACCGAAACTGGACGAGGTTTCCGCGGTCTCCCTCGTCCTCGTTTGGGTGGCGGAGGGTTTTCAGGCGTTTTTGGACGCGGGTGGAGCATGAATTCGGCCTCTGCAGCTGAAGCGTTCGGTGCATACGGTCCCACTGGAGGTAATTCCTCCTCAACGGCTCGTGTCTGTGGTGGGCTGGTCGGAGCCGCCGATGCGTTGGGACCTGGCCAAAACGCCTCGCGAGGCAAAGTATTGGACGGCAGACAGTGAGAAGCACCGGGGTCGCCTTCCAGAAGAGTCGAGGCATGGGCTTCGTACTGTGGAACCATTGGTACTATCCCATCCTGTTCCGGAACGGAATGTTGCTCCGATACATCTAGAAGCGATAGGTGGTGGTCGATCGCTGGGATAGCAGAGATGTCCACAATGGCAGCGTTGTGGGACAGCGTAGGGGAGTCGTCCGACAATATGCTGAGAGGGCTCTCCGGAAAAGCGATGTCGATCGATTCTTCCTTGACATATGGACCACGTTGAACATAGCCCGAAAGCTTTTGCGAGCGAAGATATTTCATGGCGTCCTGAGTGCTCAGTCATTAAGTGACTGCTGAGGAAGAGCCTGGGATGGGGACTCAAACCTCTTCAGTATATAAATACCAGAAGAACTTGACAAAGATAGCAAGCCTTCGTTCATCGTGTTTCTTGTTTCTGAGTGGATAATTGTGGCGGAATTTGGACTCGAATCCAAATCCAATCCATTCTTCAACTACAGTTTCCTTTACGAACAAACATTTGCGCGTCGTAGCTGTGAAATACGACATGAACTCACCCAGTTAGGCTGTTTTTGGAGTAGCTCGGAAACTCTGCCGAGAAATGCCGTGGGGTCTTGTTTCTTGAGCCTTGTTCGGCGACCAGCAAACTCAGTAACGAATGGCGCATCCAGGAGCAGCGCTCTGTCCTCCAAGCAGCACGGAGATCGCATAGACCCAATGGGTGGGTGCCAGCAATGGCAGAACGTGTCACGCGTAACGGCGTGACAAAGCTCCTTGTCTGTTGCCACGTACCACGATTCTTTGAACAGCTTCTTTGCCACCGTCGCGCCCACAAAGAAGGCAGCGTGGGTGAATAATAGCTTGAGAACAACTCAAACAACATGCTTGCCATCTGACCGATGTTTATTTCCGAGCCAAATAGCTCAATGGCATGCCACTTCTCGACCTCATGTCCAAGACTCCCCGTGGCCAGTTCAACGTCTTTGAATCGGTGCTTGCAGCCAGCTAGCGAGGTGCGCATGCTTTTCGGGTATATCTAGTAGTTTATTGACGCAATGGATGCAAATACAAGGGTCATAAGGTAGTCGACGCTACGAAACGCGTATTTAACTCATTGTCACATTTGTGTACTCAGTCCCCGGAATCCAAGCTCTCTGTGTGCTCTCATCCCTGCAATTGTATCGCCCGATCCGAGGATCATGTCTGCTCGCATGCCAGGATTGACAAACCACGATCAAGAAGCAAATTCTAAGGCACAGCCAGGACGGTGGCCAACCGCAACACATCGACCCTCGAAATCCCATGTAACGAGCTGGCGTACGGAACAGCCAACACCCGGTAGAAATTTGCGTCGGTCCCAGTGACGATTGGTATCGACGCTTTGCGAAGTGGAGCGACACTAGGATCGGCGGCGGAGTATGAGCTAGGTGGGACAGCTCCCACTACAACCATATCGCTAAAAGAGCGATAGTTGGAACGAAGACGGTTGAAATAGCTTCCCTGTGATGTGTGGACAAAAGGGCCGATGTCATTCGCACCGTCTGTCAATACTGAGTGGTGTTTTTGTGAAATCTTGTCGGGGCCAAACTGGAAGCTCGTCGAGAACTTCCACAATTTTTGTGATGCACAGCCCGACGCCGTGCGTCACATGGCTGTTAGGTGGTTCTACGCCGACCGTCATCGCCCCGCGCTTCTTGGCCCGAAAATATCCGCCTCTCAGTCAGCAGGCCTAAACCCCGGGAATTTTCCGCCACATAAGAAAGACGACAAAGAGACGTATGAGCTCTTGACTGGCGCCATGTTCTGCCCTACAACCTTACTCTTGAGTCTAGGTATTTGCTTGGTGCAGGCTGCGGTGCCCTCTCCGGCTGCTGTGGACTCGGATCTATGGTTGTTATTCCAGAACGATCTTGACTGTGAGCCATCGTCATTATCTTCTCTATGAACCCACCTCAAAAGGTTTCAGGGCATACAACCACAGAACATGAGAGCTCCATATTTCTCAGTTCACGAAGTCATTCTGACGCGCTATCGGCTTGTGCCAAGCTCAACGAAGGCCTCGCACCTACGAACGGCACCTTCTTTCAGTCCGACATACAAAAATTATTGGCCTTCATTTCTTTGGAAACGGAAGCCTCCCCCTCTCAGAAGTACTGGGTCGGTGGCGGGGCTTCTGTGCACGGTCAAACCTGCCCCGCTGTAAGCAAATCGGGCCTCTCCACCGCCGCTTGTTCAGAGATACTGCCTGTACTGTGTACCAATTCCGCGCCAAATAAGGTATCCGGTGAAACCGACCTTAGTCCAACGTGGCAAGTTCAGGTGAATTCGGGCAAGCTCTCTGTTACTGGGTAAGGTAGGTTTGAAATGTGTAGCCTCATGTTTATTGACGTTCGCAGGACTCGCGACCATCTGTCCTTCCGCTTCCTGGGAATTCCCTATGCTAATGAACCCGCTCGATGGACTTATTCTTCGCTCTATACCGGCGTTCCGAAAATCTCCGCACTTACTTTTGGCTCGCCTTGCGCTCAAAATAACCTCAACGGCCAAGAAAATTGTCTTTTTTTAAACATATTCACTCCTTTCCTACCTGCGACTGGGAAACCTTCGAAGAATCTGAAGCCAGTGATGTTCTGGATTCACGGCGGAGCGTTTACGGGCGGCGAAGGGTCCGATGCGATTTTCGATGGTGGTAATCTCGCCAGCAGAGGGGATGTCGTGGTAGTCACAATCAATTATCGGTGAGAATTTCTTTCTTCACTTGAACAACGATTTAATTTGAGAAGTCTCGGCGCACTCGGATTCCTGGCTCTCGATGACGGAGTGACAAACGGGAATTATGGTCTGGCAGATCAGGTATGATTTTCGCAGCCCTCCCAACTAGTACTTTTCGAGTGACGCCTTTTATTTTTGTAGATCACCGCTTTGAAATGGGTGCAAGAGCATATCGCTTCCTTCGGCGGAGACCCATCCAGGGTAACGATATTCGGACAATCTGCCGGTGCTGGGTCCGTGCGTGCGCTTCTCGGCTCACCTCCTGCGTTTGGTACTTTTTCCGGTGCCATCGCACAAAGTAACCTCGCCGGCTTTGCCTATGCCAGCACATATTCCGAGTACTTCACTATTGAGCAGGAGGTGGAGGTCGCAGCGGGCAAGTTCGTCGTAGAGGTCGGATGCGGAAACGGGACCTCTACCGAGGTGCTTGACTGCCTACGCCAGGTGCCGTGGCAGACACTGCAAACTGCTGCGGATGCTCCACGGTACGACAAGCATTGTATTCGTTCGTCTCGTCTTGACAATCAACCGCTCTTGTTTGTTAGGTATGTCGTTGTCGACGGAACGTTCATCAAAAGAGACCGCCTTTCGGTCGATGGCAAAGGCCCCGTCGCATCCAATGCGCACGTCATCTTTGGCTGGATGGCAGGCGACGGCGCGGATTTCGCTGGAAGTTTCCCTCAAAGCACCACATCGCAAACCCTTTCCATCGAAGGCATTCCGTGCGTCATTTCTTCACTTTTTCCACTTTTTCCAGTGAAGCTCATCATCACAGAGTCGCGGCAAACCTCACCGCAGCTATCCTCCAATCAGGACTTTTTCCCCGTCCGTCAACTGGGAATGAAACTCTTGATACGTTCAATGTTACGGCTCGTGTGGCGAGCGACGGTGAATTCGTGTACGCCAAATTTTACGTCTGCCTTATTTGTTCTGACATCTTTGAACTTTGTCACTCAACAGCTGTTTGGATCAAGCGACGGCTCACTCTGGTTCCCTCCACAATGTATTCAAGTCTATGTGGACGTACCAATTTGAACGAAGCTACATGGGATTCGAGCCTATTCCTGGGATTTGCGATCCACCGGCGACAGAGACCCACCCATTCGGCGATCCCTCGCTGCCTTACTTCCAGTGAGAATTTTTCAGGCTAATTTTGTCCCCCCAGAATTTCATCCTGCTTTATATAGATGCCATTCAGGCGAATTATTCTTCAATTTTGGCACTCTCGGCCAATCAAGCATGCCCTTCCGAGACCAGTTCGACCTCCCATTCGAACAGATAACGGTCGATGTTTGGACTTCGTTTGCTCGCACCTTTAACCCAAACCCCGACGCTACGTTCCTCGCTGCTCGCGGATACACGAACACCACAACGGCTCTCCGGCAGTGGGGTCTGTGGAAAGACGTTAAAAGTCGGGAACCTGTGCGGATATTGTCTTGGCCGAGCCGTGGTAGTGGATGGCTTGAGCAAGAGCAGTGCGATCTCCTTGGATTTCCGCTCGACTTCTATGAGCACTGAAAATAACATGTTTGTTTCTTTATGGCTTACAGAGATGTAGTGGATCAATTGGTCTCTCCCTCTTCCTACTTTTGTTCATTTCTCTTGCTTTTCTGCAACAATGCACAAAAATTTGGGGCCCCGTTCTGGGATGATCAGCATTTTCAACTACGGCAGTGATTCTCTTGGAGCAACACAGGGGAGATAAGCGGATATCTGAAGGCAATATATCCAAAAGATATGCGAAGGACAGTTACAATTCCTTTTCAATAACAGAGGACAAAGAGTGTGAAAGGTATCCGCAATTCATGATAAAGACATGCCTTAATCCGGATGTTCTTTGCATGTCTTTCCAATACTTTCTTTGGCAAATATTCGAAAGACATTGTAACTGTCTTTCACATTTCTTTCGCATCTTTGCCCGAGAGACATTCACTTATCTCCCCTGTGCAATTCCTGTCAAGATATACCGATGAAAGGGTATGGCGACTCGGACGCCTCGGTGGCGGGTCTGAATCGACATACGAATAAGGTGCTCGCTGGGATACTTAAGAACTGGCTGGGTCTGTACAAATTGAATGCAGTGTTCAGAGTCTGGGGAAATTCAAAAAAATATGATCAAAGGAGGCTGATATGGGTGCGATAATCAACTGCGGGCGCAGACCATTGTCGACGCTGCGCAACCGTAGAATAATTCTCCTACCCATGAGTAGACTCAATAGAGCGAGATTCTTGACTGCCTTCTGACAAAAGGACAATGCCTGATCGGCGAGCAGCTTCACCGAGCCCAGTGACCAGTCGCGGCGGTACCGACGACAGCGACACAGCCACGACGATGAGGAGTCATAATCAGAGCAACAAAGGTCGAGGCGGGCGGATGGATACCTGGGGACGCGGACGATGGTGCGGGGGGTGGGCAGCAATGGCGGCTCATGGTGTTATTGGAGGATATCTAGAATGCGAACGCGAACAAAGGCGAGATGCGTACAGTATGGCATAAGAGTACATATATAAAGATACACGATGGGGCGTTGTGAGGATGGGTGGTCTGTGCGCGGGAGAAAAGGAGCGTCAGTCAGGGTCAAAGAAGCAGGTATCCCAGCACGCACCTCGCATCATGCCCCGAAACCGTAGAGGGTGCGTCCAGAGCGCTTCAAGGCGTAGACGACGTCGAGGGCGGTGACGGTTTTGCTGGCGACAACACAATGAGTGGAGATGAGAGAAGAAAAGAGGCAAGGCACACACCGTTTAGCATGTTCCGTGTAGGTAACGGAGTCGCGGATGACGTTCTCGAGGAAGATCTTGAGGACACCGCGAGTCTCCTCATAGATGAGACCGGAGATACGCTTCACACCCCCACGGCGGGCGAGACGACGGATAGCGGGCTTGGTGATACCTTTGCGGAGGGGTCAATGAGGGCGAAGGTGGGCTGGAAGATATGGAGCACCCTGAATGTTGTCGCGAAGAATCTTGCGGTGGCGCTTGGCTCCGCCCTTGCCGAGACCCTGCGGTGGCGAGCGAGATTAGCACAAGGCAGAGAAAAGAGTATAGCACACGTACTTTGCCACCTTTACCACGGCCAGACATTGTTGGGTGCTGAGAATATAAGTGTTGTTGAGAGAGCTTGAGGAGGGTCGCTTGACTGGCGACGGCGAGGTAGTGGCGGGGATGGTGGGGGTTCGGAAGAAAGAGGCGATGTCACGCTCACGCTCGCCGTGACTCAACAAACGGCGCGTTATTAGGGTCATTCACACCTCGCCTTTTTGGTTCCCTTTTTGCGTCCTTTTTGCTTTCCTTTTTGCCTTCCTTTTTGCTCATTTTGCATTTTGGTCAAAAAAGCTCGGTAGAACTTCTTTCTTTTTGTAACCTTTACCTCTTTACACCTCTGAATAGAAAAGTCAACATGTACTTGGCAAGGAATGAAAGGAATGTGAAAAAGGAAGAAAGTCGAGTTGAAAAATGGAGGTAAAAGGGGAGTTCCGAGCGGGGCGTTCACACATTCCTTTTTGCAGCCCATTTTTTGCTCCCATTTTTCTACCATTTTAGCCAAAACTGTACAGTTGGTCCCATCTTTTTTCATAGATCTTCCCTCTTTAACCATCAGATTGGAAAAGGCAAAAAAAACCGGGCAAAAAACGAAGAGAATACCAAAAACAGCGAAAAAGGGAGTGAAAAAGGGAGCGAAAAAGGAGAGGAAAAAGGAATGTGTGAACGACCCTATTGACACTTGTTGTGGTCGCGCCTCAAGGTTGCGGACGCCGGACCGAACCGGCTGTGGGAGAACATTCTTCCGTCTTCCCAACTTCTTCCGCTTCGACCATGAGCATATCGAACTAAAAGGTAGATTCCGTTGGGGGTGCACAGAAGACTGCAAATGATCGGTTGCACTGACGTCTGTGAGCTTCCAGGTGGCTAGGATAGACAAGTTTCGCGATGCGCGACAGAGAGCAGGAGCGAGGCGGCCGCGTCAAGGACTCAACTTGAAGGCGGCGTCAGCCCTCTTCGACTGGGCCAAAGTCAACTCAACGTGGGTCATTGTTAAACGTTAAGCTTTGATCGCTTCCTCGGGCTGACCCACTTCGCCTCATGTTTATAAGGTCCACTTACGTCTCCTTTCCTTGCCCCTCCATTGCCTCGCTAACATGGGCAACACCCTCGAGGACGCGAGCCCTTCGACGCAGGCGACTCAACAGGACGAGACCCTTACAAAACACATCGGTGTATGGCGAGCCACAATTCTTATCTCAACCTGTACCCTCGCAATGATGGCGAATGTGAGCACATTGCGAGATAGTTCGACCGTTCTGGAAAATTTGACTTTCTGCAGATTGCTTGTTCTGTATCAATCTCAATAATCCTTCCAGTAATTGGACAAGACTTGAGGATTCCAGTCGACAAATTGCAGTGGCTAATATCCGCATTCTCGTTATCGTCGGTTAGCATATCAGGGATCCATCTCTATATAAGAATACACTGAGATTATGCAGGGATGCCTTCTCCTTCTACTTGGTCGACTAGCAGATATATTTGGACGGAAAAGATTTTTTCTCTTGGGTACAGCTTGGCTCGGAGTGTTCTCGCTCGGATGTGGATTCGCCCAGAACTCGACCACACTTTTCATCCTCCGAGGCTTGCAAGGCGTAGGCCCTGCGGCATTCATTCCAGCAGCTGTACGTTTGACAAGCTTTCCTAGACTGTCTACTCAATTTGCTACCGTTTCGTGACAGTTGGGGATCATGGCCGAAGCATTTCCGCCCTCCCGCGCTCGGTCGATTGCCTTTGCGACTTTCGCGGCTGGGGCGCCGGTGGGAGGTGCTCTTGGGGTTCAACTCGGTGCTGTTCTTGTCCAAACAACGCGGTAATTGATCCTTCTTTTCTCACTTCCCGAGCGTGTATTTAATCAGGGAACATATACAGCGCAACATGGCGGTCTCCATTTTTCCTTTTCGGTGGCATGTCACTGCTGTGCGTTCTTGGCGGCATGCTCGCAGTAGACCACGACGAGCCCTTCGCCGAAGCTGGCAGAAGAGTCGATTGAATAGGGGCTTTCCTCGTCACCGCGGGACTTGTTCTCCTACTCTTCGTTTTGGGGCAAGGTCAATTAGCCCCGCAAGGATGGAGAACCCCCTGTGAGTGTTTTGAACTCGACCTTTGTTCTTCTAACAAATGAGATGTCAATCTACTTAGATACAATCGCTTTGTTAATCCTCGGCGTCCTTTTACTCGCCGCATTTCTTTTATGGGAACACCGTCTTGAACAGAGTGCAGGAAGATTGCCGCCACCGGTAATGAAAGTGAGTCTTTGGACGCGAGCCGCTGGCAGGTTCAGCGTCATCCAAGTCATTGCTTTCTTGGAATGGGCAGCCTTCTTTTCCTTTTTTTTTCCTGGTACTTTTGGGTACAGGTGAGGGCTTTTATATCTTCGTATCATGTTTGACGCTTCGCTTCTCTTGTTTGATTGCCGTGAAAATCTCTTATCGCATCACAGTTATATTATGAGAACTTCGTCAAACTCACCCCGATCCACACCGCATTACGAATGCTGCCCATGACAGTGGCAGGATGTCTGTGTGACGTTTTTGTCGTATTCGTAGTCAGTCGCATGGATTTCGCCCTTCTCATCGGTATGGCTCGCAATATTCTTCTCCAGTTATTTGCTGGTGCTAAACGGCTGATCCGAATTCAAAGCATTTGGTACGACATTTACAGCGCTCGGCGCTTTGCTATTCGCAATCATCGACCCTACTGCGCCATATTGGGCATACGGCTTCCCCTCACCGATCGTTTCTGTCTTTGGACCCGACTTTATATTCCCCTCAGGAACATTGTTTGTGGCGAAGGTGTCATTCCCGAGTGAACAAAGTGCTGCGGGAGGTGTGCTCCAGACGATAATGCAGGTGTGCTGTCGATGTCATCAGTTCTTTCCACTGCTTTTCTGATTCGTAACACAGCTGGGGACAGCTTTCGGGCTCATCGTATTTAATGCCTTTGGAGGCAGCAACACAGGTACCGACTCTCCGTTGAAAGCGTACAAGGCAGCTCAGTGGACTTGTTTTGGGATGGCTGTCCTATGTATGTCCTCGGTTCCATCGCTCTCTTTGAACGACGCTGAGGTAATTCAACGCAGCCACTATTCTTCCCCTTGCTTTTCTGCGCGGTGTCGGACCTGTCGGCGTTGACGAGCGTACCCTTGGTCAAAATCATCCCGCTGAAGATGCCGCTGATGATAATCCAATGATACGGGACACTACCAACGACGAAGCTCTGACGGCTGAGAAAAGGATAGGAGCAACACCCGAAGAGACGGCTACTCTTCGGGATGTTGACAATGAGAACAATGCTGGCGCTTTACCAGAGAACAAGCCGCAGGGTTCAGAGAACTCGGAGAGACCTGTATATTGTATCTGTCAATGACCTTGATTTCTTGCTTTGTTGCAGAAGCGGAACAGTTCCTGTCCCCTCAGATCCCAGGACAAATTCTGTTCTTGTAAGCATATCGTAAGGATATAGCCCTGCACTAAACTTGTTATCCGTTGAGGAAACTTGCTGGTGATCGCCGGAGAAACATTCAACTCGTACCAGAGTCCAAAGTTGCGATGCACTTGGTCCTTGGAGAAACGCTGCTAATAATCTTGTTTTTCTCGTGTCGATTCCAGGCCGTGTTGAAAATGAACTCCTGGTGTTCCGTGGAAGTAATATTGTGTTCTTCCGGGTGTGTTACCGCCGCTTGTACTACTTTGTGTATCCGTAGGACACGGTTAGGAGAATTCAAATAAATCATCATGATAGAGGCACCGCTGTTACTGTATGTGAGAAGAACCATACTGCGGGTCGGCCCGTCAAAGATGTTGGAATTGATCCATCTTCCGTTGGGCGCGGTTCATAAATCTAATTGCCAGGAAACTTGCGGGAAAACAGGATCGTATTGGAACCGGTGGGAAAGGAGGATTCAGGAACGTTGAAGCTTGGTGTCCAGCATCGCAGTAGCCAAGCTACTCAAAGAATCTGGTGAACCAAAAAAAAATGAGTTACAACCCGAACATTTACGACCTCAACCCCAAAAATTGAGCGTGTTAAATAAGTTTACTGCTTCGTGTAGGGAATTGACTAGTCTCTCGTAGACAGACGCTCTATATAAACCAGCTCGGTGCCCTCCCTAATATAGGAATTGACGATCGCGGGATGTTACGTCCGTGCTGAGAGCCAGACGCTTGGGTATCTTTAGTCATTTACTCAGGGTTCCCGCACCTCTGAGGCTGGGCGAGCGATCCAACTCTCATCTCCCTCCTCCTTCCATCCCTTCCAACAAGCCCTAGGTTAAAAATGAGCCTGTGGAATCCTCCATGGAACACAGTTCGAAAACCTACCTCCTCCTCCAACTACACCTATGAACTCCTTCCATCATCGAGCGGACCCGAGTACCAGTCAACATCGAGTGGAGGGTCGTTCAGTCACGTCCCGCGAGCTTCTGGACTATGGTGGCCGAGAAAAGTATCTCTGCGGCACCGCGGCGTCATCCTTACCTTTATCGTTTTTCTCGCCGCCTGCGCGGCAGGTATCGTCATACTTGTCTGGAGATTCTCCAGCCCAACGCGTTCGACCACAACATCGACTCACGACTTCCCGCCGCCGCCGACACTTCCTGCGGACGTCGCTGGCACAGACATTACTGCTGCTCCATCCGAAAGTCAGGCACGGCCACCGCCGCTGTACGAGGCCTATCATGAGGGCGAGCGACACTTCCCTCAACACAATTTGTCCCTGCCTGACCCCGAAGGATCCCACGCGAAATATCTTTGGGCGGATAACCACGGCTCCCGTACGCCTTTATCCATGTCCCGCGTATCAACTGGCACAATACTGACCTTGGATTATTTTATTCAGATTTCGGCTGGGGAAACTACATGCAGGAAATGCTGCTCAATGCGTACCTTGCCTTTGCAGCCCACCGAGCGTACGTCGATCATCCTGACAAATCTTTATACCTTGGTCGTTTTCTTGCACTGACGCATTATACCTCGCAGATATGTGTTTGATAATTACACTTGGGAGCGCGAAGGGTCCGAAATGAGCTCGTGGAACGGCCATCCCATATCTGCCCGTGTCCCGCTTTCAGCTTTCCTATCCGGTGAGTAATTGGCGGGACTTACCCTCTGTCCGCATGCATGACCAACGATCAGGACATATCATCGGCGAGCACAAACGTGAGGACGACATTCCCCGCGCGGTGTCACGAGAATACTATCTGAGCGTGTGCCCCGAGTCCGAGAGGGTTGTGATTGATACCCGCACGGTACAAGACACCCTGCCTGGAGATGCTACTGTCCGCCGGATAGTCGATGCATGGGTGGAGAAATTGGACCAGATTGATGCGCGGTGCGTTGAGCTCGCAAGGAGCAGCCCAGCGTTGTTCAGTTACGAGTCTGTATCCTCTCTTGGCCTCCCTGTATCATTGGAGTCGGATTGCTGACCATTTAATCAGCATCACAAATACCAACCGCGTGCTGGACGTCTTCCCCGCCCTCTCCGCCTCGCCTGTCCTCTCCGATTTCAGCTGGTCTCCCCTCATCCTAGGCGAATTCTATGCGAACATCAGATACTTTGAATCCCGTTCAGACTTCCAAGACGACGCACCAATCCTGGCGGAATCTTCTTTCGCTCCGTTGCCAGGTCTCCTCGCAGTCCACATCCGGCGCGGCGACTACGAGACCTGGTGCACCGACGCGTACCTCCACTCCATGTCATTCATCGGGTTCAACAGCTTCCCCGAGCTCCCGGATACATATGTCATCCCAGAGGTCGACAAGACACACAGCACCGCCGACATCACGCGTAAACGATGTCTGCCGACGATTCCGGAAATTGTAGAAAAGATCCTTGCGGTGAACGGTCCACACATCACACGCCTGTATGTCATGACAAACGCGAAGAGGGAGTGGCTTGCGGAGCTCAAGGATGCGTTGAGAGAGAAGCATGAGTGGGTGGATGGGGTAGGAACGAGTAGGGATCTGGAGTTGAGCTGGGAGGGGAGGTTTGTGTCGGAGGCGGTGGATATGTACGTCGGGCAGCGGGCTGAGAGATTTATTGGGAATGGGGTGAGTTCCTGAGCGGTTTGGAGAAAGGAAGATTGTCTTGCTGATGATTTGGGATGGCAGTTTTCTAGCATGACGTCGAATGTGGTAACATTCCGGATGCATAACGCAGGGCTGAGTCCTTCGAATACGCATTTTTGGTGATCATGTTGGGCTCGTGAGCGGGGGAGGCTGAGAGCTACATTCCACCACGACCCGGCGAGCGAAAATGAGTCTGGATTCCTTGCTGGATTCGACGATTGGCAGAGTTTGGGGGTCCTGGTGAGAGCAGGGAGGTATTCTTGAGGTATAGTATACTCACGATAATGCCGTGCCTACCGTAGGCTTCTAGATCGAGCTGCAATGAACATTATTGGACAGTTCCAGGAAACTCGAAAGCAGAGCAGAGTCTTCGACTCCGAGTCACCGGCCCGACTGGCTCAATGTGGAATTGATGGTCCTCCTGACGACGATTGATGCGCTTCCCTCCGTTCACGCTGTGCTGGAGTCTACATGTGCCTGAGCCTCAGAGCGCCTCCCATTTTGTTTCTTGTCCCACCTTCTGAGCGGGGCCTCGTCCTTTTCTTGTTCCCCCCTCCTTGATCTTTCTTTCTTTCTCTGCAGATCCCGTGGCACAATAATGGTCTGCCGCCGGCTGCTGGCCATCTCCGTTTTTTATGCGTACGTCGACTCTCCGAGATCTGCAAACCAGAGCAAGCCAAACTAATCAGATCTTCCTAGGATCTTCTCTTCTTCTCTGACCCGCGCCCTCATTATCACTCCTCCCAGCAAAACCCTCACCGCAGGCCCAGTGACAATAACATACCAGAGCGAAGCCAGCGACCCACCTGGAAACATCACATTTTGGCTGGGGCATGTGGGCGGCGTAGGCGGCTTCTTCCAGCTGACGAACGGGGTTGAACCGTCGACGAAGCCGGTGCAGCTGCAGCTTGATTTGTTTGAGCAGACGGGAGATGGGTGCGTCGTCAAAGAATATCTTGATTCTACTAGTAGGAGACTGATTCCGGCTTGCAGACAGCAGTGGCAGTTCTCTGCAGGCCCCGCGACGGAACGGTGCGTGCTCTCCCCCTTATACCCAGCTTAATTTCTCGTGCTGACCTTTGATTCTATACATAGGGTCGATGGTATCTTCGCGTCTTCAGACCCTGTCACGATCGTATCTGCTTCGTCTGCATCGCAGTCGGCGTCGGCGTCGGCCTCTTCCTCTTCCTCGGCGTCAGCATCGTCTACGGCGTCTACAACCTCCAACTCTTCCACCGACACGTCTACACCATCGCCATCCGCCTCGGCCCCAAATTCCTCTTCGGTGTACGCCGTCTCTTACCTACTTCCATGCCTTTCTGATTTCCTCCCCCTCAGCGCCTCAAAATCATCCCCCTCCATCGGCCTCATCGTCGGCGTAACCCTCGCCGCCGTCATCGTCCTCCTCCTCATCCTCCTCCTCGTCTTCCTCTACTTACGGAAACGACGGCGCATCGCACACTCTCTCACCCCCATCGACCCCTCCCCATCATTCATCCCCCACTCCGCCTTCGCCTCCAGCAACTCACCCTCCACGACCGACATCCCCCCGGCGAAAATCGAGCCGTACCTGATGACACCCGTGAGCGCCACCACGAGCGACATCTCGCGTTCGCCGAGCGACGCGCAGCCGCCGCCTCCCATCCCCGCGCTCGGCTCCAAAGCCGCGTTGGCGCGGCAGGAATACCTGACGAATCAGCTCCGCGAGGTACAGTCGCAGCTGCACGCGCTCCACGCACCCGTGTCGCCACCCCTGGCGCGAAGCCCTCCGAAGTCGCCGTCTTCCGCAGGGTTGTCGAATGCGCATACAGATGGAACGGAAAGTGGATTAGCCGAGGCGCGAGAGCAGAATGCGGCTCTCGAGCAGCGCATACGCGAGCTCGAGGGGCAGCTGCAGTCGAGGTGGGCTTTGGGGCTCTCGGATGAGCCGCCACCGGGGTATATGGAGTGAAGGTAGCTTTGTGGATTTCGATGTTGTACATGTGTTTTGTGTGCTTTGTACCGACGAGTATTTGCTTTACAGCGATCAATTCCTGCCATTCGCGGTGATGCTCAGTAGGGATATGCTCGCTTGCGTCTCTCATCGTTGTCCCTGTCGTAAGTAAATGCCTGAAAGTGGACAAGCGAACAGAGCGTGCAGCTAAAGCAGGAACACTAACGACAAGCTAGAAAGGGAGTAACAGATGAAATATTCAATTGTCCCGCAGGCCGCGTATTTGGAATGAAGTTAGAGAACTCTTTTCACGACACAACGACGCTGCAAGACACCAGTTGAATACGATGTTAGACACATTGTTTCTGGTGATCGCGAAGGTACATAGTACATGAAAGTCGAATACAAGGTTCAAACAATAGCACTGGCATACGTAGATTTTTTTTCCCTGTCCTTTCGTCCACACCGACTGTCGACCCGCTTCACAACACCAACCCCAGTAATCCAAGCACAATCGCAGATCCGAGCAAATACACATCGCTAGCCAACACGGCCGCACCGCCAGTAGTAGACGGACTAGGGCTCGTGGAAGGCGCAGAGCCACTAACCGACGGCGCAGTAACAGATGCCGAGGGAACACTAGGACTTCCAGAGGGCGAGGACGGACTAATCGGCGGAGGGATAATTGTATTACTGCTGATAGGCACACGAGTGGTGATTGTCGTGGTGCGCGGTGGGGAAACAGAAGTCACGGTCGACGTGATAGTGGTTTCGGTCACAGAAACCGGCAAGGACGACCTGCTTGGTGGGGAGACGGGAACGCTCAGGCTACCGCTGATAGAGACAGAAACTGACAGGCTTGGAATCACTAAAACCAGGAGTCAGTAAGGGTTGCCAGACTATTTGATTTATCTATGTTCAACGAAAAATCACCTGATGAACCAGAAACTTTGCAGACGCAGAATCGTCAAAAGAAAGTCTGGCGCTAAACTCATTGCGATACGTACCTGCGAGACACATCGCCTCCAGCATCGTACTAACCTTGGTCTGATCGGCAGGCGAACACGATGTCGTTCCGACGCACTGCATCACGCTCGAGGCAAATGTCGTTTTACACAAGCACGGCGAATCCGACCTACACAAAGGAGTGAGGAACTGCTTCATGAGATGACGGTACGCACAGTTTACACTTAACAGTAGTGGCTGCCTTCTGCGCACAGCCCACCGCACATTGTGGGAGATTAGTCGCCTGGCCAGCTGCAGCGGAGACAAGGCAAAGAACAGAAGCCAGAGTGCATTGCAGACTCGATGAAATTTTCATTGCGGTCGTCTTCAGAGGTTGCAAGAGCACAAGGAGAAGTGGGTGGTGAAGGCGGTGGAGGAGAGCTGTTGGGGCAGACCGAATGAAGATTGAACTTCTTGGATCCTATTTAAATGCTGCTAAGTATAGAGGTCCCCATGACCTGCACCGCTGGCAGCGGTCAACAAACGCCATCCTGGCTCCATGTCTGTTGCAAGGAAGGCAAGATCCGCCAGTTGGAAGGGAGGAAGTTGATGGAGATGCTCACGTGAGGACGCGACGCGACGCGTCGAATGTTGATTGACCAGATAAGAATAGACCTCATAGCCAACTCATAGCAGTACGGTGAAGCGCTGTACTTGGTCGAAATTTAGCAGGTTTGCATGAAGTCGCTGAGTTATTGCTTGCTATAGTCATTCAGATCTTCAGAAGCCACTGTTTGTGTTTGCCTCCCTTGAACAGGCAAAGTCACGGTGCTTAATTGTCGAAAGCATGTTGGACCGTTTTCCGGACATCGTGACGGAATATCGCGGTATGGATTGGTTTCGCGGCGCTATTTTACTTCAAGATCGATAGGCTAGTTCGCTAGTTTTCATGATATGGTATGCTGCTGGGGGTCTTTCTCGTCCTTCTCGTCTCCTACTACATAAAATTGCCATCAGAAAATAAAACTGTGCTGTGAGGCGAGACAACTCACCCTCAATATCGGCCATAATATCCTCGATACCCATAGGAGCGATATCCTCTGCGCGGTCCGTCGTAATCTAAGAAAAACGAACATCAGAACCAAATCTATCGAGAAAGTTGGGAGTCGGAACTCACAGCTGCTCGTGTCGCGTTGCGGGCTCACACCAGATGCACCAGCCAGATTGAGATATCCATCTTCCGACAAACGCACACCACTAGATCCCGCAACAGCTCCGCCAACGCTGGCCTTTGGCCATTCCGCACGACAGTAGATACACGTCAGCGGCTTGCCTTGTTTTGCCGACGTACTCTTCCCTACAAAAAATATCCTTCAGGTCATGCAGACATCAAGAGAGTCGCAAGAACGCGTACATTGTGCGAAACATTCCTTATGCACCGCATTCCCACACTGTTCGCAAAAGGTGAGCAGAGTCTCAGCGGCGCCGTGCATGTTCTCGTAGCAGATCGGACAGTCGTCTTCTTCACCAGGGATTCGCTTCTTGGGGCCATTGGCCTCGGAGGAGGGTGTGGGGGTAGATGGGGCTGCGGCTTTGCCTGTGGCGCGGGCGTATGCCTCGCGAGTGCGGGCACTGGCAACATGATTGGGTGCACGGGGCGCATTCGCGAAAATCGATTCCAATTCCTCGGTCAAGAGCGCTCTGTCAAGGATAAGCGTGTGTTTCAAATCATAAAAATGCAGTGAATACTTTTGATACCAGTGGCCAGAGGTCGAAGGAACTTGAAGAACTGGGTAAGCGGAATCGCGGGTTTGAATGAATTCCAAATTGGCGGTTTAAAACAAAACCAGCCAAACCTTTGAGGTAGACGAAGAGCTAATTATGCGTGTTAGATGTATAGTTAGCTTATATGAAAAAATGGCGCACGATATGCTTGCAATGATTGCCTTTCTCTGCATCAGGGCCTACGAAAGCGCTGAATAATTAAACACACGCATAAGCACATTGGCTTACAGTCACAACGCGGTACTTGTTGAATTGTCACGGTGTATATCTGCGATCCGTCAAAAAATGAAGCAGATGATACAAGAATGAAAGAAACGGACATTCCCGGTTGACCCCAACACTTTGAATTCTTCCTTCAATTCGCCTTCAAGGCGTTGTCTATCGACCATGAAGAATCTGTAGATAAGATAGGTGCGGCGTCAATCTCGCAAGCCAAAACAGAACGGCCCATCGGCGCACCGTTGTGACATGACCCTCTCATAGCGGTCCCAGATATTCTGCGGACACTTGCGCTTGAACACGGCCACTCTCTTCTCGGCCGGTTCGGCGGCCTTCCCTTTAGATTTCTTAGTCGCTGCCGCCTTAATTGTAGCGGGCTTTCGAGAGGTAGAGGCTTGGATGGGTGTGTGGCTAGATATAACGAGACTACTCGAGTCTTGACGCGGTTTTTTGGTGGGTGGCAAGTGATCGATGTCTGCCAGAGGGCTAGGTTGTGGCTGAGAGGTCGAGGCTATAGAATGTGTAGGAGAGCTGGACGGATGCCATGTTTCGAACTCGCCGTCTCGTTTGCGCTTTTGGAGGACCATCGCCGTTCGAGGTCAAGAGGGTCGATGTTTGGCAATCACATTGATGGCATGCCAAATGGAACCAAATATTGCGGTTGAAAGTAGCTTTTGACATTTCGCCCCAACCTGTCAAACCCAATTCAGCAATTCGCGTGTCTTATTTGTTACCATTGTCCCGAGCTGAACTGGTTCAGCTCGGCTCGGCTGTTCTCACTTTGCGCCGTATCCTTCGGCTTCCTCACTACTACCACCATCATTCCCCGCCGCCCGCCGTTTTCCGCGCATTGCTCCTCCCACTCCCCTCTCTCTACTTACATTGACCTGCTTCATCTCACACCCACCTCAATACTCAGGAAGGCACCGACCCAGCACCAACGGTCAGGATTGCCCGTCGCTCTGTATTCCTGAAGGGAGAGAGGTTCAGGCTGGAATTGGGTGGCAAGATGGAGCAACGGACCGTAAGTTCAGCCTTATATTCCCCTCCCGAGCCGCGTCGTTAGCACTCCTTATTCCGTCGGTCTGCATTTCCCCACGCGTCCAGTGGCGCTTCGGCCGGTGGCAACGGTACATTTGTTATGTTCTCCATCTCCTCGCAAGAACCACTCCCATAGAACTCTCTCCCCTCGATTAGATCCCGAGCCAGAGACGTGCATAGACAGTTGTATGTTGTCTATCTTTGTAAATACATTGCTTGTTGTCTTGTGTAGCCTGTTTATGAATGAGAATTGCCATTAGAGAAATCTTAGATCTATGCTTCTGCCAAACTTAAAAACTTGTTGCCACCTCTGCCACTTACAATTGAGCCAGCAAAACCGCGAGCAAACGAGCGGTTCGTCTTGAAATTACCGAATCAGGAAAGCGAGCAAACAAGGCACGCGAATTGCCTGATTTGGTTTGACGTGTTTGGGGCGAAAAGTGGCCATCTGTTGAAAGTACTTTCCGCAGATTAGAAAATAAAAGACGCTCTGGACTACAAGCAATGGTATAGAGAGAATCAATTTTTACAAATGTTTGACGACAATTCAACTTGAAATTTCGCCCCCTCGATCCATTGCGTCCGAAATTCTCGGTCTGATTTACAGTGGATTCGCATGCCAAGCTGTTCGAAACGATCATGACTCTTATCGTGCACTTTCGTAGGGGCAAATCTTCAGCGCTTGACCGGCGAACAACATGACACACGCGTCTGCTTTCCATTGTCCAACACCCCTCAGCATCTGCCGGCATGATTTTCGTGGCGTCTGAAGGCTGTTCATGGCTTGTAACAGTCGTGAGATCATCTAGGGTTCCCAGCGTGCGTCTGCTCTGACAACTGCTTACACAGAGGAGCACAAGGATACTTACATTATTCGCAACCACAATTACTTATTCTCTGGTAAGAGGTTTCCTTGTTCTCTTCTCTTGTAAACTGAAACCCTGTTCGTTCTGTTCAAGCAACCGTTACACTACAGAGGGATCTCATCGTGATGGCGGGCTTGACCATCACAGCTTCAAAACTTCGTTTGACAAGAAGTCCTCGGATACTTGATGTCTGGTTTTTTGGACTTGTACGGTGCGTCAACAACAATTCCCCGCGGCGAAATAATCATTCCTAATAAGAGTCAAAACCACTAGTCGAGTCCGTATATGGATTATCGAGACGGAGCTGTCCGCACAGAGAACCTTCGATAGCCTAAGCTGAGCCTCCATTCCACTCGCAATTTACAGCCTGATGTTACAGTATAAATATATAGAGATCGATTTTCTCTCAAGGCACTTTCAACTCGGCAGCTTCACTCACTGAATATGAGTATGAACACTGTCGGTGTCGATCCACGCAATGAGCCTTCTTGGGTGCAGTTTCGCCACGCCGTAGCCGCAGATCTTGCTGTCAATATCGCATTGTTGGAGACAGTGCCGGATAGTAATATCTTGGGCTTGCCTTTGGATTTCCCCCACAATCTACGAAAGGTGCTGAATGTCGGCGGGACGGCACGAGCGCCAAATCTCTTCCAGTACCGACTGAAGCATTGCGCTCCGGCGCAGGATAATGAACACAACGCACCTGCGTGGATCGCGTATGGGAGTGAGTGAGCTGCATATCTTTCAAGTTGTTGAGAAGCAGATGGTAGTAGGTACTTATGAGATCTCCATTGCTCTAGGGCGTTGTGTTCGCGGAAGTCGGGAGTTCGTGATTGGCTTTGTCAGAGTCGACCCTCTCGTCTACCAAGATCCCGGAAGTCTACACAACCGACTTGCCAGTGGCCACCTCATGCTTCACCTCATGCGCGAAGCCGTCCTACAGGACCGTTGGATTTGCGTGGAGTGCGTCGTGCATCCCGTCATTGGCCGATGGGGGGAGACGCACTCGGGGGAGGAGCGCATCGTGGCGCGCGCGTATCGGCGGGGCTGGGAACTGTGTGACGTGGTGGAGGAGTACCGGCGGCGCCGTGTTCCTCCGCGCTTCTGCAATTTTAGGGGACTTGGAGGTTGTCCTGTCTTGCTTCCTGTAGTGGGACCTGACCATTGCTCGAGGCATGTACCGGGTGTAGACTCAGCGCTGATACTCCCTCAGAGGCATTGATGTGTGATATGCGCTTCGATTGAGCATGAAATTGGTGCCAGGGTCGTTCAATGAACGAATGGACTGCCAGTGGATGCGATTCAACGAGGGAAGGACAGAGAAGGTTATCATTGAAGACGATGGACTTGTTAAATTATACTCACAGTGCTTATGTACATAGCTACCATGCCAACCTTGTTTCTGTTGAACACAAGAGACTCCATTCCGAGAATAAAGACCCAATACGTAAATTCAACCTAAAAACCAAAATAGGTATCCGAGTTCAAATTCAAGTCAACTGACGAACCTTATCGGCGCATCAGAGCGCATCAGGCGAACATCGGGAGCTGCCGGTGAGGTGTGATGCGACGAAAGTATGTATGAACTCACATCGGTTGGGCGAAGAACAAATCGGCCGATACGACGAAATGAAATGAGTAGAATTGAATTCGAGATTGTCGTCATGTCCAAAACCTATGCAAGGAAATTAGTCGCATATTCGGAGGGGAAGTCATTCCAGCCATACAGATTTTCTCTACCTGCTCTGGCGAACTAGGGAGGTAGCGTTTGAGTCCGTGTTGTGCGCCAGCTTCATTGGCTTCGTGCTGCATTTTGTAGAGGTGACGACGAACCACACTAGTAATTAGTAATAGCAGACGAAGAAAAATAGAGGTTGACTGACGACTCCTCCAAGGCAGAAAGGTAGGCGTTGGAAGGGCGTGTCCTCACACGATAGGCATGTCCGTGCGATGTCACAGGAGCGATCAAGTACGATTTTGGACACGGACTCTCCATCTTGTCACTGGACGACTTTGGTTCCGTTCCATGACGGCAGATAAGTAGCCTGAGCAAAGTCGGCCACAGAAGACATTCGACGGCGATTCCTGAGCTGCGGGCGTCCCCAATCTTCACGGTAGTCGCACCTCTTGTGAATCTTCCTAAGTGTAGGTTATGGATTCCACGCAGCCTGAGCACGCTTGGCTTGATCGTCGGCGCCAATGCAAATTTAAACGACAGTGATCATCTCACCTACAAATTCGGCGTCCCTGCACTAGCACTTTGTCAGGTGAATGGAGTCCATTATCGAGAAGCCTTCCAGTTCTCAGCCGACATCTTCCATTATATTGAATCTTCAGTGACTCTTGCATCGATAGCGCAATATTTCAGAGCCGTCACGACCGTATATTTATCACTAAAAATCTCGGTTAGGTCGAGGTCAGCTCGCATCAAGGAGAGATTTTTTTACCGAGAAGTAAACCTCCGGCATCAAGTGTGCGTTGAATTGCGATCGATCATCGCCTGAAGGCTGGTTCTTATCTGTGCACGGAATAAACTCTGGGTCAGGTCATGCGATAGAAAGGGCGGGATAGGTGTGGAACTTTATAATGGGACATACAGCACTTGACAGAGGCATTGGAGAGAATTCTGAAATGAAAGACCCACGCGGAAGCTTGTTGGCTCAGCCAGATCCAATACAGAGAATTTCCGTTAAAGAAGATGGCGTTCATTTGAAAACCGGGGAAATCAGACTGCGTGATATGAAAACATTTCCAAATGAAAGTTGTGAGTATAGCGCAAGACGATGTTAAAACCCACCTCGACTGGTCGTTGTGGTGGTGGCAACAGAGATCAACCGTCTATTATTGTTTGTTTGCATGAATTTGCCCTTCTTTGCCTCCTACTGCGACCATCGATGCGAAACAAAATTAATGGACCCAGAAATTGTGTCGGAAGGTAGGTCCGAAACAGACGCCTGGGGCGGCCGTTCCTCAGGAAGTCCGCTGGAAAAGGTAGGAGCCAGACGGACTACACGTGTTTTCAACGTGTCCAAGAATTTCAAGTCCTGCTGTCCCAAATTGGGCGTTGACACGCCTAGCAAGTCAGCTAGATTGCACGCCGCTTTCTCCCCCGCGTCAATGTTCCTTGTGCTGGTATTCACAGCTTTGCGCGCTTGACCCCCCAACAAAATCCGCGTTAGAAAAAAATCTGGCGCTGCTTCGCACCGTTTCTCAACTCTCATGGCGACCTCCCCTAGACGTTCGGTCCCACGAGAGCGAAGGAGCGTCCCGAGAGCCCCGGCGGAAATAGAAAATTCACCCGGCCCCTCTACTGCACGCTCGACAACCGAATCTCAGCTTGTCGCGCTCCTTACCGACGCTCGACGCGAGGCCGACGCATTACGGCGGGAGCTCTCTGATGAGCGGGAAAAAGCCGACGCATACCAGCGGCAGCTTCAAGCTCTTTCTAATAAATCTCCTAATCAGGAGGTCCGCGTATTAGAAGAGCGCCTCGCGCGTGCCGAAGCTGCGCTCGAAGAGGCCGAATCTCGCAGCCGGTTTGTCGAAAGGCACTGGTTGCAGGTGGAAAGATACCTTACTATGATGCAGCACCAGGCAGCCGACTCTCGCGCGTCTTTTACGCGCCTCATGGAACAGGGCGAGGGGATCCTCGTTCCTCCCAATGGTTCCCCGCTAACCCAACGCGAAATACCGCCTAGATTACACCACAATTCGTCCAGCGGGCCTGGGCATAACGACCCATCCCATTCTAATCATCGCCGGCGTTCCTCGTCGTCGACGATATCACCGCGAAGCCCCGTCTATGTACGCTCCGCGCCATTAATCCCCCCACGCCGGCATCCGTCCCCTCCTCCAAGAAGTCCTGTAGGCGCTGATGAAGGACGTTGGCATAATATCGAGCGTGGTGACAGGTCACCACCGTATAAACGACAACATGTATGGCGCCCCGATGATTCTAGGCCGCAGGTTGGTTTTTCATCTGTTAAGATTAAACTCATTCAGCTCACTCTCTTCTTTCTTTAGTACTCACGCGCCCCTTCATCTCCTTCCCTTCAGCGTGCACCAGCCTCGCCCCCTGCTCCCACGTACTCGCCTCAGAGTCACAACAGGCACAGACGTGAACCCGACCCACGCTCAGGCTATCCGTCGCGGGAATACAGGCCGCAGCCGCCGCCACCGCCACTACCGCGCGCAATACATACTCCTCCTCCTCCTCCCCAGCCATACCAACCCTCCGAGGCACTCCGCTCTTACGATGCCCGTAATCCCCCCACTCCAGTTCATCCCGCACCGACATCCCCCAGTCCCCCCACGCCCCGTATCCCCACCCGT
Organism: Favolaschia claudopus; assembly: GCA_037176885.1. Classification (NCBI taxonomy): domain Eukaryota; kingdom Fungi; phylum Basidiomycota; class Agaricomycetes; order Agaricales; family Mycenaceae; genus Favolaschia; species Favolaschia claudopus. The sequence goes on along the minus strand of JAWWNJ010000159.1, from coordinate 288,292 downwards.
CCCGCAGCCTGGGCCAGCTGCGGACGCGTCGCACCAGTATCAGCATCGCTTCCACCTCAATGCAGGCAGCGGCAGCGGAAATGCGCCTAGACGCCCGGTGCGTCCGGGAGCGTATGAAACTATGGTGTTTGCGCTGGATGAGTCTGATCCGCAGGGAGTCGAGCGGAGGAGAGAGGAGTATTAGCGGCGGATATGGATATCGAAATTAAAAGTGTGGCGTGTGTGTTCCCTTCATTGAAGGTATTGTATACTTACTCTGGGAACTATCGCCATAGCTATGCCAATGCCAATGCCAATGTACAGCCATGTTAATAGACCTTGTACTACACAGTTGTGACCGTTGTTCTTATGTTATATTTCATGCGCCTCCTCCGTGTACGAGCGCATTTAATTTTCTGTTACTGGACGTTCGAGTCTGTGGTTTATGGGCCTGCGAAATTAAATGAAAACGATATCAATTATCTCGAGAGCGCACAATTTCAGACGTGAGGTTTGAAACCCCCGGAACAGGCGCATCACATTTCAGCAAATATCCGCGCGGTGCCGCAGGGCGGCGAGCACATCCCTCTGATCGCCCGACCCTAGGCCTGCACCGGCAACTTCCGACTCGGCGTCATTCTCATTCCATCATTGAGCTGCGAAATCCCGGAAGTATGCGATACTCTTCCGGAAGACATATCTGTGAGCTTCAATAGAGGCTCCAAGTTTCGGAACACCGGATAAGTACGCACAGTATGCACGACACAAGTTGGTCGGTCAAACCGTTACCTGAGGTTCGACTCGCAGTCGAAATTCTAGAAGACAAACAAAGTGAGGTGAATCGAATCATAAGTATCTATATCATGACATACAATTTTATTGACGTGGTAAGCTTGAACTAGTGGTGAACTTCTGAATTGTATGCCTTCCTAGTCATATTTGTTTGCTTTCCATGAGCATTGATCTCCACGCGTATCATAAAAGCAGGAGGGAGAGAATCGAATACGCCCAAAATACGCCACAGTCTGTCTGTCAACGATCTGCACCAAGAAGCAAGTAGCTTCGCGGCCTCTTGGACCTTCTTGGACTGTGTTCAGATATTCGAACTTTAATTAACCGGCGCTTAATGAATTTGATCGGTCCTCAGAAAGATCCACAGGTAGCCGCCGGACCGAAAAAATCGGACAACATTTGCTCCCGGTGTTTCGGAGGGTCGAAAAATGAGAGAGAAAATGCAAAAAGAAATGAACTCAAAAGCTATTCGACATGAACATAGTGCCATTCTGTCCAGCTAAAAAGCTGGCATGACATGGCACTCTTATGCGAAGCAGAGTAAGCATCTGAAATGTTGAACGTCGAATTTACTTGAATTTCGTTGTTTGCAGGGTTTGATGGTCGTGGGAACGGAAAACGCGGGGCCGCGGAAGATGCCGAGGCCTTGTTGCTTCTTTCCGTCATCTTCTGCGGTCTTCTGCTATGTTTTTCCTGACTCTTGGAGGGTACAAAACGTCCGCAAAGCATCTGGTTCGATTTAAAGCGTCGTCTTTTGGGTTCGCACTTTCCTACTGTATCACAAGTGCCATCGGATTCTCATGATTCTCAAAATTTGACGCTTTACAGCTAAAACCAGTTTCTTGACATATCTTGTGAACCACGCTCCAGCGCTCTCTAGCCCGAAAATACTTCCGCTTGACCGAATCGATCATGGTCCGTCGACAAATCATATAGAATCATGCCGTGGTGGATAACGCTTAACCCTGACAGCCGCAATTATAACCTATGCGGGATAGCCTGCTCCAGCGAATGGCATCGTACCTATCATCTTCTTTTTCGGAGTAATGTCATGACCGAGAGGTGGGCGAAGACCGAATCACGGAATACGCGAGCCTTAAAAGCGTGGCTCGATTCTGCGCCATGTTTTTTGAACTCCCCCTTCGCCAATGAATCATGTCGCTGCTTCCTTCTCTACAGGTGGGCTCGACTATGAAACGTTTGCTTGGGACCAGTAAGCTTCTTGGAGCCCGCTATTACTATCCGAGCATTACTAACCAAGAACACCTCTTTCCCTCTTGCAGCCGAGTATATCGCGAAATATTTCTTTCTGGCTTCGGTGTGTTACCCAAACCTCATAGTCGGACCAGTCATTGACCGGGCACACCAGTCGTTCTAGTGTTTGATCACATCCTCACATTTGGCTCCGAAGTCAAGCTTGTATGGCGAGACCCACTGCGTCCCAGCGCCCTCTGGTTTTTCGCCGTGCGCTACATGTCACTCGCGTGTAGCTGCGCCATGTGCGTATTCTATTTCGGCAACTTAAGCCCCGAGGTATGTTTTCCGCTAAAATCACTGCTTCCTTGCTTCCGTGCATACGAGCTGCGAACTGACTGCTTGAAGGCGTATGTGTTTATAGTCATCATTTATCCTGCATCACAAACCAACAAAATCTTTTGATCTAAGATGTTCAAAAATGGAGAGAGGAATGGCGATCTTGCTCATGATACAGTCGACTCTCGTTGAAAGTGGGTGGTACAAATTCCAACATTTTTGCCCTCTCCTCAACCAATTTCCTTTCTCGCAGCCACACTTTGCCTTCGTATACTCGCCATGTATGGACGTACTCTGGCGGTCATGGTACCTCTTGGTCTCATTGGGGCTGTCACCGCTGGACTGGGACTTGTGCGTTCCCGCTACTTCTCAGTCTCATGATAATCTTGGTCTTCTAAAACTTTATCAGTGGACGATCATCAAAATTTGGGAGCCCCAGATGATGTGGGCACCAGAATTGACTGGGTGCCATACGGCGATCCCGAAAGATACGTATGTGTCTATTTTCAGAATAGTCTCTGAATTCGTCTGAACATTCTAACAGTGCTCTTCGTATGTTCTGAACAGCGTCAAAAATTTCAAGTCGCTCATCGTCTATGTTCTGTCGCAGGCCTTGCAGGTGTCTGGGAAGCTCAGTAAGCAAATAATCCTAATCTTCCCACCGGACGGAGATTCAAAACTTCTCTGGGCAGATTCGTCTTGGACCTTGTGGTGTTCGGACTGACCTTGTACCGCGGCCACCTCGACAGGGCCGTGATCTCGATGGTGCCGGGTTCCTTGATGGAGCGCCTGATGCGCGATGGTGAGTAACGAGTTTGTTCAACTCCGTGAACCTGTGCCGCCTCTGATTGATTTTCTTTCACTAGGCGCAATGTATTTCGGGTATGTTTTACTTTGTCTTTGCCTTGATGCATTGGAAGCGAATCTTACAAAGTCGCCGGATTTTAGAGTTATCGTCCTAGCCAGTTTAGCTGATATTTTGACGCTCTACGTAAGCCGTCGTGTATTCTATTCGCCCGTGAACTTATCTAAAGCCGAGGTTTTTTATCTAGTTTGGCGATGTAAGCACGGTTTTATCGGAAATCTGACTATGTATTTAACTAATTTACTCCCGCAGATCATGATTGCGGGAATCCTATCCTGGTGGACGACCTCGTGCGTTGGATTTCTACCCATCCCAGCTCCACTGATGTTCAAGTTCAAAACTTTCGCAGCCTCTCAGTCACCCTCGTCTCGCGTCTCATCCTCAACCTTCACCGCGCCGGCTACGGAAATTCCGGGGTCGTCAGTCAACACTATACGACAGAAGTCAATGAATTGCACTTCGCCGAGCCAAATCAGCGACCGGCGGTGGATTCTTTGGGGAGCTCGCTTTCCGCCGACGTAAGCGTATAACGGACTTGTATTTTGGAACTGTTGTGTGTACCATGTGCGTGTGTTCCTTTCCCTCTCTCTTTGACTTGTTCAGCATGGCTCATCACCGGCATTTTAGCAACTCCGTATCGTTTACTTACAACATTAGAGAAGTTTACCTAATTTGTATAATGCCTCTAAGAAGGCCGAACAACTGTAGTAATACTCCGAATCGTCGTGCTTGCCTGCTGATTTATCTCACAATCTATCTACGACTTTTGATACGAGCTTGAAACGGCCTCTTTCTGTATACAGGCAACCAGTGCTCTTGATATTCGAAATCTTCTATTCTGTAGGATTTCAACATCCATGAGCAAAACTGCTATGACTCACAAGCAAAGAACGTCGGACTTACCCGGTTTCATAAATCTCCATCTCAAACTTTCTGAACATGTTGGCGAAGAGAAGGTACAACTCGCACCAAGCCAAGCTGCAACACAATCATTATCATCAGTGAGTTTGAAATAAAGCAATGCAAAATCAAAATGAATGAAGAAGTCGAATGTTGAATATCGATTCAGAATGAACACAAAATCCTGAAACGCACTTAATACCAAGACACATCCTCGGTCCTTTTGAAAACGGTAAAAAGTATTTGGTCTCGATTTCCTTCGAGACACGGTGACTCCCGCCATCCAACCACCGCTCGGGGCAGAACTCGTCGGGGGATTCATATATGGTGGGGTTTTCGTGGATGAAGGTTACGCCGACGGAGACGACGGTCTGGAAATTGAATTCAAGTCAGTAAGCGTGTCAGTGAGTAGGATAGGATAGAAGAGGCAGAGCTCTTGAATGCCATAATCAAGAACAAAAGCTAAAACTTTAAATTTAAACCGACAGTTGACTTACGCCACACGGAACATGGTAGCCCGCGATGAAAGCGTCCGACGAGGGACCTACAACTCTCGGAAGGGGGGTGACGACGCCGTGGGACATGCGGATGGATTCTTTGATTACGGCGGTCTACATACTCAGCGATGAGAATTCGGTTGACGTGCGGTATGAAGGAAGGAAGAAATGATGAATGGAAACTCGAACGGCAGGCAGCAGCACGCTCGAACGCACCAGATACGGCAACTTTTCCAACGCTCGATAGCTCATCTTGGGCATACCCGTCTCCGAGTCGTCAGCGGGAAACGCCTCATCCAACTCTGCTTGCAACCTTTGAATGATTCGGGCGTTGCTGAGAACACGAAAGACACCTGAGGTGACGACGTTCCCCGTGGTTTCGCTGCCAGCGCCGAGAAGCGTCATGGATTCGTCGAGGAGAGATTGTTTCGACGGAACGTCGTGTTTTTCGAGGTTAATTGGATTGAGGAGGTGGCTGTATATCGTTTCTTGTTGTTCGGCCCCAGCGGAATTGAATTCCAGTTTGCTTGGGTCAGCGATGATTTCGTCTAGGTGGTTGGAGAGATACCCGATCAGTTGCGCGTAGCCTTCCGAAAGCCGAGCGATGCGTTGCATCAGCCATGAGGGGAGGAGGTTGGCGAGGAGGTAGATGGAGGGGAAGTATTTGAAAGTCCAGATGGTTGTTACGCCGGAGAGGATGGCGAGGAGGATGGGGTGGTGGAAGGTTGGGTGGGAAAGGGTGGAGAAGGATTGGGCGAAGCAGTAGGTGGTTATGATGTCAAGGGTGGCGGAGCGGAAAGCCATGGAGAGGTTGCACGGGGAGGAGTCATAGGTGTGGAGGCGGGTGACTAGTTCTGATACCTAGGGCATGCGATATAACTTGGAGCTCCAGTCGTGGTTCAAGAATGGGAAAAGGATCACATACCCTGGTCTGAACGGCGTGTTCTAATTTCAGAATGGCACGGCGGGAGAAGAGCGGGCTGAGCATTTCTCTGCGTTTTCGAGCTTCGTGGGGGTTTTGAAATCCGAAGGAGGATAGGTCTTGTTTGAATGCGCCGTATATGAATGGGTCTTTGGTGAAGGTTGAGCGATGCCCGTATATGGTGTCGTAGACTTCTGGATCGCTGAAATGCACTTCGTTTGGCCCGACTCTCACTACGGGGCCTGTGTTCGAAAAATTCCATCAATTGAGATGTTCAAGTTGGGGATAGATATACGCACCGTATTGTGTATGAAGCCATTGCAAATGCTTCAGATATCCGCCGTCACGTATCAAGTCGAAATAAGCTCGGTACCATCGAGTACGAGCTGCGAGCCATGGCCCGGGGATTTTTCGCAGAGGACCGGGATTGCCGAGGAAGTTCCAGGTAGCGAAAACGATATAGAGGCCAAGAGAAAGCCACAGTAGATTCAGAGCAGACAGAGGCATGATATGATGGGTGAGGATGAAGGCTCTTTCGATTTTTACTCTTTTATTTTAGTTTCGGAAAACCAGTGCCGAGCTGGTCCCGAAAGGCCTGGGCGGAATAACGCAAAGACGGGAAATGCGACATACCGAAATAACTATTGCAGACTGGACGGGGAAGGAGGCAGCAGACTTGCGCAAGAAAAGTCAGAAACAATCTGTCTCCACAGAGATGAGGGAGACTGTTCGTTGTTGTTGAGTTTGCCGCGATGCGGCGGTGAATTCAAGACTTCAAGTGGTCGCCTAAGTGACTCTCAAGTGGCATTGAACTGGAGCTTGCAATAATCTTCGCATTTGAAGAGAGTTTTGGTGTTTCCCAAACGAACCGCGCCATCTATTTTCCTCTGACGCATCTGTCTTGAGTAGCCGGACCCAGGGAGTGGTAGCAAAAGACAAGGAATAATTGAAGGTGCACGTGGATAGGTTGAAACATTGATGGCGGCATTGTCGGCGGACTCGGGGCACCATCGCGTCTTTGCGTCTTCCTCCATCCTCATCCCTCAAACCTTCGTTCGTCGTTGCCCCCAACGATCCAGCCTTCGAATTCGTCTCTGAACTGGCTTTCACGCTGTCGCAGAGCCGAGGGCAGTCTCGAGGTGGCCTGAGATTCCATTCGCCTTCATACAGGCCCGGACCAAGGTCAACGGTGTCGGGTAACGGCTCTTGGTCTTTTGTCAACGAAAACTAGGTGCTCTATCGACACCTCAACTCACCTAGAGCTCTCTGCTACATGTAAACCCGCCCTGCCGATTTGCCGCTATCAACTCTCGCCGCCTTGGCATTTTTGCCGCCATCATAGTTCTCGCGTTCACATCACCCCGCTCTTTCAAACTCTTCCTCGTTGTCCATGTCGTCGGCGTTAGACCCTAGCGATCGCGCTCTATCCGTCTCTGCAGGCGAAAGCTCTCGTCTCCGCCGTCGCCCAGCCGTAGTCCTCCGCACCCCTGCCTCCGGCCCTGTCTCCATCTTCTGCGGCTCCCAAGCCGCCATAAATTCGCAAAATATTTCCGAGTACGACTACGACGAGCATCGACCTTGGAGCGTCCAGATTCTACCTGAAGAGGAGGGGCCACCGCCGACGACGAGGGAGTTTCGCTCGTCGCGCTCGAATGGCTGTGGTGCGGAGGTCCACAGCTCGGTATGCATGATGCGCAGGAACCAGTGCTGGTACGGATCCAAGGAGGACCTGGCGGCCAATGTTATACCGTTGGAGAGATCGTACTTTCCGACTGACTTGGCTCAGTTGCTCGATCTGAGGCATGATGAGCCGGCGGCTTGTGGGTGTGCGCTCAGTGGCTTGGGGTGTGCTGTATGGTGAGTTTTCTTCTCAATTCATGTTTCTCGCATCTTAGTGCGAGTATCTGCGCTACAACTATGTCTTGTCTTTGACAATGTTTGTCGTCTAATCACTACTATTACAGTGGCAACCCTCTGGGTGTCGCGCAATACGTCTGCGCCACACATTCTTCGCGGGGGACCGCCATGGCCGGACCCACCGGGTACATCTTCGCTGCCTCTGCCGTCTCCGCCTCAGAAGCACCCCCGACCGCACATCAAAACAGCGAGGTGCCCACCGGCTCCTCGCTCCCGACGTGGAATACACAGATTCCTCATAATGGGTGAGTCTCTCACCCTTTCTTATCATTTGTATATCTCATCGGTCATGTATAGCGACATTCTCGCCGCCCCACGCTCCCTGCCCTCCCCACCAACCCCTACCACCCCCGGCATGCGGTTCCCCTCGTCGCCCCCGGGATACGTGTCTTTCATCCCACCAAGCACCCCGCCTTCGTTCATCCCGCCAACAACCCCAACAAGCGCCTCAACAACCTCCTTCGTACCTCCCACCACAACCTCCTTCGTTCCTCCAACCACCATACCCACGTCGGCGGGCGCGGGTGCGGGGACAACAACAGCAACGGCACCAGGAGACTTTCCACCCCGTCCGCGCCGCAGACGAACGTTACGGACACCGGAAAGCGTCGAGCAGTATTTCGGTGGAGATCCGAGCGTCTCTGTCGGCGCTGGTGGTGGTGGTGGTGGTGGTGGCGCGAGGTTCGCAAGTACGGGGACGGGGACTGTCGCGTCATCCGCATCGATATCATCTTTGCCCTTTATACCCAGCGCCTCCCTCCCTCTCCCCCTTTCACTCTCCCCTACGTCTTCGTCCCCTTCGTCAGCCATGCCGCCTACTCCCACCAGCGCAGGCGGAATCTCCAGCTCGAGCTTCCCAGCCGATTTGCAGAGGAATATGGTGCAGCTGTTTGGGAGAGAAACCTCGCCTATGCCTTCGCCGGGGTTGCCGGTATGGGGGTATGAGTCGGGGAGTGGGAGTCCGGGCGCGAATAGCACTGGGAATACGAATAGTGGGAATATGGGGAATAGCAACAACGGCGGTACCGCCGCGACCGAGTCCCGTGCTAGCCCAAGCGCAAATCCAAGTACAAGCCCACGCACAGTTACTGATGCAGATGCCGCTGCGCTACGATGGGGTTCGTGGCGGCCGTATCCGTGGGACGATGCGGTGAGGTGGGTTGCTTCGCAGGGCGGTGGAGGAGGAGCGGAAACGACAGGGGCTACCAGGGATACTACGAACAATACTAGCAACGAGGAGATGCCGCCGCTTGACCCGGATACTGCTTCTCTTCCTCCGCCGTTGACAACAAGGAGTGGTAATATGTTGTTTCCTTCGCCGAGGGACAATAATAATACCCTCCCACCACCCACCAACCCGACCACGAACACGAACAGGAACTCGCTCCCTTCGATTCGCGATTTAGCTCTATCCTTTGATCGGTCGTTTCCCCCGCCTCCGCCTCCGCCACCTCATCCCCATCAGCATCATCATCACCACTACCCTCCTCATCCCCCTCATCCTCATGCTCATGCTCACCACCATCATCATCATCATGCCCACAGCCCCCTCCCCACCACTTTCGCCCCTCCGCCTGCACCCGGACTCCCGCTTCCGCAACCTCAGCCCTACGCGCACCCTCCCCCTCCTGTGCACCCGCACCCTCAACCTCACGGACCTGCACTCCCAATCCCCCACGCGCACTGGCCCACGCATCCCCTGCCGCCGGGGGCGACCAACGCCCGCGTGCGCGAAATCGTCGAGCAGCACCTCGACGTACTGGGCGTGCGTGCGGCGGCGCTGGATGCGGCTGCGGCGAATGTAAGGCAGCATATTGAGGCGTTGAGGATGGATGCTGCTGCGCGGGCTGCGGGGGCGGGTTCAAGTGTGAATGCGAATGTGCCGACTACGACTGCGTCCACGGCCTCAACGGCGACGGCTACGAGTACTCCTTCGTCGCCTCCCGCCCCGGCACCCAGTCTGGAAGGGCAGGAGGCTGCGGTGGCGGCTGCGACACGGGCGGGGTTGTTGAGGGAGGCGAGAGCGGATTTGAGGGCGGCGATGGCGACGAGGAGGAACACGTATACTGCTGGTTTCGGGGCGGAGACGTTGCAGTCGAATCAGGCAAATCCGTTATTGCCTCCGGGTTCAGCTTCGAGGGCAGAACCGCCGACTACCGCGGCTGCTCTGAGGGAAACTATAGCAGCGCGCGAGAATCAGGCCAGGGAAATGCGGCTTATGATCGCGGAGGAGAGGACGAGGTTGAGTGAGCTGCAGGCAAGGTTGATGTCGTATGGGGAAGGAGGGCCTTCGGCGTCTTCGCTGCCGTCTTCGACTTCCACTTTGGTGCCCTCTGCATCTTCCTCTTCTACCACTTTGGTAAATCCAGCTACTACGACGACGAGCAGATCGCCGACGGAGCAGCCCTCCATAGCGGATATCCGCGCCATCGTCCGGCAGCAAACTGCCCTACTCTCGCGTGTGAGTAACTTGATCTCAGACGTCGGCACGCAGATGGGTGAGCTGGAGGGGAATCGAGCCGCCGCGACGATGCTTGCGCGTGTGCGGGAGACGGTTGATCGGCATGCGGGCACGATTCGGAGTGCGAGTGGGGTGCTGGCGGGAATGGTCGAGAATAACAACAATAATGTGGATATTCAGAGTGCGTTGTGGAGGTCGGAGAGGCTTGCCGCTTTGGCTGCGGCGCCTGCGCCTGGTACGCCGTCGTCGGCGGTGGTGGATATGGATGCGGTGCGTACGATGGAGGCGAATGCGCAAAGGTTTTTGGCGGATGCGCAGCGGGCGGCGGCGGCATTGGGGGCTGGGGTTGAAGTGTCTTCGTCTCCTTCTGCTGATGCTGGCAATGGAACACCTGCTCAGGGAGAGGAAGATAAACAGCCTGCGCCTCCGAGGAGACGTACCTTTTTCGAGCGCTAATTCGCAATGCGTGCCGTTTTGTGGTGAAGCTTTATTATGATTAGATGCGTTGACTGAATTCTTGCTGGGATTTCTTGGTGTATTGACGCACGCACAAGCACAAAGTACAATACCTTGTTCTAATACCACATGGCACAGACTAACTGTAATTTTTTGTCCCGAAGCCCCTAACCTTAACTTGAACAAAGGTTAGGGTTAGAGAATCACGTCATCGGAACGTCATTGGTTGGACTCCAGAGTTGGAGTTAAACTACGCCGCTGTCAATATCCACCATAAAACCCTGGTCACCTCGCCTCCTTCTACCCGCAACAAGCAACATGGCGACCACCACCACACCGAACCTCGTCCCCACTATCGAGTCTACCACTCTCCCCACGACGCCCGCGAACGAATGGGCCGACTCGACGCATACCATTCTCGAAGCGCATAAACCGACCACGCCTCTCTATACCCCCGGTCCGAAGGTTCCTGGGTCGTTTCCCTATGAGGCGGGGCAGGAGAACGGGGGAGATGCGTTAGTGGAGGCTGCGAACGCTGCGAAAACGTATTTCCCTGGGGAGGACCAGGTCCAGAAAGTTATAACGAATGCGGGACAGACGGTCAAGGCTTATTTGCCGGAGAGTGTTTCGGCCTTTTTGTGTACGTTTTTGTTCTCGAAATATCTATCATGACAGAGTTAACGTGAATATATCTATAGCCTCATCTCCAACGTCGACGTCGAGTGCGAATCCAAATCCCCAACTGAGCCCACCTCGGCCTCCTTTCGCTTCTGAAGATACCGATACCAGTAATCTCACGAATATTAGCACCAAAGCCGAAGCAGGCTCCCTCCCCCCTTTACCTCATGATTCCGCCTCAACTCTCGGGCAGGTCGAGCCACAGCTCAGCACCCCCGCTGCCGCCCTCCCTCCGCTACCCCCCTTGGATTCGTACTCTAAACCAAACACTAACACCGAACTCCTCAGCACCAACACAGAAATGGATAAACTGAGCACGACGGTGCATACCGGCGCCGCAGGGTCCCCGCATCCTGTCGCGCCGCTTTCCCCGCCTGATACCCCACCTGCCATTGCGGGTGAATCGTCTAGGTTCGTCGAGAGTATGACGACGCCGCCTGCGCAGATGGCTGCGTCGCCTGCGCCGCTTTCGTCTTCGAATGCCAGTGCGAGTACCCCTGCTGACAGCTCGAGCTCCTCCACCGCGATGCCCAAAGAAGGCATCCGCGCCCCCCACAACACCCTCAATTCGCAGCGCGCGGAGACCAGCAGTCATAGTCCGGTGGCGGAGGAGAAGGTGGAGAAGGTTACGCTGGATGCTGGCCATGCACCGCCGAGCCCCCAGTCTTCTGACGGTGCGGTGTCGCCGACGACGGGGACGAAGAAGCCGAAATTGGTTCAGCGGTTGAAGGAGAAGCTTCATGTGGGGCATTCGCATGCGAGCTCGTAGGTGAGGCCAACGCTGAATTGCGCTGTTCGAGCGTGTAGCTGCGCGGCTCGAAAACTTTTCGTTCTCGTTTGGATTTTCTTGTACAATACTCCAGCACATACGCATGATCAAACACAAACTGTACAAATACTTACCTCGTATAAACGGCAAATTTGCATTTAACGAGTCTGGTCCATCCGCTCCCCAAAATTGAAGCCAATTTTCTTCAAATACAGGAAGTCAAATGACGCGTGTTGACGCGTCGAGACGCGTAGATTAGACGTGTTTGATCAGAAGCAAGCTCTTTCAAGCCTAACCCGAATATTCCGTGACTAATGAAGATACTCGGATCGTCACCAATGCTCGAATTGCCAGAATTCAAGTCACTGGCTCCCCGTGTCACAAAGTAAAGGCGTAGCACAATTTGGAAGTCAATCAGTCTCGAGTAGGTATTTGCATTTTTTTCCCGTCCAGACGGCTCACGAAACATAAAAATCCGTACATGCATACTAGGGTAAGTTACAGTGTACACAGCCAGTCGCCCACCCTCCTGGGCATTCCCTGTTTACCTTCTCTTTCTCGGCTTTCCACGAGGCTTCGCAGCGGGCTTGGGGACCTTCTTAGGCTTCTTCTTGGGCGTCACGCGTTTCCTGGGCGGAGCAGCTTTGCCCTTGGGACGGCGAGGGCGGTTCTGTGAAATGTAGTGAGTTCAAATTCGTTCATTGTTTGTTGTTTGAGAATGGAAATGAAAAGGAGTTTGAGAAGAAGAACGAAATCACTGGCAGAATACATACCGCAGGCCTCGCAACTTTCTTCTTCGGAACAGGTTTCTTAGCCGCAGGTTTCTTGCCACCAGCAGCGAACGACCGATCCTTGGGTTGTTTAGGCGTAGTATTGCTCCGCGCTACGACCTTCTTGTTCTGCGGGGCGTTTGGCAAGGGGCAGGCGGGTGCGGCTCCGGTGTTACGGCGCGCGGCACGCGCTGGGGGAGCAGCGCGCTTCACGATGACCTCGGTTGAGTCCGAGTCGGTCGATGCGCTGTGTATGTCGCGGCGGAAAGAGTTGGCCCGACGAGGGACGGTGACCAAGGGGGGTTTGGATAGGCAAGCTTTTTTGTCGGCTGGTAGGGGAAAGAGATATACGTTGGAATGCAGAGGAACGTGAAACAAGAGCAGACATACAGATTGGCCTCGTTGATAGCTGCATCCTCCTTCTTTGCGTTACGATCGAATACCACCGTTCGCCTGTTAGTGAGACTGTCGATCTTGGTAATTTTGGTGATTTTCTTGTTATTCTTGAGCCGAGGTAACTCTTGTTTGTGGAAAATGTTGAGTTCTCGGGTGCTACGCCCTGTTACCTATATAGCCCGAGGATCAGTTCAACGTCGGAGTAGAGTTGGTATGAATTAGTACACACCAGAAAAGATTCACCACTCGCCAATTTAGCGAAGGTCTGACTTGCGAATGTCCAAACTTCGACCGTTTTTGGATCTCTGAGAAAAGTCCAGAACAAATGAGTTAGTATAATAGGATCGGAGAAGATATTATGGAGCATGCATACTTCAGATTGAAGGATGGCATTATCAGATTCGCCTTGGCCAGACTACCCTCAAGAGTGTTGCCGCTCAAACTCTTGGCCACGAGGAGCGCCCTGCCCTCCACGCTGACCTTACCGTTGCTCCCCGTCCAGAAGACGCCTTTGTTGGGCGCGGTGGTGAGAGCTGCGGTCATTTGTGCCTCGCTGGGCCAGTCGCTTTCGACGTCCGAGACAGTTAGACCGCTGTCTGTGACGGATTGGGCGCGACGGACTAGGCCTTCGGCAGTTTTCCCGTATGGCATCGCGAACCCAGTTAGAGAGAAGCATGAGAGGGCATAAAGCCCAATGAATAAGGGACTTTTCATGTAGCTATGGGCTTCATCATTAGTTGATATTCTTATGAGCTGAAAGGATATTCGAAACTCACAAAAATGAATAAAATATGAACAAATGTACAGAACGAAGAAATTGGTCTGTGCTCCAGCACCGGCCCTGCGCATCGTCAACAATTAAGGCCTCCTCAGGCTATTTGCAGCCCAGACACGTACCTTACACCGAAGTACGAAAAAAAGCGAAAAGGCGAAGAAGGGAGAAACCAGCTGGCGATACAACCGCCGCAAGAATGGCTTTTATAGACTTCTAGATCGCGGGCGTGGTACAGGATTCCACGCCAAGCATCTTTGGAAACAACCCGGATGTTGAGGCAACTTGAGGGCAACACCCGTTTCGTCAGCCTATCTGAATTAAAACGTCTAGTTTGTGTTCGGGTCTGTATGGAAGAAGAAGCGGTTCAATAGTACACAGAGTTCCGGTAGTGATAGTGGCAAATACGGGAGATGTGGGACCTGAATCTCAGATCCGGGATTGCTCCTCCAGTGAATCAGGGATACGGTCAGGTATTACCGCAAATTTTGGTTTTCAAGTCAGGCAGACTTATCACGGTGCCCCAAGCACGCCTTCAGCCTATCACCTTGAATTTGGAGCAAGACTGGCTCTGGCGGATTGAGAGCCATGTCATGAACTGGGGCAGCAACCAAGCTATCTAAGTTCAAGTCGTCAAACGGCTGTCAGTACCAACGCTACGGCTCAGGCCCAGTGTCTGAGACCTCCTCACATTTTGCAACGACGAACACACTTCAAACCATCATCGAATTCGAGCTGTGAGTGAATGGGAGGAGAAAAGATGGGCTCGGTGACAGCGATGAAAGCCGAGCATCATCTGATCAACTGTTCGGCTGGCTCGGCGATCCGACTCTGACTCTGACTCTCATGTCCGCAAACTTAGCGGAACTCATTGAAGGAATCGCTTCGCTCCAGGTCTATAATTCAGTCTATGCGGTTCCACCAGAGCTTGTAGCCAAGATCGTTGACGAATTGGAGCATGACCGGGCCTCGCTCAAAGCCTGCTCATTCGTAGCGACTCCATTTCGGGGACCCAGCCAGCGCCACCTACTTCGGAGCATATGGATACACCGGGAGAACTGGAAATACTACAGTAATTGGCAGAAGGGGCTGCATAAAGGCACGACCGTTCCTTCCGGCACTATCAAGAGCTTCTCATCTCTTCTCTCTGAATCGCCATATCTTGCTGGCTACATTCGGGACTTGACGATAGATCTCCCGGATTCTGCTGACGAAGACATCCCATTAGCTGGAGTTCTTCAGTCTGCGCCAAATCTGGAGCGTTTTGTGATCTCCGGCCTCTCTACGCGCTGGACAGATCTTTCTCCCGCTCTGGCGTCTACAATTTTAGACGTCTTCACGCGCCCATCGCTATCGATATTGCACCTTCTGGATATTCAAGGCATTCCAGAGTCGGAGGCTATGCGTGCTCTGTCCGCCATGAACATATTCTCCTTGCATACTACGACTTTCGAGCCGGAACCTCATACAGATTCCATCCACCGACCCATGTCGAATGCGAAACATCTTCTTCTCGGCACGAATCATTCTTCCACCTACGAGGCGATCTTTTCTCGGCGTGCTCCTAAATTTGGGAACGTCAAAAGACTCTTTTTGACCTTGAACGGGAATCGGCACTTTGACGAAGCTTTGATGTCTGTGGCGAACAGTCTGACATGTCTCGAGTTGGATTGTGGACGTCAGTTGTCTATTTTCATTCGACTTTGTACGCCTCACAACTTAAATTTGTTACCAGGGCTCAACACCTCGTTCCAGCTTCCGACTCTGCCGCACCTTTGCACTTTAATTCTTCATATCTCCCAGGATCTCACTCGGCGCATCCCCGAAGGACTCGCAAGGACTCTCCGGGGCCTTCAGCTCGTGTCCTTGACAATGATTTTTGCGATTCAAAATCGCATTGTGGAGGAACCGTGGGCAGACGAAGGTCCCCTCATTGATCTAGATGCGCGTCTGATCGAGGAAACACATTGCAAATTGTTATTTCTCGATCCTACAACACGGCCGCCTGTAAGAGACTCCGCGTACGCATCGTTTTGCCAAGCACTACGCGCTGCGCTGCCCGGTTTTTTAACGGAATTTTCTCGGATCGAGAACGAACACTCGTACATTAGTCGCCTTCCGTGATCTAGAGTGAACTTGTGAGCGAATTATGTACGCAGACCTGCTGGAAGTAACTGGTCTTTGACAGGACATGAAATTGGGATCCGCGTTTGATAGCCAGATTCTATTGACACATTTACATAGCAGTCCTGCGGCATTCGACGTTTCCGGAGTTCCAACCAAGTCCGCACATAAGACTCTTTATTTCTCTACATGGTACTTATTGAACAAATCAATCTTGATTTTGACGCGAGTTCAAGAACTTCAAATACATAGTGCAATACAACTGCAATGAAGCCGAGAGTCGAGGACGCACGATACAATTCAGAGTCTCAATGATATTCCAATTCAATTGGTAGATCCCCTCCGCGACCGGCTGCTAGCTGCCCGCTCAGGCCGATTCACGCCGTGTTTCAGCTCGTGTTTATGGCAAGGTCGACATACTCTGCCTTCACTGTGAAGTCTGCTTAGGTACATATGATGACGATGCATCACATCCCGGCAGTTCTCACAATATCCCGGATTCGGCACGGATGTTCGAGGAACACTGCCTAGGCGGACTTTACGGCGCTGCTCTAGGAGGGCAGGGCGGGGTTTTCTATGTTTCCATTCAAACTGGTAGCAAGAATTGCAGCGTGTTTTTCCGGGTTCCAAAACACTGTTCGCCCAGACTTTACTGTTTGTCGTGGAGCAATGCCCGCATTGATTGGTGCGTGCGGCGGATACCCGCCGCTTGGATGCTGCAGTCGGGAGAGAACACGAGAGAGAGGAAGGAGTGTCGTTATCCGTTACGCCTGAGTCGTCTTGATTCTCGACCGGGGTGTGATTCTGAATTTCACGAAGAAAAATGAGCTACAAGGATACGCACATAGAGTCTTATTAGATGCACACCATTAATTCTAACACCGTGACTGCGGCTTCTGACGAACCTGCCAGTGCCTTTACCGCTTCGGCTTTCGGATGGCTCGCCGCGCAACTATTTAGTCGCGATATGCCGCTCAAACCTTCGACGTCAGACGCGTTCGCATTATCAGTATCTGCCCCTCGTAGGTCCAGCAGAGCTAGTATAAGATTGTCCTGTCACTCACTGTTTCCGACGATTATCTGGTTCTCAGTGCGGGCTGGCTTGGTACGGTGCTGATACCTCTGCTCGTAATAAGCTTTTTCCTCCTCGTATTTTGCATGCAAATCATCCAAGTAGTCGGCAGTTTTAGTAGACAAGTAACTTGCCATCGGTGAGTATTCGAAAGCCGTTGCGGATGGCAGAGAGCAAGAAGAGAGAGACAGAAAACTTTGTGTTCGCACGCTGTCAGTGTGTTTCCTTTTCGGGCGACCTCTTTCGTCTACACCTGGCCAAGACGATGGAGTCGACCGTCGTCACCCGTTCAGCTGCTAGAGCTAGGCAATCAGCCTCAACTGTCAGCTCTATGGGCTCTTTGTCCGCCGCGGAAGCCTCCCCCAAACGCAAACTCGAGCCAGACAACGCGGACGCATCCATTTTGAATCCACCCAGCCCAAAGCGCACAAAAACTACATCCTTTGCGAAACACAGTCGATTCTGGGCGCTCGACGGGAACGTGATTCTACAATTTGATTCCGTGGCTTTCAAGCTTCATCGTAGCCGCCTGTCGACGCAGTCGGTCTGGTTCGAGAAGCTCTTCGAGAAACGAGCTGGACGAGAGGAGCGTTTGGAGAATGACGAACAGGATATCAACGACGTTGCAGTCGAAGACTTAGATGGCACCGATGTCTACCACCTTGAGGGCGTCTTAAAAATGGTGGATTTTGAGGCCTTGCTGACCGCGATGGAGGAGGCGATGTGAGTCTCCGTCCTTTCTTTTTCCCTTTGGCCTTCGACCTTCCCTGACATCTCCACCAAAGCGACTACTTCTACGACCCTCCGCCATTCCTCACCCTCGCTGCCATCTTTCGAGCAGCTAAGAAGCTCAAATTTTCGAGATTCGAAGCCTTCACAAAGAAATATCTGCTCCGATGGTTTTCCGACGACCTAGAGCTTGTTACCACTGATCCCGTGCCCCATCCTGAAGAGGCTGTGGAGCTCGGACGCGAATGTAAACTCCCCAGGACTCTGAAGCGCGCATTCTACGAGATCCTGCGCACGGCACCCGCGCCAGATGGAGATGATGAAGCATCGGATGACGGGCAATCCGAGCCGGAATGGATGGATGGTTGGGACAAGATGGATATTCTCAACCTCAGCAAAGCACAGAAACATATCGCAGCGGCCTGGCAATCTGCTCTCGTAGACCCTAAACTCTCGGCGTCGTGCCATATCAAAGATTGCGGGTCGTCGAGGCGGGGCGCTACCATGAAGCTCATCAGTGACACCATGCAGAAGTATCCGCTCGACCCGATCTGTGGGCTCAAAGCCTTGAACGACGTGAGGTGGTCGTCGCATCAAAGCTTTTGCAAGAGCTGCGCAACGCGACAGAGGAAATTTTTCACTGATAAGCGCTCGCAGATCTGGAATGACCTGGACATATGGTTTGATATCCCTGACGAGGAGGAATAGGAGCAGGACTGAGATTCGGCTCTTCTTAATTGTTTTTGACGAACAGCTAATTCCGACGTAGTGTCGCAGCATTTTTGGTCATATCATGTATCTTACTCACCCACTCGTCGTTCATAATCTTTCTTATTTATGCCACACTCGGAATCGCAGAAGACTTGAACTGAACAAGCCTTTCGACGCCGGCTACGACGCACACGCGCAAATCTGCTGCGTAGCGCGCCAAATTTCAAGCACGGGCCCCGGATAGATAGAGCTGAAGTGAGAATCTGCCTTTATTGGTGAACTAACTTCATGGGCGTTTGCATGCAACCACACAGGGTTTTCGCACCGATGTTTGATACCTCGTCCTATCTACAGCGCGATCGTACTACTGTAGATATTTGACACAGAAATTCCCATCAATCTCGAATCTCACGGCCACTGAGGCAAAGAAAACGCAAGATACTGGTGAGCCGGGCTATATAAACCTGCAAGCGAATATTGAAAATTTGAATTTTGTCCAGTGTACGCCGATTCGACCAGAGTCATCCCTCTATAGCTACACCCGTCCTCCAATGGCATGCTTCTTTGCGTTTCTCGTTTTTCCCTCTTGCATTGATTGTCTGCCTTCAGGATTCAAATTTCTTTCCAATTTCAAATCAATAGAAGGATGTAGAGAAGATAAAGGTCATATTTCACCTGTTTTTCTCCGTCTTTGGCCCCGAGGTCGCCGTCATTGCACAGGGTAGGATTCAGAGCTCGTTGGCTTTCCTCAGCCCTTTCCTAGATAGTGCGACAAGACGTGCCTCAATGACTGATCTCTTCGCGGAGAAGATGAAGCTCGCGCTGCAACATCAGGTGCGTTGTGCTCGATTCTCGTCATTACTTATATCTGAACTTTTCGATTCGAGATTAAATTCTCTACTACAATTCAAAACGCTGCTGGGCTGCCGGATAGCCAAGAGGATTGTCCGAAGAACGCGATGAAAAAAGGGAAGTTTCAAAGGTGGTATTAGATATGCAACTCACATGACCGCGTCCGGCCATCAAGAACAAAATCATCATCAAAATTGAACCGTGTGAAACTTGGCACACTTCTCACGGTTCAACCTCATGCGGAGCTCCGGAACGCCTATGACCGCGATCATTCAGATCAGATCTGCGACACCCTCTCACACTGACTCACACTTCCCTCCACTACCGACATGGCTCTTAGCTCGAATCGAGAAGATACACCTCTTCTTGGTCACGAAACCACACCAAAGCACCGTCAACTTTTCGACCCTTATCGTCGTGTCCTCTTTGCAACTTTCCTACTGGCCACCACCTTCTGGTTTGTACGTCGCTCGCTGCGCTTGTTGGCCCACCCGTGACAGACTTATTTATCGATACAATTCTAGACCTTTACACCGATAATTTATGCTTTTCGAGTTTTCAGCTGCCAGGAATATTACGCAGATCCCGCCCATCCTCCGTACACTGGAGTTGGCGATGCATGCGCCATACCGGCAATTGACGCGTCGAGCGCAAAGGATATCAGTATAATGATGGTTCTTGGCACAGTGAGTCTCTGTACATAGTAATTCAAGTTATCGATCTCCGTCTTACCAGACATAGCTCAGTGGGGGTGCAAACTTACTTTTGACAACCTGGCAAATTCGGCACTGGGGTCTTCGTGCCGCGATTGTGCAGCAGACATTTTGGCCAGCCCTGCGGAACTTGACTCAAATCTATGCTAGTCTGTGGTTTTTCGTCTTCCATCCATGGCCAACGACTGTTGAATTAACAATATTCACCACAGCATTTGTTGGAGGGCGGCAGGGAATCACAATCATGCAAATAACGCAATCGATTACGATTTTTGGCGGTGGAGCTGGTTACATGTTGTCGGCCAACACCTATATCCCTGAAGTTGTCGAACCCATTCAACGCACAGCTGCGTTCGGCGTCCTCGCAGGAATGACCATGCTCGGATCGGCGCTGGGTAAGTTCGATTCAATCTAGTAAGCTTTCCCAACCGAATCTAAGTTCGTTTAATATCACAGGCTTCATTGCTGGTGGACTAGCATACGATCTCATCAACATCTCCGCGCCTTTCGAAATTACTTTCGGCCTATTGGTTGCTAGCACACTCTATTCTGCTGCTCTCCTTCCGTATATTCCACCGTCTGGTGACCCCCCGAATACTATAGACTCATCCGCGCCCGCAAAATTGAAGCCATTATCCGCATTCATTGACAGCTTATCAGTGTTTCAACCCAGCGAATACGCAGATGGGAGCGGAAGATATTGGGGTTTGACTTTACTCGGGCTGGGAGCATTCGTTGGTGGACTGGCCACGCAGTATGTTGTAAGTTTCACGACACTTTTGGCTTGCGAATTTCATTCAAGTCGTACGTTTAGCCAATGATGCTTCAACTTACCGCAACGAATCAATACGGTTATAAACCTTCCGATAACGGATTTCTGTGCGTGTCCTTCCTCCCCTGTGTCAAGATCAGCTGAGATCGTGCTTCAAGCCTCTCGGGCAACTCGCTTTCGCGTGCTATATTCCTTACTTTTGCATTTCCTCGCATCATCAGCGCCGGCCGCGCTTGGATAGCGCCACAAGCCCGACGAGAGGGAAGTTCAATGGTAGACTCGGACAACAGCCCTACCGCTGGCACAAGATCCACTGCAGTCGACGCTGAAAATGACAGTGGGACGGTCCCAGGTATCCCAACGGACCCCCGTGCATTCGAAGCAACAATCGTTCCTTCTGCAGAGGGTGCCCCGGAGGAGCCTCCACTCATCCCCACCCCCACCGACAAAGTCCACGGAAGTGGCTTTGATCTCATATTCCTCCGTTGGTCGTGAGTTTCGATTCACAGTTCACTATTCCACCTAACGCCGACTGATAATATTCAGGATCCTCGTTGATGCGGTCCTCACCGCCGGCGTCGGGTTCAGCTCTCAATCCTGGCACATGGTAGCGGCTGCCCTCATCCTTCCCCTCGCATCCGGTACCGCCCCGGCATGTAAAGGTGTTCTCATGGAAATGGTCCCCGAGGGACGAAGAGCAGATGCGCTCGCTGGTTTATCGTTTTTAGAGGTGCGTTTAATTCCTTGGCGTCTCAATCAATTTCAAGACTTACATACTTTTAAACTTTTCCGCCGGATAATAGACCCTCACACAGATATGCACCGTGACGCTTTTTGGTAGCCTTTTTGCATATTTGTCGGATATAGGCCGGCCACATCTTGTGTTCTTTTGTAACGCGGCACTCGCGGTGTTGGCTTCCGTCGTGCTATTCCTTGTTCGATTTCCAAAGCGAAGACTGGTGTAAGTAGTCCGCCGAGAACAAGGGACGACAATGTTTAGGTTACTCAATACTAGTAGTATAGACTTGTCAATGAAAAGTCGACGGCTGTAAATGAATGGACGCCCTCCTCTGAGCGAATCTCTCAAAGAAATTCAGAAACGGTATGTAACAGTCCAGCGTTGGTTGTCGTTTCCTTCCACGCAAGACCACAGTTGAAGCTGACGAACATGTGAATGAGCTGTTCGATGAAGTAGTTCAACCCAATTTGATACCGACCTGCGTGCCAGACGTCGCTGCTCCATCTGTCAGATCCAGGCACTGTCGATTCAGATAAGGTACATAGTTATTCAGACATACTTCAAACAACCAGACAAAAACGCACGCTATTGCCCGCCCCAATATTCCTAATCGAGCCCGTATACGACGGCAATGACCAAGCCACGATTGTGTTCGAAGGCAAGCCGCAATCTGCCAATGCAATCTTGGCGCCGTTCTCTTTCGAGGCAGGCGACATGCAGAGACCGTTGGAAACCTGCAAACCACCAACTTGCGAGCCTTGGTTTTCCAATGAAAAAGTTTGCGCCGGCGCGGAGTCGGAAGAGGAAGAGCAAGAGCTGACAACAATTGGGCTGTCGGTAGTGTTCGAGGGAGCTGTAACGCAGAGGGAGGGGGCTGCTTGCGGGGAGATTGATATCCTGTGTTATATTGTTTGAGCTATGGAATCGATGGAAGAAGTAAAGTAGGCAGATTGAACGGACGCCTTGGGGAGAGTAACAGTAGCAAATGACCAGGCTTGATTGGCGTTGTCCGACGGCGACTGACAGTCCCAAACCTGCACGGGGGTACCGTTTGCGGTATTTCCGTCGGTCAAATCGATGCACTGTGATGGTAGGAGGTAAGTAAAACCCCTAAACTTTGGAGAAGATTTTCGAAAGAAAGACTCAGCAGTGGCAGGAAATTACCTTGTTCTTCCCAGACCATACAATGTTTCCCCCAGATGCTAGTTGTGGTACCCAAAGTTGGTCTGACGAATCAATTAGCCGATAGAATACAGGATACGATACAGTAATCTTGGGAACTGACTCGTGTTTCCGACCGAACAAGACCAGATTTGCAATTTTGAACCGTTCGAGTCAACTCCGTCCTTGACGTCGAGACACTGACAAGAAATTTCTTCAGTATATGACGGAATTAAGTAGTATGACCCGGAGATCAAGACAGACCTTATCTCCAAAAATTCGTAGCTGGCCCACAGCCCCATTACCCTCAGGAACAACCCACGAATTGACCGCTACTGGATTTGGTCCACACTCTTGAAGGACGACAGCAGCACCGTCAGAATTGCTGGTGGCAGTCAAGCAGCTCCCCATAGGGCCTATGTACATCAATTTTTTTTTTGCTCGAGACTGTCGATGCGAACTCACCGACTGGTCTGGAGGTTTCTATGACGATTGTCTGGCCAGGACTGAGAAAGTAGAAACTCAAATTCGATGGCATCCGAAAGTGGGTAACACGCACAGAGGTTCCTGAGCATGGACAGCAGCACCTGCGACGAGGAGCAAAAGCAGGCTCAAGAGCAAAGTCATGGTAGTAGAGACAGAGAGAGAGAAAAGATGAGGTGGCACAAATCTTGATCAAACTTGACACATTTCGCGGATCTCGAAGCCTACCAACACGCAGCTCGCTAATTTTCATGAAAGCGCGAGTATCAATTGAATGATGGAAGCAAATTGTACTGTAGATGGATTGATCAGCATATATGTACTACAGGAAAAGCGAATAAGAAACAAGGGATGCAGTAGTACATATGATTGGTTCACATAGATGAAGAGGTAACGAGAGGTAACGATATCAGCAGTATCTTGGTGATTTCGCGTAAGTACGGGGCAGTTTGCTGTTATGCATGCTCTCGATTTCATGGCCTGTCAAATAGTTAGAAACGAAGCTAGAGAGGAATGGTATACCAACTTCAGGAAATGTACGCTGATGATCAGTCGGAAGAATCACTGTCGGTATCTTCTCCGTCATCATCCTCATCGTCCTCACCGAAAGAAGGACGCTCCAGCATCCGAATTTCAACCTTCTCCAATCGCAAAACTCCGACTGATCCAGAAGTTCTGCGACGAGAAGCCACCATAATTGCAAGGGCGCGTTGATCACATTCGATGCAATTGTTGAGATGTAAGACGGTAAGTCTAGGGCAGAGGCATGGAGGATTTTGATGCGCGCCGCTGTAGGTCAATCGGCGCACGGCATTGTCTGCGATAGACACAGGGGGCTCGTCTTCCACTCCGAATTGATGTCGGTTGACGAATTCCTCGTCCTCGTAGGAGTCGAATCCATCGATGACGAGTTCATCGAGAGAAGAGGTCATGAGCTCAAGGAGCTCGAGGATCATTGGCTCAATGAGGCCCCACCGGGTGAATTGGAGACTGGTGAGTGCGCATCGGGATCGACGCAGGAATTCCAAGAATGCATTCCATCCTGTGCTGTCTTCTTCCCACATATTGATAGTCTCGAAGCGAAGACCCTTGGAATCATCGTATAAAAGTCCCACAGATCGGAGCGACGGAAGGGTAAGCCCGTGAAAGAAATCGGCCAAATCCAGTTGGCTGTCCATTTGGATACGCAGCAAGGTGATCGTGCGATGCGTGAGGTCGCTGAACCGATCCAAGGTGAGCGTGCCAACAACAGAAAACATACATTCTTCGAGGATGGGACACTGCGACATGATAATGCGGCCCTGACGAACGGTGATTCCTGTCGCAATATGCGCCTTGGTCAAGCGCTCCCACGGAAATGGCGGCACTGCGCCGAGAGGTCCGGGACCATTCGCCCAAGATGTTACTGGATCAAACCAAATGACCTCTCTTAAGCGCGGGGCATGGGTTAGAGATGAATACGGTGTAACACCTAGGTCGCTCTTTATATCAATTGCCTCGAGGATAGGAAAGGACGCTGTGCGATAAGCTCTGGGCACATCGCGTTCGGTCCAAAAATAAGCCATGATAGAAATTCGTTGGATGCGATGGGCGTGAAGTGCGAATCGCTTATGAATACGGGGCGAATTCGAGTACACCCAGAGCGGAAGTTGACCCGAACGTTGAAACCATACATCAAGGGCGGCCAGAGTGACCTTGCGCGGGGCTGACCCGAGTTGTGAAGTCTCGTGGTGAATAACGGTCCAAAGCTCTGGCAGAGAAATAGCCAGATCTCTCCATTCTTTGCAAACATTGCAAAGAAGGAGAGGGGCGATGTGCTTGTTGAGCGAAAAAGATCCCTGCGGTTCGTCTTGTAGCCACTCCTTCACGAGCTTCGGGTCGTTGAAAATGGGCAAGCAGAAACGAAAGAGGTAGGATAGAACGTCGAACGGGAGTTTGTCGATGGGCCCTTTGGAGTGAGGGGTCATGGCGGTAAACAGTTGAACCGCTTTTGAAACTCCGACTGATGTACGCGTGGTGTCACAGATGACGTGATCACGAGGCATTTAAATTGCTGTGACGCGTTACAATTCTCTTTGTTTCCTTCCATCATGGCTACAAAACGCAAAGCGGACGGCGCAGCCAGCGGTTCTCGCTCGAAGAAATCTAAGAATGCTCCAGACCACACAGAAGCTATCGAACTTGTCGACAGCATCCTCGAGGGCGACGACGTCGCGGTCACCACCTCCGAAGCGCGCTCACTGGCTGAATACGCGCGTTGGTTGGAGGGCGAGGTTGCTGCTACTAAGCCGAAGGCAAAGAGCGCAGAGGACATTAACAGGGCTGCCGAGAAGCTGAGGAGCGCCTGTGTCTCGGGCATTAAGAAGCAGATGACGGTGCGTTACTTTTCCACTCTTCGACGCGCTTTGTATGCTAAGCGTCTACAGTGGAAGCCTTCGTGCAAGACCGGAGGTGCCAAATGGTCCTACGATGGCGTGTGCCCTGATCCTGCTGTCTTTGGATCTCTCGTCAATCTCAGCGCGCCGCCAAAGTGGAAGATGCAGAAATATACTGTCCCCGAATTTGAGGCTTTCATGGGCTCCATCGAGGCGTCCGTTCGGTATGTTTGTGTTGCAACTCAAATTCTCTCTCGTTCTCATCCCAATCAATATCGCAGATATGACTCGCTCGAACTAATGGGAAATGTCACTGTCCGGTACCAAGCTGACGAGGGGACTTTCAAGATGAGCGGGAGCTACGGCGCCCCTCGTCACATAAAGAACTAGATATTGCTTTGATTCTTCAATACTTACTACCTCGCGCATAACTCGATTACCATCCGTTTCTTAATGTACAGTATTGGACTTATGATATGAATTTCTCGGATTGCCTTTGCCCTCAACCTCATTGGAATTGAGTAGATTATGCTAACTACTTCAAGATACATCCGCGAATAAAGCTCCCAAATTTGGTTAAAAGATATGATGTGCGCACAATCAAGTACAGCTCATTTTTGCCGCCTCGTCCCTGGCGGTTCGCATGTGACTCTTCGACCCATTAACTGCCTGTAGTACAATCCTCGTCTCTGGAGCTGACCCTTCGTCTTGACGCCACCGTCGTCATCTCGCGCAGTGCCGCCTGAAAGATGGCTGCAATTTGCGAAGCGGAGCATTTTGAAATCTTTGAGGTGAGCGAATACGACACCAGGATGGTGCAGATGCTAGGAGCGTTGCCAGATCTGAAACTAGGCTTGAGGCGGAGGGATGGACGTACCAGGACGTCCGACCTCCATCAAACGAGCTCCTCAATTCACAGAAATCAACGTGCTCGTTCATAATTATGGACACTTACCGCACAGATCCGAGACACGAATATCTTGCCCGTGAAGACGTGAATGCTCTGTGTAGGTGGGGAGCGCCCATGTCCAAGGATGCCGTTAGATTGAAACGGGAAGCACGCAATTGAGTCGAGTCGGCATTCCCCCGCGAGAGCTCTGGTAGTTGCAAAGTCAACCCCAGGGTCAATGCAAAATCGTTCTATTATTTGCAGCCGTTCCTTGTACTGAAATATGGTCGCATGAGTGACGGGCCGTGTTCTCATCAGAAGACAATAGAAAACATTCGAGAGACCGGCTATTGATTTATGAGCATAGAATTATGAGCATAGAAAAAGATGGCAAGACCATGGAATAGTTATCGCTCTGATATTTTCTAGTGGTCCGACCTTATGCATGGCGTGGGGTCTCACGAACCATGATAACGGCTGGTCGAGTGTCCGCTGAGCTTGAAAGACGTGAAACTTTTAGTTCAGTTCCCGAAAACGACCCGGCGACTTCAGTCGGAGGGTCCTGAGAGTTCTGAGTTTTGGCACCGTACTTGCCTTCGATCAAGTAGGTCCTGCTTGTATCCATTGTAGCTGTCTTTTGCCGTGCAGCCGAGGGGGGACGATTTGGATGAAAGTGTCGAGGCTCAGACGCTGAGGGAGACGGACGTCGGAAAGAAAAACAAACAAACCGCCCACGTAGTCACGTTGGTTAGCAACAGTTCTCCGGTACGTCGGATCATCCGCGGATATCCCGACCGTGACGGTGCACACGCGGCCCGACAATATCCGATGATTCCTACCGCTCTGAGCGGCTTGCCTACCGCTGACTCAAACCTTGCTCTTGCCTTTCTCAAAATCGGACAGACCGGCCACTCGCTTGATTTCCAGCCCTACCTTCTCGCCCGCACGCTAGTAGCGATTTCATTCTCGGTTCCAGAAACGGTGTCGCCGACGAGGCCCGCTGGAGTTTGCTTGGCATGGCGCAGGCAACTTGGAGCAAGGTGACGGCAGCGTTTCAGCCGCTCCAAGGATTTAGAGGAAGATTTGCAGGATACTTATACTCTATTCACTGGCACCTCATCTCCTCATCTTGGGTTCGTGGCGTACACAATCAGCAAATGCCGACGCATTCGTTACTCGCTGAGCTGCAACCGCCGTGTTCAGCACGCGTTCATCTCGTACGCGTGTCACATCACTGGCTTTGACCAGAGTCACTTTCAACTTGGCGGCAAAAACTGACCTTTGTGTGAGTTTTGCGCCTCTTCTAGCTGCGATAGAAGCCCTTCCTTCCGTTCCGACGTACGCCCCGCGGTTCAACATTCAAAACAATGGATATATGCGGGTTTTCTGAATCAACACACTGCCCGGCCGCCGGCGACTCCTTAAACTGTGCTCGCAGGTTATTTGCGAATCATTGCCTATATAATTTCAACGAATACTGACCACAGTTTACACAGCTCCGGGCTTGGAAGTCAGGAACCAGCCTGAGGTAAGTTGAGGCGCGAAACAATCTCTTCTGCACAGCTCAGGATCGACTCAAATTGGCAGTGTTATCCTGAACGTCAGCTTCTCACGTCTCTTCTTCTTCACACTAGCAATCAATCATCCAGGATCCGCGCATACAAGGTTGGGCATATTCGAAAGAGCAACCACTCCGCAACTATCCTTGCTGACGAAGGTGAGACGATACTGATACTCACCGGCTCGGACATCACTTCGCTATAGATGTCAAGAGCAAGCACCGTGGACTACGTGCTCCAATATGGCGCTTCATGAAACATGGAATATTTCACAGCAATTTTTGATCATCAAGAGTTGAAGCGCTGGAGAATCTTCGTATAAATATATGAAATTAGCCGATGGTTTGGAAGGAGGACACTTCCATGTCGAGGCTTATTCCAGACGAGACTTCTAAACTTTTCACGAAGCGGCGTAGGGCCATGATTTCCTGCAAAAATTGCAGGTCAAGGAAAGTCAAGGTGGAGAAATGAAGCTCCCTCTTCGTCATTGCAGTATGAACCACCCGCAGTGCTCAACTCTGGCGGACGGTGACCTCAGACCATGCACTCGGTGCACTGCAAAAGGGTTGCAATGCGATTACACCGCAGTGGATGAAACCGCCTCTCCGCCCACCACAATTGCATGTTTGAATTGCAAGAAGTCCAAGATTCGGGTTCGTTGTTTCCCATGCATTTCGTTGCTGATCCCGAATCATCGTTTCTGCATAGTGTGCGACCGTGACGGACGGAAATTGCCGTCCTTGCACTCAGTGTCAACAAAAGGGCCTCAAATGCGAATATCCCGACCCAAACAAATATCCATGGCTTCACTCAGGACAGCACGACGACTTGAGTCCTCTCAATAGGGATCAATGGGATCCTACCCAAGTAGATCATCGTCAGAATTTGAACTTTATGCTCACGACTTTGATAATCAGGTTCCGACACCAATCACTCCCCCATCTGCAGGAGTTCAAGCATTCCTCGAGGATCGCCCTGGCTTCCCGAGGGTCGGTGATGGTTCTATGCCTCACGCTGGCCCCAGCACGGCGTTTCGACGTCATTACTCTTCCCCTCGTCCACCAGGGACGATGCCGATCCCAACGCAGCCTGTCCCTTCCCAACTCCACGGCCAGCTGGAAGAATTTTCATCGAATCATCAACTTCCTCAGTACAACCCCTCAGCACAATATTACTCGGGCGTTCTGCCGAATTTTGGAGTTCAAAACCTATTCAATCCCCTATACGCTCCAAACTATGAAAATACATTTCCTCCTCAAACTCCTGACCAGCAGCGGACGGCTTATCCAGCAGCATGGCCGGAGACAAGGTGTGTTGTAGGATTTTTTTCTCAGCCGGTCATCTTAGACCACCATTGGTTCTAGCCAAAGCCCGTATCCGCAGAATTACAACCCCAACGCCTCGGGATTCGACTAAAATTAATGACACCAGTCTGATCGACGTCGAGAGATCTCTCATCTCTCAGTATGAGGGTCTTTCGAGGTATTATTCTGCTTTGCCTAGCGCGCGCGCTCTCAGTTGAAAGACTGAAGTGCTTCTGACAGGGCCGATGATTCTGCGTTTTTCATCGCTTCCAGTGCATCACACTGAGTAAGAATTCATGCACAGCGCGCGCGTGTCTCTGGAAAGCTGAGTTACCGCAGTTTTGAACGTTGGCGTAATTTTTCGGGTGGCAGGTTTGCCCTTGATTTATTTCCAATGTACGGATATTTTTTCTCGCATTGTCGCATAGACTAATACTCAGTACTCAGGAATGGACTAGTACATACATAAGACTTTACGAGTACTTAGATGTCAAATTGTTGTACTGGAAGGAAGTTTGTCTGCGTAGTTACATCGAGTTGCTGTCACTCTATAGATCTAACCAATCTGTAAATATGAAGCAAAGATTCGGACTGCGATTCAATTCACGACCGCGTGCGTCAAGCAGGAGGAAGCGAAAGTCAGTTGAAGCCGAACATCTACGCATCAACTCGGCGGAACGTCTTGACAGTCAAACATGATGCAGATCGATTGATCAAATTGACTTTCTCCCAACTTCTCCCTCTTCCATGCTTTCGAATGCGGTGGGGTCCACTGGCTTTGCGTCTCTTCAAGTTTACTGTAGCGCCGTTCCTTCCGCCCGAATCTCAATCGTCCCTTGCCCCGTCGTAAGGGACAGGCAGAGTGGCCCTTTAATTTATTGTACGATATCAATCTCGGGCCTTAGTGAATGGTCAGTGAATGGTCAGTACAGTTTAGTAAACCATCTTTTGGGCAGAATGACACGCATGATTGCTTTGACAGATAAGTTCACTATCGTTTATCATTCAATAGATTCGAGTCAACCAAAGTCTAAATGGCAGTTAGAACCGTTTTGCCGACGTCGAGAAATTTGTAGAAATTTTTGACTGGCGGCCGTTACGAAGGAGGGACGATCCTCTGCCAAACCACTTCGAAAGCTATGGTCAGAGAATATTTCGATATTCCTTCCAAATTCTATCTCTAAATTTCAGCTTTATGTTCCAAATCCCATACTTGGCGTCGACTCCTCTTCGACTCGGTTCTTTGTTTCTCCACGGAAGAATCGCTTACGACGGAGATCATCACATGCCAAGCTCCGAATTCGCCGCTTGCGTCGACTGAGCAGGCGCTTCAAAGCAGGTCTGGAAGGCGAAAACCATAATTTTCCAGCTTCTAACTACATGAGAAACCTTCCTTTAGGTCTGGTACTTATTCCTGTTGAAGATGGGTGTTTGATCGAAACACCTTCATTCCTTCAACTTGACCATCATCTGCGCCACCCATGCGGTCGCTGGTCGGTTCTCTAACTTTTGATTCGCTTGTGATGCATCTGATTGGGAAGTGCGAGCTTAGCGGAACTTTGGCGCTGGTGTTGCGCTGGTGTCTCTCTTGCCTCCTCCCTCTCCTCGCCCGCGTTGGGGAACGAGTCGACCTTGCCTACTCAGGCGAATGTTTTGCTTCAGTTCTAGTTTTGGACGTTTCCTATGATCGAAACGCTCAGCGACGCTCAGATTCAGCACGCCATGTCCGTCCCATTATTCCTTTTTCTTGCTTTTAGACCTGACTGAGAGACTTTCATTTAGATTTATCTCCCGCATTCTCATTATTGTTCCGTTTAGTGAGCCTCTCATGAATTTATTGCTGGTTTCATGTAATGACAACGAACCAGCGATGTTGGTGTACGAGTACCTCCTCACTCTACGTCGGGAGATTTCAGCTTTCTGGGGAACCCCATTGACATGGGCTTCGTTCTTCTTTTATGTGAATCGTTATTCACCTCTGTTTGGGAATCTCCCGATTCTCGTCCAGTATTTCTCCACTACCACGGATCCCAATAAGCTACATGTGCGTTCGCTAGCCCTTCTCCTCGTCACAATGCTCAAATCCCAATAGCTGTCCGTGGTTCAACGGGTCGTTATTTCATTACATGTTCAGCTGATGCATCGTCAGATGCCGAGGATTGAGGGCGTATCACCAGTACTATGCTCTACTGTCTCAGGTTCTTGTCGCGGGTGAGTCGAATCCGACTCTCTTTCATCATGTGGCGATGCTAGTCGTGTTCTCTAGTCATGCTCATTATGCGCACCTACGCGCTATATTCCCAAAACAAGAGAATACTGGCGGTCACGGTTTGCATCACCCTAGCAGCCTTCGTCTTCGCAGTCGTGCGTATTCGTTTTACTTGTTTTCAGACTGAGTAATTGGGTCGATTAGTGGATTTTGCTCACCGGGAACGATTCCGATACCTTTTCTTCCCAGATCGCCGCCTTGGGGTGTCCATTGGGTACCTCCCATTCCAAGTTCGTGCGCTTTGATGACTGTTTTCATAGCAAACTGACTCGAATTCTTTGCCGTAGGAGCCTTCGTGAGCACGGAGAGTTCCCCTTAACACTTATGCTTCTGACGCTCCTCACCTTTTTAGGTTTGGCTGCTGCTTGGAGTGGGATGGTGAGTCGAGGCATCTATTCTGCTGTATGAAAATTTAATCCGATCCTCAGCTCATATTCGACGTCATGATTTTTAGCCTCACTCTGTTCAAGGCTTTGCAACTAAATGCGCGTCAAGGTGGCTTGTTGACGGTTTTGCTTCGAGATGGTGTGTATCTCTTCGGACAGATCATAATCGCCAATTGAACTCCGTTCGAAGGTTCGGTCTACTTCGGGTACAAACATAAACATGAGGCCCTGTGCACTACTTATCGAGTTTAGATTAATGGTCATCAGTAACGCCTCGAACATTGGAACCTATACAGTGAGTACCTGGTCGCTGTCGACTCGATTTGGTATTTATCCTGTTCCTCGTCTAGATGGGTAACGTGAGTTGCTCCGCGTGTTCTGCTTTGGATTTCAACTAAAGTGCTGCAGGCTTTTACGCGCGGAAGCGCGACGACTGTTACGAATGTGTGAGTACTGAATGAATTTCGTCCTCCGCATTGACTGACAGTCAGGCATATCACCCAGCGTATCCTCGGTCATGATATCGCGCCTCATGTTCAACATCAGAAATCCCAATCTCCGCCTTCCACTCAGCAGCGGTCGCACGACGCGCAGCGAAACGGGCTTCCCAGAAATCACGACCGTTCAGCCCTACACTTCCACACATTATGCAACAAACACTGCTTGGTCGACGGCAGGGAGTGATTGAGGGACCAAAATCTATACGAAGTACGTGCCGTTCATATTCTTCAGATTTACAAACTCACGTTTGTGGTTCCGATCTCCAGCGGAGCTTTACAATTTGTATAATCACCTCGAATAAATCAATCTGAATGCTAAGGGACATCGTTGACTTAGACCGACTGTTTCTATTAGGGTTACCGAGCCCTTCCTTACCGCCTTATCATGGCAAGGGATCCCAATATCCCAGGAGCTCTCAAACTGCTGCATTGGCAGCGTCGCTGGCAGAGCGTTCGATCTCTCCTGATGTGCTTTAGTGGCCCGCTCATGAGTGGAAACGGCGCAAAAGGAATTATTCTATGCCCTACACGCTACAAACATCAAGGTCCGGAACGGCTCAACAGAGCCAGATACGAAAGCGTGAAGCGGAGATGAGCTCTGCTTCTCCGGTGTTGGTTTCGCGGGGGCTGGTGAGTCTTACTCATATGGCGTCGGTTGCCGCCCCACCTTTGGAATATTGTAGTTGCGATTCGTGCACCGATCCCTTCATGACTGTTCCCGGCGGTGGAAGGAATGTCGTCGGATACCGCTAGAGGCGTCATACTCTCTCGCATCATGCCCATGGTAAACTGTACCGCGGACAAGGGCGGCGTGGCAGCCATGTTTCTTCGGAGCTGAATATCGCCAGTCCGAAGCAAGCCCAAGCGATGCTCGGTATAATCACTCAACATGATACTTTACATCCAACACGAGGTTGAAATAGACACCATTCGGTTACATATACGAACTTGGCGAGCCCGGCCTTCGCCTCGTGCTCTTCGATCGGAGACGGGTTTATCGCTTTGATCTGTCCGTGTGGCGCTGGTGGGTTCATGTCATTGCACAACCCACAACTCGACGATCCCCATCCAAAATTCCCACTTTCCGTCCCACACGAGTCATACTTCTTTTCGGCAACACGGCGCATCAATTCCCACGGACGAGTCAGTTCGGTGTTCATGTTAACGCGTTAACGTTGTATTCAGCAAAAGCAATCTCGGGGTGGGATTCTCACAAGATTCTCATCCTCTTATTCTTCAAGCGAATTTCAGAGAATCACTGACCCCACTTGGTTCCATTCAAATCTGGTCCCAGGCGACGCGCGTCGCGCACCCACCCATTGTTCGCCATATCGGTGAATATCTGATCCCGTATTTGGCCGTTACTTCCGGACCCACCCAAAACTCAGCACGAGGCTGGCGGGTGAGTATCATAGCGTTGCCTGAACTCTCAATAGCACTTCCTAATTTTTAAATGCGCTTTGTGGGTCCTTTAATTTCAACGAAGAAGCCCGTGCTTGAATTCTATTTCACGTCGGATATACGAGTCATTGCGATCCGTTTTGACTCGGAAGGGATCATGACGCATATCAGGGAGGACAATGCGTGAATATGTGAAGGGAAGGTGGGTCTACTGTCCGTCGCCGCGCGGGACGAGAAGTAATAGATGGCCAATTGATCAGCATTGTTACCGACGTTGTCAAATTTGCGTCCAACCAAGGAGGAGGAATCGGGCTTCCAAATGGGTGAACAATGGTGTTTTCTCGATCCACCTCCAACTGCTGTTCGGCAGAGAACAATGTAGCGGGAGTAGGAAGGCGATGGAGTCGTTAATCCAGGGCAAATCCATCAACGTTGCATTCCGTTCTCAATCGTTAGTCAATGTAGCCAATGGCTCAGGCAGATGGAGAAGCGAGCTTGAAGGAGGGAAAGGGAGTTTCTCCGCATGCGTGGGAGTGTATTGGCGTTTATAGTTGAGTATTCGACTGCATGTACTTTGAGCATTGTTTGCCGGAATCTGGACCAGATTTGGGCTTTGAATTTTGATAGCTGCCGCCAAATATGTCTTGTAGCACAAACGAGCTCTGCCAGTTTTAAATTAGAGTTCATTCATAATTCCGTACCCAACTTGAACTACCCCACAGGGCTGCCGCAGTGCAAATATCAGGTAACGAGCACAGATCCGGGCTTGTTGACGAACAGTCGGTTTCAATTGAATCACTGAATATTTTGTGATGACAAAAATGCAGTCCTGTCGGACTATCATTTCTATAGCTGAGTAGTGTTCGAGTCACGACAAGGATATACTGTTCAACTTTATGAAAGAGCACCGGTTTTCAGTTCTTGTGGCCACAATCATGCGCGTCGACGCTTCGAGTCACGTAGCCAATTCAAGCACCCACAGAGAATTGTGATCCAGGGTTGGCTTGGCTTCTATCCTTGTCTACATCGGTGTTCTCGGAACAGAAGGCGAGCTGCCGCTAGATTCAGTAACCATCTCGATTCTCGAGTGGCCACAATGGGTGATGAACATTTGAAACCTCCGTTTTCTTGGAATGGTCAGCGAACCGCGGATCTTGAACGGGAAGTTCGACCGGTGCCACGCCAGTGCCGCGGCTGTACAGTACAGTACAGAGCTAACAGCCAGCCCTATTAGTAATTCAAAACATTCCAGTTGATGTATGTACGAACGATAAATGTCGAAACCGAGTTTTCAACCATTTCCGGCAAATGCCGAAGCAAACCGATAAGATAAGTAAAGCTGGTAGTTATCTTATCTGATGATTTGACTTGTGTTTGTTGACATCATCAAGCACATTCTTTCGATTCTTGCGATTTTGGTCCTCACTAGGCCTCACTCTCCACATTCTGAGCTATACACCTCCTTTGGTGCTTAGTTTCTACGCAAACTTCTACGCAAATTATTGCATCATTCCTCAACTTTGGCGAGAAGTCGAGCAACCTCATTTTGCAGCAGTACAACGAAGGTCGCAATGCTGCGCGGAGAAGAAGCAAAAGTGGGAAACACCCACGGCAAAGCTTCAGCTCTCAAAGTTGTTGAGATATCGGTGAGCTTGCTCAAAGCATATCAAAGGGCGAATTATTCTGATCTTATAGGTTTATAATTATATCCACTTTTTGTAGAAGACCGGACTGGGTCATTCTGGTCCGTACTACGACAAATCCCTTCAACATATATCCATCGAGCATTCCAGTAGCCCGTGCTATCGTGCGGCGAGTCCTCGACATGTTAGTATTGCAATTCTGAATGCGGATCCAATTCTTGATGCCATTTTTTCTTCCGTTTCATATCGTGTGCCTATCATCTTTCCCTCCGCTACGGTTATTGTCTTGCCTCCTGTCGCTATTGTACTACTGCATCCGATCGGCTAGGCTCATTTTCCATATCTTGCGGCAGGTCTTTCGCAAGGATTTTCTCGTTGCCTTTGAACTCCCCCACGTCCTATTAGGCGACTCCAAGCCTCCTGCAGCAAATCCAACGCGTCAAAAAGACCCGGCCTTCGCTCATCAGGTTCCGTGATGCATGCGGCATGTTATTGTCGGCTACGCTTTTTACTCAGTGGTGTAAGTACAGAAACAAGTTCGCCGCCTGAACGTCTGACATCCGCCGCGGTTGGGTATGTCTCACCTTGTCATCGTCTGGTTGTTTTGCCGCTAAGTATATGTCTCAGATCTTCTCATATTGCATTTGACGGAAGCATTTTGAATTTTCATTTGATTCCACCTAGCCGACAGGTTTTGACGTCGGTGACTCGGTTATCTTATCTGCCCCAAACAAATCGAGGCTAAGCCGCAGTGCTGAGCCTCGGCCTGCCAGTGGTGTCGCGGTGCCTGCATGAATGATCAGGTGAGTTCCGACGCTTGTGCTTTTCATTTCTCTCACTTGCATGCTGCAGCAGGAAAAGCCTCCGCGACTCGGCGAGCGGGGTACGGGATGACTCGTTCGATAATCATGGGTCGTCCATGGGAAGGGCGCCCACGAAATATTGGGAAATTTTACAATCCCCCACGATCGTGACTGTACGCAATTTCCGCGTCCGTGGTTTACGACAACTGAGAGAATCTCTTGCACAGAGGCGTTCGCACGGCCGCCGTCCACACCGTTGGGTCCGCCTGACCATTTCGGGCATCTTGAAGGCAGTGAAGAATGATGGCGATCGAGCCTAGCGAGTGCCGATACTTTTTTGCCTCCCTTTCGAACGCGAAAATTGAGCTCGAGGAGGACAATGGGGGACATAAGGTGCGCGTAGAGGGTTTTTGGGCGCGAGCGGATGAACGAGGGTCCTCGGCTGAATACGTTTTTGTCGAAGGCAATTCATCGGACCGAATGGCCGAAGGGAGGACAATAAGATTGCATGACCGATCATCTAAAAAGGTGGAAGCCGGTGAGAGATCTGGAGATCTTGGAGAGGCTAGTATATAACTCGGTTGAAGACAATTGGCTTATTGTCTGGCGCGTCGCTAGGATCAGAGCAAGAAAAGAGCTCAATTGAAGGAGCGTCCTATTATCTCCTTCTCTCTATTCTATTCTCTCCTGCTCAGCGATACCCCCACGATAATTCGACGCCATTGTCTCCCTTGTACGACCCCCCACCTCCATTGTTCACCATGCCTGCCCTGCGCACCCGCGACACACACCCCGCCGCACGATGTTTGTTTCTTTTTGTTCACCTATTTTTTGATTTTAATTCGAGTGATTTTAGCACTCGAAGTGAACACCTCTGCGCCGCTGCCCTCGCTGACGATCATCTCCCCTACGCCCCGCGCATTCAACTTCCCCATCAGCCACAATCTCTCCGACAGTCCCTACTCCTCACCATCCCACTCTCCGTTTGAACCTGATGATCTTCATGCTTTGTCAGCATCCTCCTCCACGCCATCATCCTCTTCCTCCCAGACCGATGAATGCCGCACTCCCCCTCCTCTTCCCTTGTCCGCATTCACCCGAACCCTTACTCCTGCTCCCGTCCCCTCGTCTCCGTCGCCGCCACCCGTTCTTGTCCGAAGAAAATCGACCAGCGCAGCGGGGGCTCCTGAAGAGCGGCGACCGAAAAAGGGCGACGACGACTACATAAAACGACCCGAGAATGCCTTCATCCTCTTCAGACGAAAGTGTTGCGAAGACCGCGCCCTCTCCCTTTCCGCCCCCTCGTCGGCTTCTTCCTCAGTGGCCTCTGGCCCATCATCGGCCGACTCTCCCTCGCTCGCCATAAACTCATCGAGCAACAAGAAGCAGCGTCAGGCCGACCTCAGCAAGACGATCTCTCAGCAATGGAAGGCTCTTCCTTCGGAGGAGCGGGCCAAGTGGGAGGCGTTGGCGAAAGAGAAGAAGAAGGAGCACGAGACACTCTACCCCAACTACGTCTACCGCCCCCAGCGCACGAGCAACAAGAACCGCGTACACGGCTCTTCTGGACCGTTTCTATCGTCGTCCCCTTCCTCTCAGAAGCGAAAGCACTCTGCTCCGCCTTCCAAGGACATCGAGTTTGTCGTGCCCGCCCCCCGCTCCGCTCGCAGCTCGAGTGTTCCGACGCCGCCGCCACACCAGGCAATTCAGATCCCCAACGTCTACATGCCTGTATCTTCCGTTGGCTCCTTCTCTCTTGACAGCCCCGAGAGCCCGACGAGTCTCATGCCGATGATCGCACGGCGGGGTGTAGGGAATGGGCATGGTGGGTTCGATTACCTGCCCAGCTTTGCGGCTTTCGACTTTGAAGCAAGTCTGCAGGTACGCAATCCGTTCTTACTTCTCCTCGACGTCTCTAACACGCATCCTACAGTCGTCTGACTTTCTGCGAGCGATGTTCCCGCAGCCGACAGCACCACCGCCGACTGCCTCTGGCTCTGGAACGATACTCTCCCCAGCATCCAGCGCATCTGGCTCTGGACCATCGTCGCCATACACGCCTGCAAGCGCGACATTCCACCCATCCGCTTTCACCTACACTCCCCCGCATGTGCCTGTCGACCCCGCATCGTTCTCGTCGACGGAGATGAGTCTCGGTATCGACACGACCGGCGCCACCGCTGCTGGTTACGCGTCCGCGTGGGCTGCGTCGTCTCCCTGGACGGCCAATGGGGGCACACCGGGCCTCGCGGAGGGTGATTTCGACATTGCCAGCATCCCTGAGATTGGATGGGAGCTGGGCTGCGCGGCGTTCCCTGCAGCACAACCCGTATTCCCTGCCGTCCCCCAGTTTCTTACTCCGGACGGCACGTACACGGAAGCAGTAGGTCCGAGCGGCGAGTTTGTCGAGCAGGGTGGGGATGCACCGATGACCGAGCTAGATCTGAACTTTGGGGATTTGGGCATGGACGAGATGGGTTTCGACGAGATGATGGCCGGGCAGGGTTTCTGAATCGGTCAACAATTGACAATGGCTTCACGTTAGCGGGACTCGCGACCCCCTCCTTTTCGCTTTCTTTCTTGCGATGACTTCGCGCTCATCGCCCCCGCACCGCGCCTGCGTCTGCCGGCCCCGTGCTTCCTGTCCTTTCCGTTTCGCCCACTGTGCATTCTTTGCCCAACGCTCCACGCTCGCTTTAGACGACACACTCACTCGCTGCATCCCGTGTACACTAGCATCATCACACCCTCACCAACGCATGCGCCAAGACGCGCACCAACCACATCTTGGGTTGTAATCCAATCTGTTTTCTCTCTGCTCTCATATCTATCCTGGCGACTAACTCCACTCACGCTGTACAACATCACACATCATCATCCATTCATCCGCCTTTCGTGTATTTTGGTTGTTTGCATCTACTCCTCCTCTGTTGTGCTCCCCCTCCCCACCCATCCCGTCGTTTTCGTGCTTATTACACGAACGCGTCTGGGACTGGTTTTTGCTGCGCCAGCGCATCACCCACCTCTCCCAGCGGAGCGGCCGTCCGCGACGCCCGCCCCCTGCAAGCAGGGCTCGGTGTCCGGACGCCTAACCCTCTTGATCATCTGCTCTCCACGCTCAGACGGCCCATTCACTTGGTCCGCCCTGCGCCAATTTATTCTTCATTATACCCTCACGCCCCATTGACGTTCAAACAAACCACTTTACGCTTGCTGACGCTTTTGCTACGCTACACACCGCTTTACTTATTATAATGACTTATTTACCATGTATCGTGCCGCTCCGCGCGCACCACCCACCATCCATCGGAAAAAACAAAACGATGTCGCCTGCCTGATCTTTTCGCCCAGGTCTTCGGATCTGGAGTGCACCTTGCCTTGCTTTCTATTGTGTTTTCGAAGTTGGGAGTGGGGTCATACTCGACCGCCCGAGACCGATTGTGATCGAGGAAAGACAATAAGCCAGAGAACACGAGATGAAGCGACTCAGCGAGACAATAAGTGAGACGCACCATATGGGGAGTAAGATGAATCATGTCAGTTTTTTTCTCAGAGGTATCTTCCCAAGGCGGTAAGAGACAATAATTGCGTGGCTGGCGGCCAGATAGATGTGTAGCGCAGCGATGGAAGCGATCCCCAGAACGGCGGACGTCGGACCAATTAAATGAAGAGCCTTTGGCTCGGGATCTCTGCGACATGTGGTACGCCAAGCTTCCTTTTCCGGGCAGATAAAAGAATCTCTCCATGCTTTCGATTGGAAGTAAAGCAAGGCATGCGTGCAGACTTCGGGAGAGCCGACAACATCAAGCAATGCATAACGAGGCGCACGGAGCAGAGAGTTCAGAGACCGGTTGGTGGCGCCGCTTGAGAGCGGGAGGCGTGATCCCAGCTGATCGATGTCCATGATGACCGGCATTTGCCAGTCCGGTTCCTTTGACGCTCCCATATTCGGCATGGCATGGAATCCAGGTGCAGAATTAACGCGGGAGATGAGAATGGAATCAAGAAACTGCATAGAAAAAGGCACGAAAAGTCAGAATGAAATGATGGTCCCCACCTAGGTCCCACCCAAAGTTAGGCCGCGGTACCGCACCCCAGAACTGGACGTCAGTTGTCGTCAGAACATCCATGAAGGCGAGAAGGGAGACTTACGCAGGAGAGCCGGACCTTGAATGAGAGGGAAATTCTGAAGAATATATCAAGGACTCCAATGCGAGAGAACTTGACGACTCGGACCAATCAGGATTCAGGTCAAAGTCTACAGACTTTCAAGCCACGGTCTTCGAGTTCATGTTCGTTCAAGCTGAGCCGTATCTGAAGTCCGTCTAGCATACATAAAACCAGATCGAGCGGGGAGTCGCGTCAATTCTTGTCTCGGCAAATACGCGCCGCTGACAACCTAGGTCTCGCCTGGAGCTCATCATATCGAAAGAGGTAACAAAAGTCTATTTGTGACTCACCTCTGTATGTAGGTCTAGCAATGGACAAAGTCGGACAATTCCGTACCATTTTGTCGTGAAAACCTAGTTCATGGTACATACTGTATGAGTTTTGTGTCGCACAGCAAAGGTAAGAGCCAAACCCGAAACGAGCTGCTCACTATTCGAGGGATGAAAAGCCCGGCGAGGGGTGGATGTCCTGCTGTTTTGGAGCGTGCAAGGATGTAGAGGCAGGGAAAGCGCCTAGAAGTGGGTGCCTGTCTTATAGCGCTGCACACGAGGCAAGATAGTGGACCCACAAACATTGAATCGATAGATGCCGACTCACGAGGAATATTGGCGTTCCGGCGCCTCAAAACATGTTGTGATTTTGTGGGCGCACTGCGAAGATGCCAAGATTAGAGCGATATCTGAGTGGAAAACATACGCATACGCACCTCGTCTTTAAATGCAAACTGTGTCGCAGTAGTAGCGGTGAGCAGACCAATTGGGGTTGCTTATGACACCACGGCCTCGCAGTGGGCGTCGGTAGATCTGAGGCGGGTAACAGATGCGCCATGTCGGTAGCTCTTGCTGATTCGGATGACGGCCTGTTGACGGCCTGACAAAAGCATGAAAGGCGTCCCAGGTCCGGAGAACGCCAGCGAAAGCGCACTGCAGGAGCATGGACTTACACCGTGTCTTGAGAATACGGGGGTTTCGAGCGCTCATGCGTCGCGATGACTCACAAGGGCAGTGTTCCTCCAGAGGTTGCTAAAAGGGGCGAATGGGGATGGAGCCGCCCATATATGTTATCCCGTACTCTCAACTGGTCCTGGCAGAGGGTATGATTATGAGCGAGGGAGAATAGCTGCAAGGTACCCGACCTGCAAAAGAGCGACGGCTTTGCAGTCCAATATGTCGGCACAAGAACTGCGAGAGAACAAGGGCCACTGCGAACAAGAACAAAGATAGTTTCCAAGACAGCCCGTCAAATTTTCGCCGAGAACAAGGATCGAAGAACGGAGGTTAGACGATGCAAGTGCAGTGCAAGAGGTTGTAAACCAGAGAAGAGCTCGTCTGCTTGTTTTATTTTAGCATCTCGTCCACGCCAAAGCCACGACGGGATCATACATGCCTCCCACACGCGTCATGACGTGAAGGAGTTTTCTGGAGAAACGAATCAGGTAGAATGAAAGCCTTCGGGCACAACCCTGCCAGAAACTTGGATGTTGTCCGCCCAAAATTGCTGCTTGCAAGTCAAATTTCAATGAGCTGCCAGAAGAGGGTATTCAGAAAGTAGTCCAGAAATGAAATATTGAATTGCGGGGAACCCGAGCTCCGACTCAAAATTCTGAGCCATCCGTTAGGCGACACCGCGACCTCGCTTTGGGGCGTTTCAAGACAAGAACACCGTGACGGTTTCGGACAAAACAAGGTGAAGTCGGAACATTCCGCGTTTCCGCATCATCGAGATGCTGATGATCGTGATGGCTTTATTGTGCCGGGACACTGCCGGCCAAGCTTGGGCCACTGCCAAGCCAAGTTCAATTGGATGTATTTTTTCCTAATCCTGGGTAACCGGGTTGGTCGCGTAGTGAAAGCCCAACATTTCTGTTTCTTTTCTGGATACATTGCAAGCTGCGAGGATTATTTCTGAAACTGGCAAGGAGTATTTCAATTTCAGCCGTTCGCTCTTTATAATTAGATCATTGGACAGCACACCGTCGCGCTCGGTGCGAAGGCCAAGTTCAAGTTGGTTATTACGAAGAGGCGGACTTCTCTTGTAATGCTATCATACTACGCATAGGACGGTTTTTTTCCCTCGCCATTGAGAAGTTTCAATCGAGTCATCCGGATTTCAGTCTCACATAATTCAAGTGCGCGAAGAATGTGTCGTACGTCGGGTCCACCGTCTCCGACGACAGCATGCGATGTCTGAATTCGTAGATTCGACCTACAAAGCTACTGTATGAGCCGGCGGGTAAACACTTCTGGCGAAAAATGACACAGCGTGTTAAAGTTAGGTTTGGGAAGTTGAGTTTCGACGCGCGTTTCTTGTTCAATAGTTTACTAAAATAGCACGGAACGAATGCCTAACCTACTCAAGATGAGACGATTTGGTAAGTCAAATTGAGATAACTACCGGTGACCCGCGGTCGGGCTTGAGCGGGGTTGGCACCAAGTTGGCAATGATATGCAAGGCGCTAGCGAGACGACGGGCGAGCCGCATGGAACGTCTTCAGGGCCGCAACGTTGAGTAATGGTTTTTTAATCTAGTCTTCTAGTGGAGGACCTCCACATGATATGGCGTTGACGCTGTCGACATGCATAGTAACTTTGGGTAAACGGTATACTTGGATGCTTGGCGCCTACCGCTGTTCTCAAACTCAGGCTTTTCAACTCCAACTCCATGGGTCTTGGCGGGGTCCGACGTTTTCGGTGTCGAGTCATTGGTTGTTAAACTTGGACTGGGCGAAAATCCACTGGCGATCCATTTCGCTGACGGTGAATAATATAGCAAGCAGGAAGATTTTCCTTGAGTAGAGAAAAAGTTTCAGTATCATGATGCTTGGGAACCTTCGAAGATCATACATACTAGGAGAATGTTCGAGGCTGCTGCAAGAAAAGAACGATGATGCATATGCTCCGAGTATACCCCGGCCGTGGATAGCGGAGGCGGCTGAGACGACGCGAATCACCTGCCGTTGGGAACAGTGTAAGGAACTGTATGCAGTAAGTTGGAAGTAAAGATCGGCGGGCATCATGAGTGGATGGATGCGACTCCATCTCGGGTTGTATCATGCAAGCACTACACCTGGGCCACCGAGCCCGTTCCTAACAATGGAGTATCGTAATCAAGAAGAAAAAACTGGTTACAACTCACTTCTGTTCTCCACCATTCCTCGCAAGACACCAGCTCTGGTAATGTTTGATCAGACAATTTGTCTTGAATTCTTCCGTCCTATGTTGACCCCCAAGTTTTAGCTACTTCCCGGCGTTAATTTGAGGATGCTAGAAATTCAGAAGAGTGTCACCAATACGAGAAAAACACCAGCTCTTGCGCTTTCGACGTATTCGTTCAGTGGGCACACGACCTCTCCTCTATCTCCTCCGCCAGCGAATTCACCAGATACTCCGCTACATTTCGTTAACATCACGGGAGAAGAGGCAATGAACGGATTCCCTGGTACCAGATACCATAGACCACCCTCCGAGGCCAGAAAAGCCGCGCGCCGCGATACTCACAACGCCGCAGAACGGCAACGCAGAGGAAATTTGACCAAGCATTTCCTCGTAAGCCTAGCAACCGAATCACCGTCAGTCAACAATAATCCCTGATAATTTTGTATCTTTTGCCAGACCCTTTCATCCTTGCTGTATACCTTCGACCCAAATCGCCGCCAAACCAGGAGCGACATTGTGAATTCTACCATGGCACATATACGAGCTTCAAGGCGCCATGCAGGGTTGGCTGCTGAGGAGCTGCGTGCGATGCAAAACGAGGCGGAGACTCTGCGCCGGGAAGCCAATGAATGGCGAGCACAGGCGGGGATGGCGAGACTCGAAGAACCGTGGCGCGACCAATACTTTCGGGTCCTCCTTTTGGATGCAGAGTTGAGCCTTCAGTGCTTCAATGACGTTCCTGTCGAAGATAATCAGGAGGGCGAGGAGGTATATTCAAGTCGCTCAGAGCCCGGGTGTGCGCAAGACATGGGAGCAAGTCCGGAAGGTGCTGAATATGTCGATGATAATCTGGGAGTTGGCAATTGGTGCGAGTCGGGTTATCCAAGAGATGGGAATACAGCACATATGGTGTCCGGCGTTCATCCTCCGATCACCCAGCCGGTGCAAGAGAGTCTGGTCTGGAACACATATGGATTCCCTTCGGTCTCAATGGGCAATTCTAGGTATCCGCCAGAGGTCTCCGAGGCGTTTCAGGGTGCAGACACTGCCAGTGAAGGACGGGTTTGAAAGCAGGAGATGAAACTGCGAGGGGCCTACTGAC
The DNA here is from genome assembly GCA_037176885.1 of Favolaschia claudopus. Classification (NCBI taxonomy): domain Eukaryota; kingdom Fungi; phylum Basidiomycota; class Agaricomycetes; order Agaricales; family Mycenaceae; genus Favolaschia; species Favolaschia claudopus. The sequence continues at coordinate 243,673 of JAWWNJ010000159.1, read as the reverse complement.
ACGACAACGCATATGCAGTCCGATGCATTACAGGCAGAGACAATGGAGAAAAGACATCACTGTCACCCAGATAACCGTAGTGTAGTGCAGCAATTTTATGAAGCCAGCCAGCATTCATAAGCGTGCCAAAACATCCAATATTGCCGCCCGACCTTTCGGATGCCAGGGGACTCGGAGTCCTTGGACGTTCGCCTGGCGCCAGTTCCCAAGGCGAATAGGGACAGCCGAAGCCTGAGGGCTCCCAAGACTAGACTCATCAGAACCTGTTCCAGACGCCGTCCACGCTGACAGAAGACACTGGATGCTATTCCAAGCTACCAAGCCGCGATAGTGAGAGTAAGAGGTAGGAAGTGTCGTATTGTCTCGGCATGTCTCGGCAGCTAACCGGCTAGGCAGATTCCGGGCCGATGCCGCGGCGATCACTTTGTTTCGAAATTCTTTTGCTTTCTCTGAGTTTCTCACGGTCACCGACACAAGCAACACTCAAATCTCTTCCCCACTCTCACTCAGTTTCTGCTTGCTTCACCGTCTTCTCCGCCTTCACACTGCTCAGGCACATCTAATACAAGCGCTCCTCCGAGCCCTCCATCTCTTTTTAACGCCGCCGCCTCATCGAGTCATCGTGACCTCAATCGCCATCTACAACAACGCCAGCACCAAGTCAGCACGTCGCCTATGCAGCTTACACACCACCGACAACTCAACGGACTTAGAATACCCCCCGCTCTCAATGTCACGCACTCAGCTGCCTTCCAGCCCTATTCCGCTGCCATCTCCTATCAACCCTCGCCGCCATTTGCTACTACTACCACCGTCGAGTCCCCTTCACCCGATCCTTCCTCGACTTCCACCAGAAAAACCTCCGAGATGCCGCAAGAACGCCGATGCACTCCTGCTCCCGTCTTCACGCTTGCGAAAGCGATCTACAAAAGACTTCACTCAACGTGAACATCGATGATACCGGGCGAAGGAAGAGTACTAATGTCCCTATAACGAAATAAATCGATTTCAAAACAATACACTGCGCGAATCTCTCAATACAAGCCGAATCTACAATGACAACTTCCAAGCACCAAACGCGAAAATAGCCGCTCAGCCTCGAGCTTCGAGTCTTGACTGTCGTTAGACGCGGGAAAACCTTCCGAGGCTACGCTGGCATTCGCTCTCCGCTAAACTCGGAATCTTCAGTCGAACTTACTTCCGCTGTACGTGGCTATCAAACAAAATCGACAGCGTACGAGAAACCTAAAATTATATTCCAGTCATATGGCTTGCTCTTCGCCTGATGCACCACTCTCCAACAAAGAGAAGCGACGAAAAATCTCCAAATCTTCCGAGCCCACTGCGTCCATAAAAGCCGACCAACTACTACCCCCACCAACGGCCGCACTTTTTCATCCCTGCCACCAAAAGTGCGCTACGCCATGACACGGCTCACACTCTTCTCACTCACCCTCCTCAGTGCACGCGCACTCTGTGATCTCACAACTGGTATACCCGACGCTGCACCTCCAGGCTTCGAAGAATGGACATCCCCCATCGTCGTCCCCGCGCCGCAGGTCAAGGGAACCGCCGACTGGGCCTCTGCCGTGCAGCGTGCCCGCACCTTCGTTCAAGGGCTCACCCTCGAGGAGAAGATAAACGTCACCACAGGCATCGACATCTTCGGGCGCTGTGTCGGGAATACCGGGGTCAGTGTCCGCTCCCTCTTCACCGAATTGCATGTCCGCCATGCGCGCTCCACCCCCGCATCCAAAAATAAATACCCAGTCGGCTAACGTACCGCGTTTTTAATTTTTTATATCGTTACACAGACAATCCCCCGCCTCAACTGGCCCGGCCTCTGCCTCGAAGATTCACCCCTCGGTGTCCGCTTCGCGGACTTTGTCTCTGCAGGCCCCGCTGGTATCAACGCCGCGACGACCTGGGACGTCGACCTCATCAAGTACGTATACATGTCGTCCGAAATCCGTATCTATATTTGCTTTTATTCTGCCGCCGTCGCCACATGGGTCGGACACCGCCCAAAAGCGGCTGCTATTTCTCATATTATTTATTTTTACTTACCGTTTTTGTTTTCCATCAGAGCACGCGGCGTAGCTATGGCTCAAGAACATCGCGGTAAAGGAGTGAACGTCGCATTGGGGCCGATGACGAATATGGGTGCGCATCGCATTGACAAGTATTTGAGGACAGAATACTCACAGAAGATCTTCTAGGACGCGTTGCGGCGGCGGGAAGGAACTGGGAAGGTTTTGGCGCGGATCCATTCTTAAGCGGTGTAGCAACCGCCGCTACTATTGAGGGCATGCAAAGCGTCGGTGTGATGGCCACTGTAAAGCACTTGTGCGTCTTGCTTATTTTCTGCCTCCCTTTCTTCTTTCACCCTTCATTTTCGTCAAATATTCATTGAAATGGTCCACGTAGCATCGGCAACGAACAAGAACACTTCCGCGGAGGCTCCGAAGGATTCCCCATATACTCCTCCAATATCGATGACAAGGCGCTGCATGAGGTGTATCTGTGGCCCTTCGCGGAAGCGGTCAAAGCGGGCGTTGCGAGCGTTATGTGTTCGTATAATCTGATCAATCAGACGCAGGCGTGTCAGAATTCAAAGTTGATTAATGGGGTGTTGAAGGAGGAGCTTGGATTTCAGGGTGGGTTACAGGATTTGTGTATTTCGTGTGTGGAAGTGAATTTAATTCTGATAGGTTTTATTATGTCGGATTGGGCGGCTATGATCAATGGGGTGCAGCCTGCGCTCGCGGGTCTGGATATGAATATGCCGGGCTTTGTCGGATACGTATGTCTGCCCCACTCTCAACCTGCAAATGCTCACCAAAACCTTTCAGGGAATCGGAACTCAAAACGAGTCGAATCCCCCTACTGCAACGAATTCCTGGTGGGGCGCGGCTCTCATCGAGATGGTGAACAACGGCAGTGTACCAATTTCCCGAGTGGATGATATGGTGCGTCAGAGTGTCAAGGTTATCTGAATCCGAAATTGAAATGTTTTTCTTTTGCTTTCTTCGCAGGTTACTCGGACTATTGCGGCTTGGTACAAGTTGGGCCAGGATGAGGATTATCCGCCCGTGAGCTTCTCGCAGCTCACGGAAGAGACGTTTTTGGATGGGGTGTTGGTTAATGAGCATGTCAAGTACGATCGATGAGCTCTCCGTTTGGTGTCAGAGTTTGGGATTGACGGTGTACCTCTTGATTTGCAGTGTTCAAGGAGATCACTACAAGCTTATTCGGCAAATTGGCGCTGCGAGTACGATACTCTTGAAGAATGCCGCTAGCACGCTTCCGCTTAGTGTCAAGAAGATCAATCGTATGGATTTGTTGGGCTTGACATTTCCAAGAAATTTACGGTCTGCAGGTATCGGAATATTCGGTAGCGACGCTGGTCCTCACCCTGCTGGACCTAACGCATGTACCACCGGACAGGGGGAGTAAGTGTCTTTCGCGTCGTTCGAAAAACTCACTGATTATGTTTCTACCTCTAGCCACGGTTGCGATGAAGGCACTCTTGCTATGGGATGGGGATCTGGTACGCCTTTAGAATTCTCGAGATACTGTAGTCAGCAAATCTCAATGTACACATTTCATAGGAACCGCCAGTTTCCCGTACCTCGTCGACCCTCTCGCAGCCATCACCTCCCACATCCAATCCATCGACCCCACAGTCGTCATCGAAGGCGTCCTCGACGACTTCAACTCCGCAGCCCAAACCTCCGTCGCCTCCCTCGCCGACGTCTGCATTGTCTTCGTCAACGCCGATTCCGGCGAAGGATACATCACAGTCCCCAACACCCCCGACGGCAACGCCGGCGACCGCAACAACCTCACGCTTTGGCATAGTGGGGACGAGCTAATCACCACTGTCGCCGATGTGTGCGAGAATACCGTTGTCGTGCAGCATGTTGTTGGGCCGATATTGGTGGAGGGCTGGATCGACCATCCGAATGTGAAGGCGGTGTTGCATGCGGGTTTGCCGGGGCAGGAGACTGGGAATTCGATTGTGGATGTGTTGTTTGCGGATTCGCCTCAGGCGACGAATCCGAGTGCGCGGTTGCCGTATACGATTGCGAAACAGAGGGAGGATTATCCGGCGGATGTTTTGTATACCAGTGATTCGTCGATGCCGCAGATCACCTACGATGAAGGTGTTGATATTGACTATCGGTGAGCTTGGTTTTTTTGTCTTTCGTCGGCGTCGTACTGAGAAAGTGGTAGCTGGTTCGACTCGAAAGGCATTGTGCCCCGATTCGAATTTGGATTCGGCTTAAGCTATTCGACGTTTGGGTATAGCGGGCTGCATATATCTCATACGGGACCAGCTCGCCGCTCCGCCGCGGTGGGTTCTAGTGTTGTAAGCATTCAACCGACGGCAACTAGCGGAATCCCAGCTGGTGGTTCTCTGCCAACCCTATCGCATTCTGCGAGCTCCATACTATCTGCTTCAGCACTTCCTCCCCATTCGGCTTCCGCGTCCTTCAGTATTTCTTTGAATGCAACGAGCACCTCAATCGCTTCACTATCACTGTCTGCGTCGGCTTCCGCCTCTGCCAGTGTCTCCTCTAACGGCACAGCAACCGGTAGCGCTCCGCCAGCAGCCTCCTCTCCCATCGGCGACAGCGGCGGCCCCGCGGCGCTCTACAACACCCTCCTCACCGTAACATTCCAAGTCAGAAACACCGGCGGCGCTGCAGGCCATGAAGTCTCGCAGCTCTACCTAGGTTTCCCGCAATCTGCCAGCCAGCCACCGAAGGTGCTGCGAGGGTTCGCGAGGACGATGCTGAATGCGGGGCAGAGCAAGACCGTGACGATTAGTCTGAGGGAGAAGGATGTGAGTGTGTGGGATGTGGTGTCGCAGAAGTGGGTGATTCCGAAGGGGAGTTTCAAGGTTATGGTGGGGTCTTCGTCCAGGAATATCCATTTGCAGGGGAGCTTCAATCTATGAAATTTCAAAATCGCGTCTTGCCGTGTTGGCGACATGGACTTGAGTCTCTGTAGATGTTGTGGACGATTTACTCGAATTTTTGTTCAATACATTCTAATGGCATCATTACACCTTCTATGGCTCCCGTTGGTGATTTGCGACTTGGTAAGTATGTCGGACACGGTCCGTCACATCCACGTGCGCGTGACGTAGCGCGCTACTTTTGAATGAGTAATGTATGTCTCTGATATCAGGCCATGCAGGCGGTCTCTCATCCAAGAGACAAAACCTTTTCGACTTGGCTGTGTGGTGTTGGTTCTGACCAAATACCGGCTCGGCAAAGGCCGAACGCCCCTTGGTCTTGACTTTCATTGTTGGACCTTTATGGCATGAGATACGTTTCATGTCCCTTTACTTACCGTCATTTAGGTCCACTCACGACGAGCGATGCCAGTCCCCTCAGATTTCAGTGCCAATGGGTCAAGTTTACCGATAGGGCACGCGACCGGTCATTCTGGACGAGTCGCTTGGGCTGCATGTACCCGACATACCCTCCTGGAGACCGAAGATTAAAAGCTTCTGCGTGCCCAGCGCTCAGTGCTCGAAGCCTCGAACGCTCAAGTCAAGCCTACAGATTTGTCATTTCGGCCAAATTTCGGCGCGGCATGAAAAAAGAACTGCCAGAGGAATGGGCGGTCTCATGGATCGAACATGGCGCTCCTAGGAACGCCTTCACACCCTTGCACCTACACAACCTCTACGCGAAAACGGAGACGAGTACAACAGGCCATGAGTCCATGATGTCTCCCCAGGCCAACAAACTGGACGACTTGATGGAATGCGCCGTGCTAGCGGAAGAGGACCCCAGGCCCCCGGTCACTACCTATTAGGCGGGTCGGATTCGCGACCAGATTTTGGGCTGATTTACTCTATACTGTAGATGCAACATGGATGCCGCCTTCATCGTCTAGGACGAAGACTCCCGTCAGGTGCCGAGACTCGCTGGACGGATACAGTGAAAGTGTTGAGTTGTTCCCAGATCGTCACCGGCGGCGTCTAATGGCATTGGAGGAACCAGGGCGCCAGTGGAAACTTGAAGGAGAGCTGATTTTCGTCGTGTGAAGCCAAGTTCGGCAATCAGCTTGGCCGGCGGCACACTCCTTAGACTTCACCTTCGTGGAGTCCACGCTGCTACCCTCAAGTCGAGTCGAGCTTCTAGTAGCCTAGACCGCGGTATTGGCCTGTCGAACCCCTCGTCAGAGTCACCCGAAGTTTCAACGCCTCTAGTCAAGTCAAGACTTGGCACAATTGACTACAGAGTCATACCTGGATTTTGCCTGGATTTCAGGTTTTCGATGAGGCCGGGGCCGTCTGCAGCCTCACCACGGGCACAGATAATTTTAACAGCCCCGCCCGCGCGTCTTCCTTCAGGTTACCTCTCTTACGCTGATGTATCAATGAATAATGAATCTTTCATAGCTGAGTCTCAAATTTCAACCATTCTCCAAGAATTTACTGCATCAGTACTACATACATAGTGCATACTTGTCTCCCGTCGACCCGATTCAATTCTGGTCTGATCCTTATCCCTCGAAACATGCCGTTTACCGACTACTTACCGCAAGTGGAGCGATTGCATACTCAGAAGTTAGTGATACCAGGAACGCGACGGATCCATACAAGACATGGAATATCTCACTCACCACAACTCATCTCTTTCCGACCAATTGTGAAGTCGAATCGAAACCCAAGAATACGAGTTCTTGACGCGCCAAGCATACTTTGTCGCGCCGTCACGGGATCGCTCCGCTGACAACATTTTTTTTTGGGCTTCTCAATTCAAATCTCGAACCTTCTTCGACTCGATTGTGTTCGAAAATGACTGCGTTCAAACTCGGTATATATATGTACGCCCTCCCCTTTTGTTTGAACCTTCCTCCTCCTCATGTCCTCACCAGAAGGCAACGGTCATGAAGGCTTTCACCAAGAACAGTCATATTGGGACCCTGCCGCGACTAAAGGAATGAATACTAGACTACACTCTACCCAACCCGATCCTCTCAGAGATTTTGACAACACCAGTGACATTCCCAATTGTGGTCCTGTAACACGACCGCGACAGCTCGAAGCGGCTTATGAACTTATCCCAGTCGACGATGACAGCGACCATAATCTACAAGACGAGAACGACAGGGAATATGATGGTCAGTACCGTCCGATTTCTTCAGATCCTCTTCGATAACGACGGCGAAGAACAAGATTCCCTCGCAGCCAGATACAGTACGCACTTGGGGCACGATGATCACCGCAGCAATGCTACAAAACAACCACGGAGAGCCCACGCAGAATGGGTATTCAATCCTCAGACCCCCAAGGCGAAGAAGAAACGTAAAGCTAAAGAATTCGATCCAGATATTGTCGTGAGGGAATCGCTCGAGCCTGATTCAGAGCATGGTACGGACAATCTGGAGCAGCCCAAGAAAAAGCGCAAAAAGGCTGAACAGGACTGCTAATTTGGAGAACTCGAACGTTGGAGGTGAGTTCCTCGTTCTTCGTTTTTCCAGTGACGGAACACTGAAGAAAGCTGTCTTTTCGCCAGTTCCTCAAACACTGCGCCGTTCTCCCCGTGTCCCATACGCACCGCTCGAGTGGTGGCGGAACGAAAAGGTCGAATATGGAGGGCGTGACCCCAACGGTGAAAAGATACTGGTTCCCCGTATCAGAGCTATTATCCGCATCCCAAAGGTGCGTTGTAGCTTGACTTACGAGGCCATAATTCCGGCTCAGAGACTATTTTTCTATCTAGGTACCTATCGTCCCGCGCAAGAGATCTCGCCGTCAGCGTGCAGCGGACGACAAACCTGAAGAGCGCAAGAAGAAGATTGTGATCTTACCAAAAAATCCAGAGGAAGGTTGGGACAATGATACACAGGCTACTGCGACGGTAAAGGCCTTGTTCACAGAACAGAACGTGTCAAGACGTGCGTCGTTTTTCCCATCTGTTTTGTCGTTTGTCGAAATCCACTCATGTCGCTTCCAAGGCATCGCATTTACTGCGCGGATGTACAAACCTCAATTTATTGGCGACAATTCTAGCTGGTCGTTCGAGAAAATCTTCCAAGACTCGGAATTCATTGCTGGCGGACAAATGGTCATTGAACGGAATGCACGAAAACCCGTCAGACCGAGTAATGATAACACATTCGTAAGTTGTTTTCTCTGTAGTTGGTTTATAGGTCCTGTTCGTCAACTCACTGACAAGAACCCTTAGATCTTTCTTGTTATCGAGGGCGCGGTGAACGTGAAGATACATGAGACAAGCCTCATTGTGACGTCTGGTGGCTCATTCATGGTTCCTCGAGGCCGGTCCATTTCAGCATATCTTTTTTGGGCTAGGGTCTAACGGTGTTGTTCCAACAATTTCCAGGCAACAGGTACTTTATTGAGAACATTGCGGACCGGCCTTCGAAGCTATTCTTCTCGCAAGCGCGCCGAGAGGTGTCAATGATGGCTGAAACTAGGAGCCTGAGCCCACAAGGCCAGAGACCCGCGTCTCGTCAACTGAGTTTGGCGAGGGCTCGGGATTTGCAGAGAGTGACTGCACCCTTTTAGGCTGTTTGGGGGCTGTCGAGTCGCAACTACTGTAGACGCGTATTTCATTCTCGTATCGTAGTCTAGTGAAACCATAACTACTTACGAATGCTATTCAAGTTTGATTCCTAGCTTCGTTGGAACATCGCGATGCACTCAAGCAGAAATCTCGGACAGGAAGACATACAATTCCCAGTTAGGATACATATAGACCCTATAGTGAGAAGCCTAGACAGTGTCGACGTTCGGCCTTGGTCCACAATCTACCTACGGAAGCCTACCACCGAGTGCGTACGGAGAAAGGTAATAATGATCAGGCAAGCGTCCCAGGCGGGATACCGCCTGTACCTCCTCATACTAGTAACGGGAAAACTACGCAATGCGACCCCAGTCGGTAGACTAAGTACTAGATATCTATCACAGATCTCCGCTGTGCTCAGCCTCCAGGCAAGGACGAGACCTCCCTTGGCGTAGCGACGTACGAGCTCCAAAGCTAGGCTTGATATAGCCAATGCATAACGATAAGCCGTGGCTCACAGAGAAAATGCGAGTAGCTCGTGCCTCTGACGGGTCCTAGAGTGGGCCCTCACTGCCGAAGCTGCGTAGAGGGAATCCGACACGCGAGCAGCGAAGCGCGTGCATCGCACAAGACTCTTGGTGGGAAAAGGCATGACGGCGCTTGTGCACATCGGTGTATGCCGTGCGAGATGGAAAACACCAGTGATTGGGCTTTGCGAGGCGCTCTCAGAGAAGAGGTCGAGAGGAGGACGGTGACGATCGTCTGAGTAAAAGCCGGTGCCCGTTATAGAGGCGAAAAGATGATGGAAACTCTCGCTCTTTAAAACGGGCACAGATTGAAAGGTGCTCGAGTTGCATGGAGCTGCAGTCTAAGGCTTGCCAGCATACGAAAGCGGCCAGGTCGTGTCTCGCAGCATGACTGGTTCGTACCAACGACGTTCGTTGCTCGCGCCTCGGGTATGATACCGTATGAAGCAATACACGCGGGTATTCTACATGGGTGGTCTTGACATGGGCCGACTCGAGACCGGGAGGTGCAGACCCAATGAAAGCAGGGACGTTGCCGGGGCTTGTGGTGGTGACTGGGAGGAGAAACCGGCCATGATCATAGACCAATCATCAGGGCATTCGAAGGGGGTGCACGCCTGAGAGCTGACGGAGGTGCCTTCGAAGAACGTTAAAAGGTCCCCATACTCCACGGTGAAGCCGATGGAGAGAGGCCGGACTATGGGCGAGGAGACCTAAGGCTCCCTAGACCACTGAACTCCCGAAACGCACGAGCGCCAGTCACCAGGCACGGATGCGGCGGGAACATAGATTAGACCAGGAGCGAAGGTGCACGGAGGCCACGACAGCCGGACGAGATTGGCTGCCTAGGAATTCCCTGGCCCACGATAATGTCCCAACACATGTGACAGATCGCAGATACACCTCGTCGTGGCACGCAGATGAGACCGCATGCTCTGAAGGCCGAGCAAGTTTCTCGATATATATCGAGCATCGGACGATCGAGGCACAATCTCGAATGATACCGCAGACGAGCGAATACTCGTGAACGCCAAACGGGGGCTGGTCGGTCTAAATCGCAGAGTATAGGGAGCAAGCGGGATGGCACTACGGTCGATTCAAAAACATGATCATGAGAGACGAAGGGAAGCCGATCGAACGACGTCCGCCGGCCTGGCAGCCAGGAACGACTTTTCATAGACCATTTCTTCGCCACGCAAAGAAACTGGAAAAGCGTTTCTCAAGAAAATTAACGCTTCAGCACCGTGTGGGCTTTCGCAGTGCAAAGCCTCAAACAGATGCCAAAACGCCAGAGAGACCACGTACGCCCTACGCGTGCAAGCTAAGTATGATGCGGATTCAGAGCCGTTCCCGCCACCGACGAGTACACACAAGTATGTACATTGGGAGGAGGGGCAACGGAGAGCAGCCGTAGACTCCTGACAGTCGACAGAATGGTAGGAACACCGTCGTCTATAACGAGAAGTGCGGTCGACAGTAATCATAGCTTCCCCAACCGGTTTCACGAGGAGATGCACTCCTACGCGCTCGATGCAGGCATGGAACGGGGGCACTAAGGGCATGAAAGGCGCCTCGTCGATGGGTTTGTGCCCTAATGCGTTTTCGGTGGGCAAAACGTATGACGTCTGGGAGAGCTTCGATGGACGTATATCGGTGACCTTGCGACTTGGGAGTGGATCCATATGGCTTCCTGAACCAGTTGGCGCTTGAATGCGAGATTCGGAAGACGTGAGTGAGCTTCGTAACAGGGAGGAATGTGGGAGCGCCCCCAGACTGTACGCTGAGTATCTCCCAGCAAGCTGGACGAGCTGACCCAGTCGGTGCTTCGGTCGACGGAATGGCAAGCGCCAAGCAATGCGAGATAGACTCTTGCTGACGATACCGGTTTCATTTCAACGCAGATCATCTGGGATGAGAAATGCGGGGCAGTCCAGGAAGCTCTCAGAATGGCCGTGCACCCGAACGATTGGTGCTGTTGGCCGATGCCCTATGGAATACTGGGGCGGCAAGCAAAGATGACCGCGATGGCCATGGTAGTCGAAAGGCGAGAGGCATCAGGAAGGGCGGAAGGTGCAATGAGGCAAGATACGAGGGAAGACCCCCGGGACTGACGCCAGACGGCGTTCCACAAGTAGCAGATTTGTCGTGCTGTAAATGGCATAGAGCCACTGAAGGGGAAGCGAGGGGATGTCGGTCGTGCTGCTCGTCAGCAGTCCATGCTCAATCATGTCGCTAACAGTCCGATGTGAAGGATGGTAGGTGGAAGCCTCTTGAAGGAGGGCATGCGCGAAGTGAAGAATTTGACGAAAACAGGATTCTGGGAAATCGCGTAAATATCAGCGGAGAGGAAAGCAAAGTCACACATACCAAAATCATAGTCCTTCATGGACCGGCCGCACCTGGCTCGCGCTGTGAAAACCTGACCAATTCATACAGATGCCTGATGGACCCATGCAGTGCGTGAGTTGTAGTCAGCATTCGAATCCAATGGCACGCACGAAAGTAGAACACATGGCAACCGCAGCTTCAGGACGATGCGGACGTAGTCGTGGTGAGTTGGGTAGCGTTGCCCGATGCGAGAGCAAGCTCAAGTCTCTAGTCTTTCATTGTTGCTCATGAGTTTCGCAAGAACGCGAAAGTGGCGGCAGAGCGGTGTTAACTTGTAGTCGAAGATCGCTGTAAGACGAAGTGCCACTTGGCTGGACTGAAGATTTTGCTTGCGAAAGCTCTAGCTTTGTCACTGCCAACGCCCGATTGAGAACAGGTCGAGAGAAGAGACGTGAACGCACTCACCACGACCTCGCCACGCTGATTTCGCTTTCTAACATCGCTTGAAAACGGCACTGGTTCGCAAATCTGTTCATGATTTCTTTCAAAAAAGAGCGAATGAGTCGGTGAAGAAAGATTGGTAGGATAAAAACCTACAAAAAAAGTTCCCACCCCTGAGAGCTGTGTTGTTGTGAAGGAGTCCGTCGTAGAACGGGATAGTATGTCGGTGTTGCATAGTACAAAGTCGAGGATAACGTGCCAAATGGCAAAGACAAGGCTTGCAGGACTTTCTGCGATGCGAGAAGAGTGGCCTGAAGATTCAAGTGCGAGAGAGTCGTTCTAGCTCCCCGGATCGGTGGATGTGCCATGGGCGGATGAGAGTGGGTGTGAAGACAAGGCGTTCGCCGTCGACGACGGTCAAGACGATGACGAGGCGCATCGGAATGATCCGAAACACACTCAAACCGAAACAGTGCGAAACTCAAACTTTACTTCTTGTCGTCTTCGTCGTCACAATTCGTCAATGCCAGTCGTCGATTTATCCACCTATTCTTTCTCATCCCTTTTCAATGCCGAGATCACACCATCCCCTTCATCGCTGGAGCTTTTTGAAAAGATTGACCGTGAAACCTTGGTCTGGGCCGTGTTGGTCGGACAGCAATATTGGCCCTATCTCCTTGCTCAAGCCTACGAGAAAGCACTGGGAGAACTGTCCCAAGAAACCCACACGGTGAGCCAGAGCTCGTTGAGCGTTTTCTCCTTGGGATGTAGCAATAACTGGCAGTGAGCTGATTGTCGAGAGTTTTCAGATGATCAAGCACAGTCTCGGCCAAAACATCGCGCATGCTAGCAGGCTGGCTAGGGGCTGGGAACTCCGCATGGTCTACAATGAAGCATACAAGAGGTTCTTCGTTCTCATAGGAGCAATGCGAGGTCTGGGGTGTGTTAGCCACCAGCAGGAGGAGCACGCAATTGATTGGACTGTGAACCTCGTCCGGCCTGCGATCAGCATTGTCGAGGCAGCCCTCACTCGATCTCGCCAAGAGGACACCATCTCCCCCCGTACAATATACAAACCATCAGTATCAATGGACAGGATCTTGAACGCAATGGAGGCTGAAAACCTCAAGAGATGGCGGCTGAAATCAGTATGTGTATTCTGAGCCTCTCCCTGCAAAGCATCAATATATTGACTTTGTTGACCAGCTGGAAGAGGCTCGGCAGCGTAGGCTTCGAGCTCTTTCCTCACAGGCAACTCTATCCATCGAAGGTAGGTATCATACTGCTTGATTCTAACACGTTTCATACTTGCATCAGAATTTCCTACTCACAGCGATACCGTTCTGTCAACTTCAAGTCTCACTGTAGGGACGAAACGGTCGCATTCTGACACAGAAGATTGCGATTTGATACGGTCCGCCAATGCTTCGACTCGTCAGTCCTATTCCTCCAACCGTCGCCCATTGCGTCCGCTCCCCCTACGCTAAAGGTTGTCCGCTCGTTATTTATTCATATCTATCCCCACATTCTGGAATTATGCCTAGCACACTACTATAGTCCTTACGTCCAGAAAGAAATGTACTAGTATTCACAATCACGTATTCAGCGATCCCATGAAAAATGTGTAAACTGTTGTTGAGTGTATAGTAATGCAATGTGGGTATAGTTGCATACGGGTAATAGTGATGTACATGGATATCATAGTATTGTGCGACGTTGCGGTGAGATAGAAAATGTGTGCAGATCCTAAGGGAACTCCGCTTTACAAGTGAAAGCACACGACGGTGCAGAGGTCAACGTCTGCTATAAGGAAAATGAGCCCCGAACGAAAAAGAAGGGACTGATGTTGGTTACAGGGAGCGGTGGGACCACATTCTCATCTGAGCGGTGAGTGGCGGCCTTGAGAGCTCGGCGCTGGGCAGCCTTGGTTTGGCGTTTTTCCTCGTCATATTCGCTGTGATTGTGCGTCAGACGTCGAGTGGAAGTGCGAAGAAGAGAGGAACGTACTCCCGAGCTTTGCTCGCAGACAGGATCAACGGCGTGAACAGCTCCTCGATCCAAGCATGGGCGTCTTCGATACTGTGGCTGGCGAGAAGGTCGTAGTGGATCTCGAGACAGTTGCCAGGGTCCTTGTAGTAGTCCTCTGGTGAGTGGTGGTCCAACCCTTGGACGTAGACGATATTCTGGAAAGTCCAGTTAGTCTGCACGGGGCCTTGAATTCGCTAGCGAAGCTAGAGTCAGCGCGCGAATATCAAAGAGACAACGCAAAACACGAACTGAAAGCTGACGGAGTGACGCCAGCGGGAAGAGCCTCGCGCTCAGATCTGCGATGTTGACAGAAAACCGGCGGTCGCCCTTAAACTCGTGCGAGCCCAGGCGATGCTTGTCGGGGGCGGACCTAGCACGCCTCCAATGTTCCGGCGGAAAGATTCCGAGTCTTGCAAGGGCGGCGTAGGCGGGCGTCCGAATGGTGTCGAGAACGGCGGCCTGAACGAACTTGAAAAATTTGTTTTGTTCTTCCGATCCATTGCTTTGTGGAAGGGTCGGAACACTGTCAACCTCGCTGTAGTAGAGGTAAGGCGTAAGATCGTGAGATTGAGAAGAGCGGCGAGGTTACATTTTGGGTTTTTTGCGCAGTGGTTCCGACATATTGTGGACGGAGGGAGGAGAGGCAATATTTTGTTACCAAACATAGTCAAATTTAAAGGGCGCGATGGTACGGTTCCCCTATGATTCGAGGCGCGGCGCGTTCAAGTCATCCTGCGGAAATTCGAGACATTCCCCCGCGTTGGGTCCAGCAATGGCCTTGAGCGAAGTTACCAGTCTGAGACTCGTGGCCACAAGTAGTACCAGAGTGAAAGCCTTGAACGATCGATACATTGCTCAATGATTGCAGAAAAAACTTCAACGTTTCAACTTGTAATTCAGAGCTTGTCTTGCGGCTTTGAAGAGACGGTGGTGGTAGAGGTGAAGTGTGCTGGCCCAGTTTGATGTTTCGTACGTGAGCCAAACGCGGTCATGCGGCGAGACGCGTCTGAACGCCTTGAGACGCGTCTAATTGATTCGTGGACGCGTTGTGGACGCGAGACATGCAACACACTCAGAGTCAGCAAAGATGATAAATATTGAAAGAACACCACTATACTATACGACAGCCTGCCTATACTACGGGATTGTACAGAAGATGGCGAAGATAACCCGTCAGAGACATCTTTCCCCAAGGCGAGGAAAACAAAAACAAAAAATCCCAGTGAAGAGGATGGCGGCGACGGGGCTAGAACACGAAAGTGCTAAACACCGACTGTGCACCGAAGCCTACACAACCACTGCACGATAACCGAGACAACAATCGAGCGTCCTTCAACTATATGTCGGGCGTTGCTGGCAGCTAACTGAGGATACCTGATGGACCAATTGAGCGTAGAATCTTCCTAGGATAAGAATGAAGCCCATTGGAATTGTCGGCTCACCTCATCTAAAATAGATTCAAACGTAGCCTCGGGGCATCTACGACCAGATAGTAGGCCGAATGAGTAATTGAAAACAGACCAAAAGCCGCCCAGGGATCGGTTTTCGTGAATGGGACAGCGGTGACATTTTCACCGACGAGCGACGGTAAGCCGGGATCACCAGTGTGCTGATGAACAACTGGCCTTAGAAAACAAGGAAGTCCACAAGCAAAGAAAGTGGTCATACCAAAAGTTCGGTGAGGTATCCGCTTGTCAACGTGAACTCAGTCTCGTCGATCTGCCTTGGTGGTCAACTTCGTTGGGCCAGGACTATTAACGTCGGTGAGATCTACAAAAAATTCGAGCACAAGATGAGCAGCATGATAAATTTCAGAGGAGGACCCACCGACAAGGACCGGTGCTTGCACCACAAATCATGATACTGGTCGGCATTTTCAAGAATGAGAATGAGACGGCGCTGATTAACAGGTGTCACGGCCATCTTGGTGGACCGAAAGTGTGCGTCGGAGATTGACCTGCATGCAGTGATTTTTTTGGTTTGGGGTGTCGATGCCTTCTGACTAACCAATCAGCCAGTGTCTGACAGTAATAAAAAGAAATCCGTTGCGGTGGCTCGTCTCCTTGCTCGGTCTGCTGGAAGAGCCTTACCGAACAGGCGACGAGCCTCCATATTCAGCAAAGAAAATGGTCGCCTCAATAAAATTTCAGCCACAATCCGGGATCTCCGACTTTGTCACTCACAATACAGCTCCACATTCCTCTTGATAATCGACGAGCACAAATCCACCTCAAGCTGATGAGAGCGTGCCATAGCTGCTGCTAAGTTATGGATAGACATTGGGCAAGCCGCATTGGCAAGTTGTGTCGAAAATATCGCGCGAAGAATTAGTCGGTAGCCCGGTGAAGTCCTACAGCAATTCTGTCAAAAGCTCAAGAACGAGTGCTCAGGGATACACGATCGAAGACGTAGGCGTAGCAATTGAGCAATTGTTTGTGGAAATTTCTTGCGAGAATTTTTGAAGGCGATTGCAGTTTTCATTCGGATTTCAGAAAGCGAAAAAGATCTAGATGCCCCAAATTGACAAGATGCAGATATAGAATCTCGAGGCTCAACATTGAGAATCCGTCGCTGAGATTAGAATGCAAAGTCGCAGTCAAAGACTTGCAGAGGTGGAGTTTTGGTTTGAGCAGTGTTTCGGATCATTCTGATGCGCATCGTCATCGCCTTGACCGTCGACGACGAACGCCTTGTCTTTACACCCACTCTCCTCCAAGATCCGCCCACACCCACCTAGAACGACTCTCTCAGGCACCTGAATCTTCAAGCCATGCTTCTCGCAGGAAGTCATGCAAGCCTTGTCTTTGCCATTTGGGCATTGTTATCCTCGACTTTGTACTACGGACTCCGACTTCACAACAACACCTGACAGTCCTCGGCGTAGGCCCGAGCCTTCTGCCCAGTGCGTTTTTGTTTCTGCCTCTCTTTCTTCATCAACTCATTGCTTGGCTATTCTTTCATCACGAACAGAATTCACGAACCCATGCCGACTCCAAGAGGTGTGAGTAGCTGTACCGGGCGAAACCGAGGTGGCGACAGTGTCATGGTGAGCCCACTTATTCACTTTTTCTTGACATTGTCTGATTGGTACGTTTTCAGTGACAAATTCAATGTGATCATGAAGCTTCGCCAGCACGAGTTACAGCTCAGCCTTCTGGCCCTTCGAATTCGTCTTGCGCGCTGGACACATATAGCAAGTTTTCGGACTCAAGCTAAACCCCGCCCTGACACTACTAGTGTTGTTCGGGTCGGGTCGAAGACCCGAGACCCGACCCAAGCCCGGGCTTTTGAGCCCGACCCGACCCGACCCAGGCCCTACTTCCCTGAGGGTCGCGGGTCGGGTCTCAACGTCTGAGAGACCCGAGGCCCGGGTCGCCGACCCGGGTCGGCGCCTACAATTTTGAGGGGGATGTTGAGGACTTTTGGTGAGAGTATGGATGAGAAATTTGTGTTTCCTATGCTCACCTTGTCTGCCTCTAGATTTGAAGATACATTTTGAGTGAAGTGCAAGAGAGAATGGCGGGCAACGCAAGTGTTGATCGGCAACTTCCGAATCCCATGATTCCCATCACCTCCCACGACCTAGATAAGGTAATTCTTACCGCAAAATCACCTACAGCCAACCTACAGTGAACACTGAAAGCAAAGTAAGCACTTTAAAAATAATATGTAGATGTGAGGTGGCCTCCTGACATAGAATCAATTTATCCTGTGTGAGACCCGGGTCGCGACCCAGACCCGACCCGAGCCCGACCCGACCTTACCTCCAGGGTCGGGTCGGGCGTTGAACTCGACCCTGACCCTCCCCGACCCGACCCAAGCCCGGGCTTGGCGGCCCGACCCGACCCGAACAACACTAGACACTACTTTAGCATTCATTTCGGCCTACATGATCTCGAGCAAGGAAAATAGATTGTAGTCTCTGGGCCCGAGCCAACTCGCAGCAACGGCGCTTGTGTCGTCCTGAACTTAGAGCTGCGGTCAACACACCAGATTTTTCCTCTGCTTTTGTGAGTACCAATTCCGATTTGAATGTGCTGTAGCAATGACTGACGCGCTGCATGGACTTAGTAGGCATCTGTATGAATTGTCAGTTTGACGTCGTGAGCTAGCTGCGATTGGTGAATCAGGGACCATGTGTGTGTGTTTTTGTTTTCTTTCTGGGCTGATATTCACGCGCCTCACTAGAATCCTCTTTGTCGAAGTCTTCACACTTCGGGCATATTCTTCGAGAGGCTTTCACCTCCCAATCGTTCAGCTCCGACTGTCAGCGAGTTGATTGAGCTGGGTATGTTGATCGGCAGCCCCCAGGGGCACGACCGGATTCCTCGCTTCTCTTCAGTGGCTTAATGCCATTGACACCATGACAATCCACCGCTTGCAGAATTCCGTTTGGAGTCAGTCCGGGGGCTCGGAGTCTTCCCACTTTGCGCGTTCCGCCCTTTCCGATGTCCTCCGCCTTTCGACCACCATGACCATCTTATTCACGGCCGCTCCGAGCTTTCTCGACTGCCCCGCATCTCTCATCCCAGATACCTTCTCTGAAACGAAACAGCCGGCACGAATTCATCCTCATATTACTTGCTGCTTGCCACGCCGTCGATCGGGAGCATGGTTTGGGGCATCATCACAGCCAGCTCGTCCAGCTTGTCAGCGGATATTAATCGTTTGGCGCTGCCGTTGGCGTCTCCGGTACGAAGGTCATTCAAGTCTTCCGGATTTGCCGTTCAAGAAGCAAGTGGTCTACGAATCTACTCACAATCCCAGAGTGTCGATACACGTCCATCGAAACTGTCCCAGACGTCATATGTTTCGCCCACCGAAAACGCATAATGGCACGAACCCATCGACGCGGCGCCTCATGACCTTGGCGCCCCCGTTTCGTGCTTTCACCTAGTGCGTAGGAGTGCATCTTCTCGTAAAAACGGTCGGGGAAAGCAAAATCCCTGTTGACGGCACTTGTCGTTCCAGGCGACGGTCTTCCTATCATTCCGTTGATACGAGCCTATATCCGCTCTCCGTCGCCCCTCCTCTCAATGTACATTCTACTCGCGTGTCTCGTCGGTCGCGGAAACGCTCCGCGTCATACTCAGCTTGCACGCGAAGGCGTACGTGGTCTCTCTGGTGATTTGACATCCTTTCGAGGGTTTACACTGCTCATGCCCGCACGGTGCTCCTCCGATTCCTCCACGGGGTGAAAAAGTGGTCTGGAAAAACATTGTAGTATACCTCGCTACCCATTCGGTCGGCTTCCCTTCGTCTCTACCTTGGGGCCATCTCGCTCGCTCCACTCTGAGATTTATACCGAGCCCATCGCTGGGCATGGCGCGCCTTGATTGACCGATGCTCGAAATGTGTCCAGAAACCTTCAGAGCATACGGACTCTCATCTGCGTACCATGCAGAGATTCATCGGTATCTGTATTCCGTTGCATTTGCATGGGTCCTCATCGTGGACCAAGGAGAAGGACCTACGCAGCCAGAAAGTTTTTCTACGGGCATCGGCGCCACTCAGACGATCGTTTCGCCCCTCTTTTCGACCTCTTCTCCTCCAGCTGCCTGTCAACCCACGAGGGTTTGTCATCTCGCCCGTCGTATACCAACATGCATCATGCCTCTCCCCATTCGATCACGTTCTGAGCTTCACTTCGTCAAACAACATATGAAGTTGTACGGTTTGTTGGCTTGGGGAGACATCCGGGATTGATCGCCAAAAGATCCATTACTGTCGTCTCCGTTTTCGCGTAGAGGTTGTGTAGGCGCAGGGGTGAACAGGCGTTCCTAGTATCGCCACGTTCGATCCTTGAGGCCGCCATTCCACTGGCAGTTCTTTTTTCATGCCGCGCCGAAATGACAAATGTTATCTGTGACTGTATGGCTTGTCGCGACACCGTGGTGAGGCAGCTCAGTCCGCTTGAACCATCGAGAAAGAAAAATGTCTTGAGCAGCGAATATGAGCACAGAAAGCCAGCCTCAGATTTGTGTGGTCGATTTGTAACGTGGGGGAAGAGCTGGGAAGTCGAAGGCTCGAAACACATGGTCCATTGATACTCATCTGCTAACTCTCACGTCCGAAACGCGGTCACGCACACGGCACCAACGCGCTCTCAACGCGTTATAATATTCTCCTCCTTCTCTTGTGCCCCTACGCTTTGGCTCCAATTTAATCTGTTGAACTGGCCTGCCCTGCTCCTCTAACCGCGTCGCGCTGCAATATTCAACTTGAAAACACTGGCAGAGCACTAGTGGAAGACCTCGAGTCTGAGACAAGTTCAAAAACTGCACACTCTGTTGACAAGAACATTTGCTTTCAATATTCACCTCGCAGACTGTCAGCCTCCGTGACCAGAGTCACCCCTATAAATTCTGAAACTCCGCTCGGCATTCTCCGTCCGCTCCTTGGTTTCCTACTTCCACCATCCAAGTACACCACTCCCGACTATTCAAGGTCATCAAGATATCCAGCCCTCCTCCATAGTACGTTTCCTCTCTCCGCCTAACGCTGATCTCCGTTGTCTATAGGCGGTGAAGGCTGGCGGCCGAAACCCTCATTGTCTCGTTTGTCCGACGGTTACCCGTACGGGAGAGCCTTCGGCGACCGCATCTCTCATGAATTGGGCTAGTATCTGATATCATGTGGTGGGTGCGCGCTCGTGCGTCGTGCCTTTGCAATGCTCCCTAGGTTTATACCGCTGCAACGTCGGATTACAGGCGAGACTTCGAGAAAGGGAGTAGGGCCAAGACCGCTTCAGACTGGATCCGAAGCCTGCAGTTGTCCCTTCTCCGTGCGTTGCTTTAATTTGTGCTTGACGGACTCTGCGCTGACTATTCTACTTCTCTCAAGATTGCCCTCCCCTCCCTTTTTCCTCGAATTCTCCCGTCTTCTCCCGCCCTCTCCAAGTTTCCCTTCCTCATCCCTCTCCCTCTTCAGTTTCTCCCGCCTTCTCTCGACCTCTTATGCACCCCTTCCCTCATTACCCCCGTCGACTTCTCTCGCCTTCTCTCGAAGTCTCCCCTACGTTCACTCTTTCTGACACACTTTCGCAGATATTCACTCGCGTATATAGCACTTTTCTTTTAATTATATACATTTCTCTCCACCCCATTGTACACCTTTCGTAGATAGATTCCTCAACGACGGGTGCCCCCTTGACGCGGGGTTGAGGCTTCTACCAAGAGCACCCATTTGTACACCGTATTAGAAGTGTTGTCAATATTATTATTCGTTCAACTTGTGAATCGTTGCGACGCCCGCACCGGTCTTCAGCCCATTGCTTCGATGCTTGCAGTAAAGAGTGTCGGTAAATAAAAATTTAGACGAGCATAAGTTAGTGATTAACCCGACGAGCCTCCATGTCGGTAGTTTCGTTCGTACATGCAGTAATACAATAAACAACACCGAGAATTGCACGAATGATGGTTACGTATATGAGTAGACAAGATCGCGATTAGCAAGATACACAGCGTGGCGCGAGAGCGAGAGCCTGAGGAAAGCAAAAAACATAACAATCACATCTTCCACGTTTGCTCCATATCGAGCGGATAATGACTGGCAACCTGCGGGTCTTGGAAGTTGTTCATGTCGAACGCCTGCGACTCATCGATGAAGCCTTCCGATTTAGCTTTCGCTTTGGGCTGCATAGGATGCTGCACCGCCATCCCATCCCGATCCTGCTTGGGTGATTTGTCGACCATCCGCGACGACCTCCCCGAGTCGGGCCCAGGTGTATCGAGCGACAAGGTGGTGGCGCGGGAAGTCGAAGTCTCAGTTGCCGGCGCCTTCGCATCTCCCCCTGTTTCCGTGCCTCTTGTACTCCCACTACTCCCTGGCCGTAACAGCGCTGCATTCGCCCGCTGGCGCTCCAGGAACGCCCCATACTTCTTCATGTCCTGCTTATATCTTCGGGTCTCCAAGTGTCGTTCAAGGGACATGCGATGCATTGCGTGACTGTAGAGGGTTTCGATAAACACCGGCGCAGCTATCGAGAGAGAAGAGACGTACCTGATGTGGGTGACCAAGGTGCGTATTGTGGGATGCGGTTCGCGCTCGAGAATCCTCACGAGCTCGCGGGTCATACTCCCCCCGTTTGAATCTTCCCAGCTCACTTGATGATCTTTACAAGATGCCAGAGAGATCTGTAAAGAAGCCGATGAGTCAGGAATCATAACTAAAGAACCACCGAAACAGCCTCACCACCTCCGCCTGGTCTTCCTGCTCATACTCATGCCTATGGGCAGGATCCCGACACGTCCAACCCGTACAAGGCCACACAGGGGCAGGACTTTCACATTCGCGCCCCTCGCGATCCTCGTCGCCAAACCACGACACGGGCTTGGCTGCCGGTACAGCCACGGCTAGCGGAGGTCGGGTGGCTGCAGCAACACCCACAACAACGTTTTCCTTGCCCGCAGCACTGCTTGTGGCGCCCGCAGCCGCAACAGGGCTTGCGTTTGCATTCGTTTTTCTGGATCCTGGGACTTCGCTATGCTGAATAGCAACCGACACTGCCCTCGCACGTGTTACGGTGGTGTGTCGGTCCTTGGTCTTGCCGTTCCCTTCCACCTTGACGTCTCCTTCCCCGTCCTCGTTCACCTTCCGCACCCCGACTCCAAACGAAGCCAATGACAACGAACCGAGCGGCAACGACAAGCGCTTCCGAAGCACTCGGCTCTTCGCCTCGTCAGGCTCTGCCGTTTCCTTCTCGTCATCATCCTGTTTCCTCTTGCCCTTCCCTTTTCCCTTCCTGTTGCCCCCGCGTGGGCGAAAGCGGAGATGTTGCTCACCCTCCGTCCCCGCGCGCGTTATAGGCTCAGTCTGCTCTTCGTCACCCTCAGGATACCCTGCATTGTCCATCCCATGGATGTCTTCCTCGTTCTGATCCTCCTCGACCTCGAGTCTGTCGACCTCTGTCCGCCAAGCACGCAGTTTCCCCGCCCGACTCCGTGCCGCCTCATATATTCTCCGTGTCGTCACCATCGGTGGAGCATACTCCTCGCGCTCGGGCGACGTCGCCAGGGGTGAATTTGGCCGAGTCGGAACGAGTCCTGGGTCTACGGCATTCGCTCGAGCGAAGGCGGCCTCAGGTACGCCGTCCAGCAACTGCATAAGTTCTCGAATTTCTCTCGTTGAGCGACGTGTGGCTTTCCTCCCGGGAGTAGCGGCAGTCTTGCGCAAAAGCTTGTCGACAGTGGTAGGACTGTGGGCTTGCAGCGGTGTAAACGGAGCACTCCGGAGAGGCGAGCGCAGGGAGGTGTTGGCACGCGAAAGCGGTGGAGAGCGTGCGGATGAATTGGCGCGCGAACGAGAGCGGGTCGGCGAATGAGCGGGAGTTGGGGGTTTGCTGAGGGGGAAGAAAGGGAGAGCGTGTCGGCGAACTAAATGCAAGGAAAAAAATAGGTGAGTTTGAGGTGCACGGAGTGATCTATTAGGCGGGACAAAGGCAACTTTCATATCAAGGTCTGAAGCGTGCAAGAGTCCCAGCACCGGCACAACATCCAAATGCCCAGTCAAGAGGTGCTCATTGACCTCAAATTGGGGCGGAGAAGCGCTTTGTACACCGCCTTTGTGTTCGAGAGGGCAGTCCGCATCGAAAAGAAGTACCGGAATTGATGGTAAGCGCAAGATGTAACATCTCCAGCATTGTGGTTTAGTGTCATCACGACGTACGACGACGATGACGCGGCTCTCAGTCTTCTCCCAACTGGAATCAGGCAAAGCAGCAACAAAACAGCTCTGAGAGAGAAGAATGCAATGCCGCCACTGCCTCAGACACATTAAGCAGGTCTGCAGACCTCCGCGGCCGCGCAGCTGAGCGGTACGCAACAGCGTCACCGAACCCTTACCAGGCTCTACGGTGTCCACTTTGTCCAAAGTCGTCATAAAACGAAGAGATTGACGGCGGAAGATCGCCCTTCTCCTACCCTTCTCCTACCCATGCCAACGGTACACACCACTGCGAGAGGGCAGCTTGGCTTGGGTTCGTTGGCGGGGCATGCGCAAGACCAAGTCATCGACCTCGCACTGCGTCACGGACGCTCTTAGTATACCAGTACTGTCCCCCGAGAGAGATTGCAGAGGGGCCCACGGTCTCGAAGGCGCAAGCCCTCAGGCTTCAGACTTGTCGCCGAGTCAAGCTGACCAAACGCAGCAGCGATACAAAACAAAAGCGAACGGAAAGCCGTCGCTGCTGCGGTCACTCTGGATAGGCTCGGACCTGAAGCCAAACGGTAAAAGACAGCGTCGCCAATTGTTTTGCAAGGATCCCCGGTGTCCTTAGACTCCTTTCCGCGTCCAAAATCGCCGTCAAATAGGCAGGTGTCAGCTCCGACCCCTCCATCTAGAATTTGGACGACACGCGGTGACGAGAAACGCCACCGCGATAGGTCTGCAGAGCAAAAGCAGCAATCCCCAGCCTTGCCGTTGAGCCGATGCAAAACAAAAATGGAGACCCGGCTGAGGAAGCAGGAATGATGGAACTGCATGCGCACACCCAAAACCACATACAGAAAAAAGCTGGTCAGATATGAATGCTCACCAACCGAATTCCAGCGCTCGTCGCTTCGTCTTCTGCCTTTTGAGAGCCATGGGACGTATACGCGGTTACATCGAAAGTGGGCAAGATCTGAGAAAGTGAGGTATGAGCGTTGTAGTGAGAAGGAGAAACAAAGTGAGGCCAAAGATATAAGAGAGTCGGCCAAAGTCTATCAGCGAGAGACTCGAAGCTTGGCCGGAGGAAGGAAATTCGAAAAAAAACCAAGAACGCACCCAACAAACTGGCGCTGTGACACGAATCGAAGACCGCGACAAGTGAAGAGCCAGGAGGTAGTGCCTCGACAAGATGTCGGCGAAGCTCCTACCAGAGGAAGTCATCGCATCGTCTTTCAAAGACGGAAAAGATTGATATTAAGACCCACGTTGTCCACGATCTTGTTCTCCTCGCCGTCCAGCGGTACAAGACCTAGCTCCGTCGGTAAGTTACAAGAATTATGGATGAAATGAGAGGAAGATGTACGCACATTCATCCATACCGTCCTCCTCACTGTTATTTCGGTTTTCCACCTGTGTGGTGTGCCCGCAGTCTGTCCCCGCAGAATCAGCTCCCGATTCGAGGTCAAGCTAAATACCTACAGTGAAAGAAAAACCGATCACCCTTTCTGGCACCGCGTACCAGATCATCGATCGCTCGCAGCTATGCTCACGGTTTGTCAGTTTGGTGCAGCAAAACGGCACAGAAAGCATAACAGAGGGAATGGAACGTACGATATTCACCCTCGTCGGCCGCCGCACACTCTTACCCTCTTCGTCGTCCATCAACTCGACAACATCTCCCTCCGCATATCCATACTGCGACACCAACAGCTTCTTCATAGCGGCTACATCAGCATGAGGGCCCTTCAGCGCCGCGTAGCCTTGCGAGGTTGAGGCGGCACCACTGTCATAGCAGATGCCGATTAATAAGGCTTTTCGTTTCGGTTTCGGAGGCTCGACAGGTGAGGGAACAACGGCGGGAGTAGCGGTTCGTCGGGTATGGGAGTAGGTATAGCGCCCAATCTTCATGTGGCCGAGAGCGACCACGACGACGACGAAGAAGAAAAAAGAGGAAGAGGACGAGAAAGCAAGGAAGCAAAAATGGACCCGCCGCGGCTGTTGGCGATGCTAGCGCCGCCAATCAGCAAATCGTCGGTTTCGGCAATTTGTTCCCATCCGTCAATCTTGCACGGTGCACCGCCGTTTTGCAGTGACTGTTGTTAGAAAGCTTAAGAACAGGCGGGATAGAGCGAGTTTCAATTCAACATCTCAAGCTGATCTTGAGTTTCGGAACGATGGAAACTTTTCAAATCGAAATTGGCTATTTGGGAACTCGAACCGTTCCGAAGGGATCGGTAATTGAGGCTCGCAAAATTGGAGGGGTTGAATTTTGGTCTTTACTGAGCTAGCCTCTTTCCCATGTCAATATTATCACAGCCTGAGATGGTAAGCTTCCGCCGTACCTGGACCTGTACATGTCTTTCAATTACTCTTCGACCACGAACGGATTTTGTTCGCTTCTGGCGGATACACGATGGACGCCCTTCAACTTGAGCAAGACGAAACCGAACTCGACGCAAGGAGGCTGCTGGGGTGGGGGTAATTTAGTGGGAAATTGGGAAGGGAGAAATGTGGTAAGGCCACAACGACGTCACGAAGGCAGACGCTCGAATTGCAGACGCCCAGGAAAATTCAAGGAGAAAGAGAGAGAGATAAACAATGCGAGAATGAGTACGTGAAAAGCAGGTGAACAGAGTGGCGCACCGATCAATCTCTCTCCAGAGTTCATTCGAGATTAAGTAATTCAAAGAGCGACTTTTCTTCAAAGCATCTTGAATCAAGGACCTGACATCCACAGGGAGCTTGAAGTGCGGTTGTGACTGAACTGACCGAACTCAGCCCTGGGGAGAGAAGTATATGACAGTTAAATTCGTCGTTTATCTGTACTCGCAGATTCAAGTGTGTGGGATCGAGGCATTTCGGTATGGAAGCGAAGGTTTTTATCGTTTAATTCGAGGTTTTGAAGCCAAACCAACTTTCAGCTGTCAAGTTTCGTGGTGATTTCGGCATCAAACCAACAACTTTGAGGCATGTGCGCAGCTACCAACTTTCTCAGTTTCTGGCAGCGATTCATCTCGGATGCAAGTGGGACCGACGCTGTCCCTAGCCGCCGTTGGTACCCATCTGTACCCATAGGTGCCTACGGTGCCCATGAGTCACACCTCGATATGTCGCCGACCTATGACCGGGTTGCGGAGGTGGAGGGTGCGGAGGCGGGACAGGAGGACGGACAGAGTTTATGTGAATCTCTGAAAAGCTCTGAAACTCGGACAAAGATAAGTACGTTCTGCACTCGCATTAATGCACTTTTTTCTCTCGTCGCACTCGTAATTCTCTTGCTTTCATCGTGAACGAATTATAATTCCGAGTCAGGTCCTGAATTAATTGATTACCCCTGGCTCTCCTCTATCTACAAAAATTCATACTCATCTAGGTTGCCCATGGGCAACCCATAGGTCACCCATGGGCACCTGCGCATCAGATTATGTGGGAACTCACGGCGGGTGAGTCACAGGCGGGTCTCCTCGCCTCTCCTCGCCTTCCTAATTCAGACAAGATTCCTCGCCCTTGAATCTCCGACCTGGACCTTGAAAGCTGCGCTGCGAAGTTGGAATAAACGACGATAATAACCGTCATAGAAGTAAGTAGACAGTGACAGGATGCAAGGTGTGGTCGCGTTTGATCACCGCTGGGTTGCCGGCAGAACGCGTTGTGTCACAGCGTGACGCCTCGTGTCCGTGACTCTCGCGCACTCTTTGTTCTCGAATATCGACGCGTTTTCTACCCATGCGTCGTCCCAGGTTCTTTTACACTCCTTTCTTGATCGAGAACGTAAGACACGACGCCAAAGCAAGTAGATTCCAAGCCTCAAAGCGCAGGAGTGGTCCCAGGCTCGCAGAGGATCAGCAGAATCGAGATTCAATGGATCTCATTGAGGCACCGTGAGAGCAGGTATAAAGGCCGCAAACGTTGCTTGGTCCCATTCCTCTCTCTCTTTCATCCTACCGCCACTTCTCCGTGCCGCGACCCATTGCGGTTTGCATGCCACGTCCAGCAGAATGGCCTATCGCAGGTACGTCGTCGAGAAACTGCTGAGCTACTAGCAGAAGCTGATATCTGTCCTGTCGCAGGCGTTCCTCTGCTTATCCCGGTGCCGGCGCGCCACTCACTCCTCTCCAATGCCATGGTATAAATCGCAATGGCGCCCGCTGCTCAGCCGCCCACTATAAATTCTGTCCCTCTCACCAAGGCCAAGAGATGTGGCTTCGCGCCTCGTACATCACCGCTGCCCAGCGTGAAGCACATGCCACGAGCCGCCGCTGCTGTGGACTGACCAAGCAATATGCCCTATGCCGCAATAATCCCGGTGGCAATTTTTCTTACTGCTGGCGCCATGGTGATCAAGCTGCCTTTGACGTTGGTCCCGCACCCGAGCCAGAGCCGCCTGAGACTGCGATTATTCGCGAGCGTATGCGGGAGTTTTTTCGTCTTTGGCGGCGTTCGGAAGAGGCGGCGCAGGAGGCACGATATCAAGAGCAGCGTCGTCGGGAACGGGCAAGGGAGCGGGCAGAGCGCGAGGAGCAAGAACGTCGACGCGAGCGGGAGGAGCGATGGAGGCAAGAAGAACAAAATACCAAGCACGATCGTTCTCAGCAACATCGCCAGCGCCAGCAATCAGGATGGTGGGGGTCATTCTTTCAGAGCGAGGATGGCTACACCTCCAGTGATACGGGAGACGCTCGCAGAGAAGAGCAGCAGCGCAGGGAGGAAAGGCAGCGTCGAGAAGAGCAGCAGGCTAGAGAGGAGCAGCGCCGTCAAGAGCAGCGCGAGGAGAAGGAACGGGAGCAGCGACGACGGGAGCAGAAACGAGAGCAGGAACGCGCGCGAGCCCAAAGCGCGAGGCAAGAACAAGACCCGAAGTTTCATGTCACCGCGCTCCAAAACTTTTTTGCACAGTCAGCCGCATTCGACGCGACGGTCTTCTCCGATAAGAACAGGAACTCATTCTCTCGCATTCCCTGGCCCGTCTTCCGTCGCGCGGATGGCACGGTTCATCCACGCGACATCACCCCCGAAAACATTCGCCGCTTCTTGGCCTTCAGCAAGTTGCCACGATTCAAGACGCCTCGCGAAATTAAAGTCATGCTATCAAAAGCCGTCCTCCGGTTCCATTCAGATCGATTCAGTCCGGCGCGCAGCGTCATTTCGAGTATCGTGGACAGCCGAGAACGTACGGCGGTGTTGCAAGCCGCCGAGATAGTCAGTAGAGTTGTTATAATCTGCCGCCAAGAGCTGTAGGCTATATCAGTATTGTGATCGTCATGTACATAGGTATCGCTAGCCACATACCTCAATACCCATTCTTGGAATACATGTATCTTGCTCTCAGATATCGTATGCAAATGTAACAGCGGTCGAGAAGGACACTAAAGGGTCGATAATCTTCAACGAGTTGACCTCATGCGGCAGGAAGGTTCGTTGGGGACAGCAGTACGAGCGGTGTGAACAATCGCCCGTAACGGAACAGCGTAAAAACGCGTGTTTCCCGAACGTCGCACCGCTAGAAGACCCGAAAATATCGTAACAATTTCAGCTGGAATGGAACTTGTCAAAATGCTGACACCGGTGTGAGCTCCCAATCATCTGTCATCATTTTCACCATCTAAGATTGGTAGCGGCAACGAGAAATTCGAAGGTCTTCCCAGGAGCGGCAGGGGCAAAAAAAAGCTGAAGTATCTGTTATTATAAGCAAGTAAGGAGTAGAGACCGACATGGTTTGTACAGCGATAGTTTGGTCTTGCGGACAGGTCGAAAATAAATGTAAATCAAGCACCGAGTCCAGGTAAGGAACAGTAAAGTTGTGGACGAGGCGGGCACCGAGTGAAAAATCGGTCGGCAAGGGGACCCTTAGAACAGAAGCGCCAATGTCAAGGCAGAGAGCGCAAGTGTTCGGAGGTATGCCGAGGTGACCGTGAACCATTGCCCCGAGTATAAGAGACTTCGGAAAGTTCGTCCGAGCTGCGCTTGGCCGTTGGCTGGCGCCTGATCTCAATCTGAGCGGGAAGCACGCGAGGATTGACCTTTGAACTGTAAACGACGAATTTAAAGACAGTGCTAACGGACGGTACCTTGAATGCAGGACGGTATGCAGAAGTCGGTGGCTGAAGGTCGGTCAATACTTGAATGCTTCTGATGATGAATACGAGACCTACCAACATAGTCAGGTTTGTCCTCGCTCCATAAGGATAAGTGTTGTTGTATGTGAGAGAGATGTCTTGCGTAGTGAGCGTGGGTGCCGCACGAGCCCAATCCGAGTCGTTGGAGCGCATCTCGCGTAGCTCCTTCCGAGTGTTGAGCGATATGAGCAGAGAATTGGGATAGACTGCAGGCGGAAGAATGAGAAATAGAAATTGGCAGCGAGCACGACTCCGTACGTTTGCCAATGACCCAATGCAATCCCATGAAAACCAAATTGTCCTTCATCGTTATCCACTATGGAGAATTGTTCATCAAAGAAGATCAGGGGATAAAGAAGACGAAGAACTCACACATATCAAGGAAGCGGTTGTCGTTACACTTCGGAATGCTCATCATTAGCCCAGCAGAAGCAATCTTGGAGATTTCACGAACCAGGTCAGAAATCCGTTCTCCAGTGTATACAGGGTCAGAGTGTCCACCACGTTCACCATCCTAGCGTGATAAGACTGTAAGAATCTGCTCATTTCCTGGACAGAAACCGACATACGGAGTGGAAGAGGTCCTTCGACGCATCTTTCGTAGGAAATAGCACAAAGAAGCCGTGATGATGATATCCACAGAAGCTGAGAGTGAGAGTCCCGTAGTAAAGACCCACTGAAGACGGTTGAAATATGTTAGACTCAGGATTTGACGCGGAGAGAATTGAGTGTACTCCGGGGTAGTATTTGACGAACGCCGAATATTGCTTCAAAATCAACCTGGCGAATATGAATATCAGCCTTGATACATTCAGACGAAGCCGCAAGCTACATTTCGCTGGTGAAGACTATGACACGTCAATCACCGCAAAAAAAAAAGTGAATATTAGCATACCAGATGCGGCGACTGCGCCAAGGGTGTTTGTAAGATTGCACACTGGGAAATGGCGCTTTGACTCACTGAGACGAAGAAATGCCAATAAAACCTGAGGAATGTCAAACGGATACCGACCACAAAAAGGACATGCGTACAATTGGAGCCGTGATCCACCAGTTTTTCCCGCTCGCTGGAAGACATTCAAGCTCCGGGACGAAAAGAATGACCACGGATGCTTACACTCGTATATCTTGTGTGCGAAGTACCTGAGAAGATCTAAATGAGGAGCAATCCTTCACCGATAAGTTACAACGCACCAATGTACAATTGAAGTTTGGATTGCCTAAGAGTATTTCAAAATTGCGGAATAATTCGAGACCAATTGCCCTCACTGTAACGAGAATTGACAGCTGCCATCCATTACTCCTTTGATCGAAGTGGGATACAAGAGATGTGCGTACCGCAACAGACCTGTGGATCGTTATATTTGA
This sequence comes from Favolaschia claudopus, assembly GCA_037176885.1. NCBI lineage: Eukaryota > Fungi > Basidiomycota > Agaricomycetes > Agaricales > Mycenaceae > Favolaschia > Favolaschia claudopus. The sequence continues at coordinate 212,665 of JAWWNJ010000159.1, read as the reverse complement.
GAGCAGATCAAACGATAAACAGGAAAGGCACGTACCATGGGATGTACTCTAGTCGGGTCCTGTGCGAGCCTTGCGTGAGTGCCGACGTAACCGATGTGAATACATGCACCCACCTATTGCCAAAGAATGTAATACAATAATCGTAAAGCGAGATCACTATGAATGTGGAATGTAAAATATCCAATAGCCTGAAATTGCGCTGAGCAACTGAAAGAAGGGATGGTAAATGAAGTAGTATACCATAGGACGAGAACCTTGATAAGATTTTTGAGCTATGTGAGTTTCATCGTAGCTGATCAAAACCTACCGTGATGCGGCGAACGCGAAGGTCACTTGGATATAGCTTGAAAAAAATGATACATTGCACTGCGACAATGCCGCTGAGCCTATGAAATATGACCAATCGAGTCAGCAAGAGCAAAATACAACGTCAAGGAAATGAGAGACTGACAATAGAGCAATGGCTCCCCCGACAAGCAAAGCTCCGAGGGTAGACGCAACGTCTACCATGACATGGACGGCGACGCGAACGGTAGAAAGCAAAGAGGCGCGTTTTCCTGACGCTGTCGCTCTTAAGGATCTCGTCACTGATTGATTTTTACGCAGCGGCCATGCCTGTGAGACTTTTCGTGAAAGCATCCCACCAATCGAGATCGAGCGTCAATTGAGTGAGAGTATCGTTGCTGAAACAGTAGTCCTGAAAATACGGAAGGAATGCACCAGATGCCCGTTCGTGAGTTTTCATGAGTCCTGTTCGCAGATATCCTGATATTGTGGAGCTATGAACTTGAAGTAGTTCACGATTTACCTTGATCCAACCGAATTCGAAAGTCCGTGAGTCAGTCAGTCAGAGGCTACGTAAGTAGGTGAGTGGGTGGTTTCACCCATGTCAGAAAAATTAGGCTCAGCATGAAGATTCGCCGACCGCCTTGACGTGGGCGCTGGTGTCGAGGAATAACTCTGTTCATGGGAGTTTGTGTTGAGAGAAACCACGGTCGGAGCGGTAAGTAACGGCCGGATGGTGACCCGCGTTTCACCTTGGTTTCACCTTGTTTATTCTGATCGGCATCTCGGCCGTTATCCTTGTGTTTTCTCCACTCAGGTCTTCAACAGGTCTTGTCTTGAAGTTGCGGTCAGTCGCGGACACGCCGTCTTAACCTCAAAAGATACTCTGGTGCTTGGAAGAAAAGACGTTACATTTGAAAGAGGAAACAGACAGCCTGTGATTTGATGGGTGACCAAAGTCAAATCCGGAGCGTCTAAGCCTGAGGATTGCTCGCATCCGAGAATGCCTGAGCCTGGACATTATATAGCTCAGAGTATTCGCCCCCCAGCCCCATCAGTTCTTTGTGCGTTCCGGTCTCTACAACATGGCCGTCCTTCATGCATCTAGCCCAAATGGTCAACAATAAAAAGGCAGGCATTGAATTCAACGATCTCACATTATCAGGTCCGCATACTTGGTCAAATGGCCGAATCTATGGGTGACGAAAATCATTGTCTTGCCTTCGCCCGATTCCCTGAGTCGTTTGAATAGCTGATATTCCGCTTTAGGGTCTAAGGCAGAGCTTGGCTCATCAGCAACTGCAAATCGGATGTTTCCGGAGAGGAAACGCATGAATGTACGAGCACTGCACCACTCCGTTCCAGTGAGGACGCTTTTCAAATCATAGGATTGAATAGCTTACGCGACAAGCCGTTGCTTTTCTCCACCTTTAACACACAGTCGAGTCAGTTAAATGGACAGCTCCGAATCCTAATACGCACCAGACACTTCCGCCTGCTGCTCGAGATTTTCAAGAATGCTCTGGAGTTTGGGGTATTTCTCCAGCTGGGTCCCGTATGCAGTCGTGACCGGACTTAGGACAGTCTGGATGCCGTCGTTCATTTTCTTGACAACGTCGGATGCACCGCCCGCTTCTGCCGCCTCAAGAACCAACTTCATGTCGTTCACTCGGTCAGGATCTCCGAGACCAATATTTTCGGCCAGCGACAGAGGGAATAATTGATGATCCTGGGACAGCAGCGCCTGAGCCTTGCGCAGGTCCGCGAGTTTGTAATCCTTCATGGCAATCCGTCTACCAGAATCTCTCCAGCATCGACATCGTACAATCGGTTTAGTAGCTTGATTATCGTCGATTTGCCACTACCATTGGCTCCGACTGATCAAGTAAGTTTGTGTCTTTGAGTAATGTTTAACCTCGGCCTCAATATTTGACACACCTATGACTACGAGGTGACCAGCAGGAATCTTCAGCGAAACATTTTTTATGGCGTTTTCCTTCGACTTTGTACCAGGATACGCGAACGAGACATCCCTGTCAAAGCTCAATGCAAACCCACGAATAATTGTCACCGAGCTACCTAAGTTCGAGAGCCATCCCCTTCGCAGTGCTGGTCGCTGCATTTGGATAGGCCTCTTCCCCATCTACCACCTTATTCTTTATGTCGGCTAATTTGTACAGATCCTTTATCGCTGTCACCACTTCTGCCGCTTCCGCAAAGTGGCCAAACAACTCGAAGATCGAGCCGCGCAGCGCGTTGGCGTGTTGCTGAAGGATAGCAAAAGACGAGACACTGAACCCTCTGGGATTTCGGATCACACTTGCAGCCCAATAGAACTAACACAATGTTTGAGTGAAATAATTTTCGCAGTGTTCATGGGATACAGACCGTTGGCAAGTCATTGGTCACTTGCGTCAAGATATCCGACATTGGCGTATTCCGAAACATGAACTGACTCTCGGGATTTGAATCCGGGATGTCACCTAAGGAATCTTTGGCCGTTCTATACTCTGAGCCAGAAAATATAATCAATGAAAAGTCCTCTTTTAGAGAGGAGCTCGACCTTTTATGATCCATTCAATGATGTTGCTGGAGATGATATCTTCTCGATACATCGAGTTAGAAAGCCATCTAAGAGCGCGAAGGCGAATGAAGTCCAGATTTGAAGCATAGGTAACGAACCCTATCACATCATATAATTGAGCAATTGATAAACTGGCAGTGGTTTTGAGTTGCAGCTTACCATGCTTCCAGGGAAATTTCGTGAGTTGTGAAGATAAAAGGGGGCTAACCATGGACAACATTGTGAGCACGATGCCTCCTTTAGGTTGATGTAGGGTGAAAAATATTTGACTGGTCAATCTGAGTGCGCGTTCGAATACCCCTGAAAGGGTCTGAAAATGCCACCATAGCAGCCATGTTGATACTCCAACGTCGTTGTTCTTATCTAAGTTGGATAATCAGTGTCATATGCTACGAGTAGTGAGCAGCGACATTCGCTTACCCGTGCTGGTGGGGAGGTCGAGACGAAGGTTGGCATGGAGCATATATTCCTCGAAATGGGCTGCGAACCGACTTTGCGCCTTAGGATTAATTTGCGTACTATTGGCGTAGTTAAGAAGAGCTGGATTAGAATGACGGTCGACTGACGATCCCCAGCGAATTGCCGTTGTGAGAGCAGTACACATCACTCTAAGCAGTACAGCTCGTATTATCGCAGCTACATCTGGGCGACCTGTAGTTAGGCCATGCTCCACCTACACGCGATGTTCGAGTTGAGTAGTTTCCAAAAAAAAAACAAAGTCCATAACTCACACTTGAGAGAAGTTGAGATGAAGCGTACAACATCAATGTGCCTTCGACCGCAGATACAACCCTCAAAAGGGAGTACAGCAGATAAAGAATGGGGTCCAGACTATAGACTTCCAAGAAAAATCGCTGGACTATAGGAATCGCAGATTTGAAGTTGTTCCATTTTTCCAGCCATGATTGCATAAATGGCAATTTGTTTGCCGCGTCGGGTATCGGTACCAGCATTCGCCAGACTCCAAACTGCAGGGTAGAATAAGAAAAGTCATCGAGCTTGTCTTTGTCTTCTTGCATTGCGATCTGAGGGATGTGGTGGGCGGGGTTTATCGATAGCGAGAGTACGGACCTCGGACAATAAGAGGTTCCTGTTAGCGCCCAAAGCTGTGAGCGCTCAACAAAACGAGTCAAGTCGCAGCAATGCGCAAGCCGAACTTCTGATTTGATGCCTCAATTTATACACATTGCGCCTGCAGGCTGTGACAAAATTGGGGTGCGAGTTAATTTCGAACCCCGACTTGACTTGATTCGCTGCGACCGCGATTGACAACACTGAAAACGGCGCTCGAAATATAGAAGCGCCACATGATAGCATACATTTCGGGCACAGGCATAATAAAAGCGAAATCACCCATCGAATCCGGGTGGTATATGGGGTGCTCCGTTGCGGATTCACGCCAGAGGTAACCGAGACGGAAATGATTCGAGAGCAAGCATTATGATCCGCATCAACGTAGAAAAGCATATAAGTTATCGACTTGGTGCGTCATCGTCCATGCTGTCGACAGCTGCCCAGTGAGCTGCGAAGCTGCGATGGAATCGAGGGCAGACCACGGCACGAAACTAACCTTTGAATCAGACGCTGCGCACACACGGAACGACGGTCAGCATCGTCATCTACCATCGACGGGGTAGGCAAGGCGCACGCGCACATCTTCTTCACCGTGGATAAGGGCAGAGCATGTCGAGGATGGGCCGAATGTCGTTTCGAATGAACACGACAAGCTTGTTTGGACATGCCATCAATGGGCACAGGCTAGCGCGCAATTTCTAAAACACGATCTAAGATGAGCGGCAGCGGGAAGTGTGCACAATTGAAAGCAGGGAGATGGACAGTCTGTTCAAGGAAAAGAGTCAATTAGAAAGCTGTCGAGGAAGAGCTAAAGAGACTCACGCGAATATAAATAATTCCGACCCTTGACCTGGGGAACTTGCGAGAGACTGACGAGCAATCAACTAGCGTCAAGTTTCCGCGAGAGTTTGCCCTGGACACTGGGATGGCTCGGTTAGATATGTAGGGCACCGTGGGGCAGTGCAAATTACCTCTCGTTTGTTTGGACCGGCTTTGTTTGGTCAGCCTCCTGCGGCAGTACCCGTCGCCTCTCTTCCACTAACCACTGCCATCTCGCCCACTCGCCCACAAACCCGTAAAAGGTGCGCGTCTATCCCATCTTCTGACACCTCGCCTAGGCGGATAGGATTGACGCGAAGGTATGTATGCCCCATGTCCATCGTATCTCGCCCGTTGCCCACAGCGTCCTCGCTGGCCAGTGGGACCTCCAGGTCCCCCCCTCGCCTCATCAACTCGACGATGCTTCTAAGCGAGCTCCTAGCAACAGCTCGTTCAAACGCCCGGTGAGTCCTCGTACGTATCGGTCTCGTCGTTGGTCTTCATCCGCGCCATCGACAACGTTCGTCATAGCTCGCCCGTTGCTCGCCGTCGCTGTCATCAGACAGCCTCCTCCCCGCCCTGTCTGGCACGTCGACCACGTATCCACACCCCACCACCCGTTGCCGCCATCATCCCGCTAACTCTGCCTCATTCTGGTCGTTGCAGGCCACCGCGACCCTCGACAGTAAGTCATCCAACTCCTTTCCACACTCGCCCGCCTTCTCACCTCTTCCTGCTAGCTTGGTCGAGCAGCGCACTTCGTTGCTGCCATCCTTTCGAAGACGTCGCCATTCATCTCACCAGCTCTCCTCGTCGCTAAAAGTCTTCGATATCGCTGGTACGTGCCCAGCTCTGCGTCCGTTCCTTCGTCTGACCTCCTCATGATAAGCTCGGTCGACACACGTCTCCGCCTTCGACGTCAGGCTCTCTTCTCTCCCACCAAGGTACGTCTGGTGGGTCCCCGACCACATTGCTGACCCTCGCCCAGCGCCGACGACAAAGAAAGGGCGTCCGACCTCCATCCCCCCAGTGTGAAAGAGCCGATGTCCACCGATAGGGACGGCGTCCGCCGGCGATGCTGTAGCTCTGACGCAACTCTGGGCTGCCTGATGACCACGCCGCGTGCGGCATGCGAGGGCACACCCGGCAGATCAGTCTCGCACTTCGTTCGGCCTCGCCATTACTCTTTTACCCAAATCGCCAGAGACGTTGATGGCTGGGGGGTCGTTGAGGCACGTCTTCAAGCGACCTCACGGTCGGAGTCGAAGACGGGCGTTGCGGGGACTTGCGGGATCTCTGAAGCACTGGACAAGGATGCGAGCGGGCGCGCCTCGACGGTCAGGCGGTGGAATAGGCTGTGATGAGGGTAAATCTTGTTGTCTTGCTTGCCATGTGGTAGAGAGAACCCCCGGGATGCGCAATACCGTGACGTTGGTCCGGGGGCTTGCGGCGACCGTCGTTCGGCGGGAGCTTACTAAATTTGCGCGTAGCTTAGCATTTTGTATCTCTGTCGATAGGAACCGAGTCGTGTATGCCTGGCTTCATTTCATTTCCATTGAAATGTCTCGACGAGACAGGCGCGACGGTCCAGAAGAGCTCCGTGGATGCGCTAGCCAACTTAAGCAGCCAAGCGGCCGTTCGAGAGCGATGAATCCGACACACCGAAACGCAAAACGAGTTGACACCTCGAGCCAGCGTCAATTGTGAGAACAGTCCAATGACTGGTCCACTCAAAGCTCGATACATGGAGATAGATCGTCGGACCTGGCGCAGGGGCTACTGCTGGGAACGAGAACGGCGAACTCGACATGGGTGTTACGTTGGTCGGGGTGGTATGTGGGATAGTTGACTAGAACCCGACAGTGAGAAGATGCTTTGGATGCCGGATAGTGTCGTCACAAATGGTACGACAAGGAGGGTGAAGGATGCCGGGTGTAGATACTGTGCTTGGCCACAGTCCGAAGCGTCCAATCCTGGGACGCGTCATTGGAAGAATCCGCGAGGCACTACAGAGATAGCTGAAAGGTCGGGGTACGCATAGCCTCAGCAGGGAGTATGCGAAGGAACATCGGAGATAGTCTGTACACAAGCGGTCAGCTACGATTCTATGCGAAAAGACAAACGGCGTCACCTGTAGGACAGCGAAGGTCCGGGATGAGACGAATGTGAAGACCAGCCACGGGCTAGGGATTGGAGCGCAGGCATCGGCAGCGTATCCTACGCGGTATGCAGATGCACATGGGAACTTGAAGAGCCTAGCCCCAGGTCTTCGGTCATAACTGGGACTATTAAGTCTCGATGAAAGGTGTGCTGGTCGACGTAGACCCAGGCCATGCTAACGCTGTCTGTGCACACTAAGACCTTGGGGGATAGAGGCAACAGATCGTATTCGAAGGGATATCTTCGAGTTTTCTTCGGCATTCTAGGAAACCAGGGTCAAAGAAGCTGGGTATGATGTATGCGTTGTCTGCGAACAGGAGACCGTCGGCAGTCGTGGATGAGGTGAGCCATTGAAGGCTATAAGACGAGCAGAGTCGAGGGCTGAATGCTGCCCCATAGTACTGAATGAGTTGACTGTCTGAGGAGGCAGAATTCACGCACCAAATATAAAAGGGTGGATCGAAATCTTTTCATTCATCCGTAGACCAGCCCTATCCATCGACAATACGCCCACTCAAGTTCTCTCCACATACAAGCTATCGAGTCGATATATGAGCTCTTGCCACATAGAAATAAGACAGAAAGACGAAAGACTGCACGCACCTCAGGAGAAAACGCCCCCGCTTTCTGCGAACTCAGCCGTCGTGAAGCCCTTCTTGCCAAGTTGATGACCAAAACGTCCTCAAAAGTGTCGAAGGACGCTCATATGAAAGCGTAGGATGCTAAAGCCAGTGTGCCGAACGAGTTCGCCTTTATCTATATGGTCGAAAGCGAATCATTATCGTCGGCCAGGTACAGTCTGTCGGGGAAGTGGGGAATTAGGGCCCTGCAGGCTGCTTGAGAAATGAGCTACCAGCTGCATTGTTGAGGATGTACCAAGCACCGTAGCGATGAAAGCGAAGGCTCATCATCGTGGTGCACAACGAGCGGCATTCGGACCCGTGATCCGACACTCGACCTCCTGTGGCGACTCGCGAGGACTAGCCAAAAGTCACAATACAACACTCTGAATTCCAATAAACGAGAGATACAACAACAAGGGCGAGTATACCATCTGAGCAAATGCAAAGGAACGAAATAAAAACAAAAGGTACGAGGGTAACGCCAAATGGGAGGAAGACTTCGCAAATCGTGGACACTGGACGAGGACGTTTTCAAGACTCTTCGCGTGAGAGAGACAGTAGTCGCGATAGTTCAGGGGGAAGCTGATCCAGCGCAGCTGAGAAATCAGTTAGCTCGGCGAACGCACAAGTAGACGAAGGAAGGACTGACACACCTTGCAAATTTGCATGCGCGTCTGCGAGCAGCCGTGCCACAAGAGCTCTATGTTCCGCCTCCTTCCTCACCTTCTTCGCCTCCTCCTCTTCCTCCTCAGAATCCGAGTCCACCTCCGCCGTCATTTCAACCCCCATCTGCGTCGTATCGCTCTTCCCCTCGGGAAGACTAAGCTCCAGCCCGTCCGTGCCAAATTGCCGCAACTGCTCAGCACCCTCTTCGTCCTCGCAATTAACAACTACCTTCTCCAACCGTGCGACGAGTGCCCCATCCACAACGTTCCAACGCGACGCGACCATTCCGACCAACGCAAAAGCCGATTCCAGCGCATGGGTATGTCCTACGTCGAAGATGCGAAGACGCGAACACAGCACGGCGGCAGCAGAGTCTTCGTGATGATAGGTGAGTTGGGCACAGAACACCGCGCTGATAGTACCGACATGTCTGTCGACCTTGAATTCCTCGAGATTGGGGCAAAGCTCGAGAACATCGATGAGCTTGTCGTCGAACCTATGTCGGATGCTGATATTCAAGCGCGTTAAGAGGGGCGAACGTCCAAGGAAAGATACCAAGCTGTTCATGACAGCGATATTGAGGCGGGTAGCGACTTTCGACCCCGTGATGTTACTTGTATTCCCAATTTCCAGATCGAGGAGGTTGGGGCAGTTGAGGTTGTTGAGGAGAGGTCGAAGTTGGGAGGAATTTGCAGTCGAGCAGTCGTCGGCGCAGAGAGTTTTCAGATGGAATAGGTGACATGGACCGGGGTCAAGGGGGGAAGGAACCGAAGGCGGCGCGCTGATTGTCACAGCAAGACTGAAGATGTTGGAGGCCTGTTGGCAGCATTGGATAACATACTGAGCTCCGGGAGCGCCAAAGATGCTGAGATCGACGAGCTGGGGGAAGGTTAGTGTCAAGTAGCAGGACGGGCGCCCGAGACTGAGCTCTCGCAGGTTGGGAGCGTTTTCAAATCCATCAAAAGTGGGCAGGCTGCTCGGCAGTGCGTTATAGGTCCAGGAAGAGTAATCGTGTCTCGAAAACTTGACAAAAAGACGGTGAAGGTTGGGTATCTTGTTTTTTGTGGATGCGAGGAGAGGAAGACAGCCAGAACTCAAGTGAAACGTCATGTTCTTCCAGCGAGACGAGAGAGGAAGGACGAAACTGAGTGAGTCTTTATCTGCGGACAAGGAGAGAGGCATAGTGCCAGAACGCTTCATCCAAAGACGAAATAAACGATTGGTGAATCCGTTCTCCAGCGCAAAGCAACTCCACAGAGAAGGCGTCGAGAGCGCGACTAAGCGCCAGTACTGGCAAACGTGTGAGACTTGCATGGGGGCATGACGAGGTGAAGGGTAAGGGTATTCGTTGGTGGGCATCACGGGAAGACAGTGAACGAAGATGACGGCGAGTATATCACCTATGGCAAGGACTTTGTCGCGAACCTCGCGGCCTCTTGCTGACTCGGCGGGGTAGTAGACCGCTTTTCGATCCTCGCGGCCTCTTTCCTCTATTAGTATTACTTGCTTGGAGACGGCGTCCATATCGTGAGGTTCTGGTCGGGTACGCGCCCGTTGGAGTTTCGATCCTCGTTGCATTCGACGGAGGATCTAAGTGGCAGGGTCTGATGATGGTGGTGGTGGTTCGCGGTCAAGAGTGTGCACCAAATCACTGCAAACAATCTTTCATCTCAAGTATCTTCATCTGCTGAATAGAGAAATATATTTTGACGAAACCAAGTGAAGGTAGTACTATAGTTCATATGAAGGCACAACAGGTATACAAAACACAGACTATTGTGCCTAAAAACCATTCTCAATTTCAATTTGCTCATCGGATAGTATCTGTGCATGAAGAGATGACCACGTCGCTAGAATGCTGAAGCAGAGGCGATGCCAGCGAGTAACTCATTGGCTGGCGAATGAGACCAATTGTAGCGACGTCCATTGGAGAGGATTTAAATTATCGATGCGGTGCAAACAAGGTGACAGACAGTCTCATAAACACGGCAAACGAAAACGCGTGCAGATATCTCATCGACGCGAATCGAGAGCGTCAGCGCTGGCACCTTGGACGATAGAAACATACGTTCTATGAGCGAGGGTCGAGAATTACATGGATCCTCGAGGCAAGAAGCGCATGTCATTCGTACGCAGACACGTCGGTGAAAACGATCATGAGCAGACGAAAAGCGGCTCTTGTCGCCGCTCGCAGCGCTAGAGGTTGGCCGGCGTCTCATGATTCCCCTGAGACCGATTCCGCACGCGGACGCGTCAAGTAGAGGGGTCATAAGAATCCAGAGATGACCGGCACGCTTGGTCATTCAAGACACAATGGGCTGGCGGCCGGTGGATCAAGAACACCAAGCGACAGAAACAACAACACGATGGATTAATATCGTCGTAATGGAAAACACCAGCACGGGATATTTTCTGAGTGTAACACCTGCATCGTGCGTATCAAATGCGTGGAGGGACCAGGGACGAAAAGTTGGTCCTCCAAGCGAAAACCGGTGCTGGCAGGCGACGAGACCGGACATCGTCAGTGGTGGGCCGCGCCGGACCCACAGGGCAGCAAAAAGATCATGCTTCCTGACCCAATAGCACTGTCAATGCTCATGAGACACTAAGGGCATGCGAAGACAGGAATCCGAAGCAGCAAAGACGACAAGAGCAGCCACCGTGAGATGGTAGCGAAGGATGGAAAGAGGAAGGCCTCGTTCATAAGTTACGAACGAGATAACCATATGAACGAGCTAGTGCCCCTGCAAGCCCGCAAAACACGAAGCTATTCGCGAGACAACACCTGCCTCAGCGAAATCGAGGGCAGGCCACTGCACGAAACCTTTGAATCGTGGTCAGACGCAGCGCACACACGGAACGACGGTCGGCGTCCCGCTCGATCACCATGAAGAGCACACCCCATACATATCAGCCTAAACGCACTCGTCATCGTGCCACCAACGGAGCGCAAGCCGCAGACGCGCATCTTCTCCTCCTCCGTAGATGTCGCGGGCGGTCCGTGGCTGCCATTCGAAATACTGGGTGATACTACTCCAGTGCGTCTCATGCGATGTATGAGAGAACAAGCATGATGACCCTCGAAGACGCGTCAATCTCGGACTGGCGGACCATTTGGGGTACTGCATGAGCGTGCTGCACAGAGCAGATGATTTGGAAGGGAGAGCTGAGGACGCTGCTTGGTCCATGGGGGCCGTAGAGCTGAGAACAAGTACATCCCAAATGCGCAGAATGAAAGTGGAAACGGTGATCATATTGTTCGCAAGACTTGAAAACCTGCAAGCCCGTATCGACATCGGTCGTGCCGGCGCGAGTGCGGCGAGACTGGTAACAGACGTCGTGAAAGACATTCGCCCGTAGTATAGGTCCTCGAGATCTGGGACCGCTTGACACAATGGTCTGCAGCGATCCGCTGACCATAATCTCTTGGCGGCAATGCCCGATATCGGAGTCGGAGAGCGTATCGTGCTGAGCACAAGCGGTGGATCTACGCCATTGACAAAATATAGCGCACAGCGGTTTTGTGAGAGCGGGAGGGGCAGATGCACGCCGCCTGTGCAACGACTGATAAAGAAAGCCGAGGACCTGGATGGCGACAAGTCCGTCCCCGGAGTTTGCTGTCGTATGGACCTGATACCGCAAAGATATATGTCTGGACAAAACGTCAGGTGGGTCTTATTGCGTACGCAGGAGCGTGTAACGAACGCTGAAGCCTTTGAAGCTGATCTGTCTGCGACTGCAGTGCGAGGGTCGGTCTATGAAACGGAACAGTATATGGGGCTGTCACTCGAGAGTCGAGTATTCAGTTTCACAAAAGATGGGTGTAGCTGAAGGCTATATGTAAAGCAAATGTCAGAGGACTTGGAGGGCAGAGAAAAAAGCAGAAGCACACACCGGGCTTTAAGGGTGTGGGAGGGAGTGCGCAAGGCCAGCATCGACCGGGTCTTTCATGCTCTTGCTTAAGAGCCATGTCGACAGACAGAACGACGTCCGATGCTCTCCGACAAGCTAAACTGGAGTTGAGCTACGGCACTCTTCGGAGACGCAAACTGAGGTACGCACAGTACGCACTCGGACTACTCAAAAAGAGAGAGGATGACACTCTGTATGTCGGATCTACAGAGCTCGAGATTACGCCCCCCTGAGTGGGGTGCTTTTTTTACCGTCACCGTTGGCCGAGACCGTTAAGAGATATCGATTCCTGAAGATTCCAGAATGCTCTCTGCTTCAGCGTACTCGAAAAAATCGGATATCCGGCGGAGGTTTGCGCGTCGCAGGGAAAAAATGGAGAAGCTTGAGTGAAGGTGGTGTGTCGAGTTATACGCATGGCGGGGTGAAGAGGCCAAGGTGTAACGCTGATCCAAGTCGACAGGAGAAGCTTTCGAATGGAAGACGAGCAGCATCGGCCGTGGCTTCAAGTCGACAGTCAACGGAGTCGTGGTTGTCGTTGGGTCAGAGACATGATCCGAAACACACGGACCTCCACTCACATCTCCGAGTCTCTCTCCTCATCCTCAAGCTGATTTAGAGTCTACAACCCGACATTCTGAATTCAACGTTCGACCTTTAACTCGATTGCGAAAAAAATTACTGGAGTGCTTTCGATCGTCGTGTCTATCCCGACAATATCTCGATGCCGACGCCAATGCTGCTCAAGAGTCAATAAACACGCGGCTCTTGGCTCAGACGCCGCTCAGTACGGCGAGGGACGCCTCTTCAAGCTTCGGTGTTCCCGCTTTCTTGAGTCCTCACTTCCAGTCTTCCACCGGGCTTTCGACGGTTTTGCTTTGAAGACTCCTTAGCATCTTCGACAGCGAACTCTGCGCTTCATCTTAGACTGGACTGGCAAGATTTTACCGGGCGGCACGTAGCTTTTGCTTCTACTGACGTTGTAAGATATCCGCCTGCTGGTACGTCCGGTTTGTCCATCCTTTCAAGTTGTTGGTTCAGAAGCTCGGAGACAGGACGCCTTTGGCGGCCCCTTTCTGTCCAGTGCACCGTCTTCCACCAGGTTGCTTTCAAGTCTTACCGACCTCCAATTCCGCTGCCAGCGGACGACTCGACTTATACGGACGCACTTTTGAAAAATCCGCCTACCTTCCAAAGTTCCAGCAAGACGGGCCGCGACTTGAGGGCATCCGCAACGGGTCGAGAGACGGAATAGGTGGGGAGGGAGGTTGGTCGTTATTGACTGCGTTTGGTGCAGACACTGCCCGAGCCATTCTGAAGCGACATAAACAGGTGCGAGACAATGTCGAGGACTAGCCTCTCGCCTTCAGTTCTCTCTAGAGGTCATACGATCGTATCCGTCAAGAGGCCAGAGCGGTGCGTTTCCGAAGATGAGTTCTAGAGGAGGCGAGGATGATGTTTGTGGCTGGGGTGGGGACGAAGTCTGTGCGTGCGTGGAAGAGAGATGCGAACGGCAACTCGGTAAGCATTCGCGCTAACGTTGAGTTGGGTAAGCGCCAAATTCTATCTCTGTCCCATCTCATCCCACGGCTGATCCACCTTGTCATCTACAGTCGGCAACGATTTGCCTTGCCGCCAGGTCATCGGGGTTGTAGAGCACTGGGGAATACTTGACTCGGCGGAAACGAGGACTACCGAGACGAAGAGAATTGAAACTGGGGTGGCGATACACAGGCTGCGTAGTTGCCTATACCCCTTCTTCTTTCCTCTCTTCTCCTCTCGACCCCATCTCAATGTTCTCTATGACGTTTCACAAAGCATCAGGTTGATCCTCTCATGGACAAACCATCGGTCTAGAGCGAGGAGGGAACAGGACGTCGTCGTCGTTCAATGCACGTTTATTTGCCTATATCACCACGCCAAGTACTTAAGTAAACTACTCTTTCAACCCGATTGAATGAAATCAGTTGTCCGGTTGTGGATAAATGCTCTCGTTGTCAACACTGTGTCCTGCAAACATATGTTAGCATCGCCGTTGTAGATCCAAGCTGATTGTACTACTGACCGACCCAGTGATATTGTCCATGCTTTGACTCAGAAATGTTTGTCGTTGAGACAAAAGTGAATCGTTCTTCCCAAGGGTGACCGCCCGTCTGTTGCTTGAAATCTGCACGAAAGTCTTCCATCGCTTCCTCTTCAGTAGAAGTTATCTGGTCCAGATAGCCAATCAGCAGTCAGCCAACAACCACGAAAGGAAAAAAAAAAATTGAACTAACGTATTCCTCAATATGCCCTTCAGTGTAGAGGAAACCATATCTACAGTTAATGGAGCACAAGCCCGATGACTTTTCTCGCAGAATTTGCCTAAGAATAAATCTGCACATCTCAGATCAATCAATGTTCAAAGCAGTAGAAGAAACTGACTTCTGGCTTGTCTTTTCACCGTACCGAAACGTGGCTTGATACACTGACCCGAGTATGAGTGGAAGCACAGCGAGTATCAATATAGATTGACGGTACCTGCATCCCAAGATCCAGCTTCATTGTGAAGGACCTCATGTGTGGCTAAGACAAATGTGAATATCATGTTCAAGACGGACTCGGACTCGGAGATGTGCAAAACAAACCTGATTTATTGAAAAATGCATCAACCTCGATTCGTTTCATTTGAAGAAGCGGACGCCGCGCCTCCTCATCTATGGGATCGGACTCTCCATGAGAAGGAGGAGGCGGGGGATGGATTGAAGCGGCGGAAGAGATCGAGGAATGGGTCGAGGAGGATTTAGCTACAGCTTTTCGTACGACGTTGCGTTTGCGTTTTTTCCAAGCGGTGCCGCGAATGGCTTCCAAGCTGAGTGGACGGAGTCTGCCTGTCCTGTTTTCATACTGATAGCAGGGCTGGCAGCGCCTGCGACCTTTTTGTAACGGGCTTTTCCGCCAAACCCCTTTAGTGCTTGTCGCGCCACAGTTCGAGCATGCTAGTGGTGAGTACAAATTGGGTGAATCAGGGGCGGGGCTGGATGGAGCGGAGGGGACGGGAGAAAGGCTTCTTTGCTCGTTGAAAGTGGTCAAACGCGTACGATGGCTGTTGTTGCTTGGGACGGACTTCCGAAATTGAGTAAGTGAATGGACGGTGTCACGGATAGAGTCGTGCTGTATCTCACAGAAATCATGGCTTGCGTTGTACTGTTTGCCCGTAATTTTTTACTAGCGGGAAATTGGCCGCTCTCTTCACGCTGTTCCGCCGCAGGCTCGTCCTCAGTCCGGTCGTATCTAGTAGTGTTGCCTTCTGCCGTGGAGTCACAAGTCTCTGCAACAGGCAACGAGGATTCTGTCGCTACAGCATTCTGCTCTGAGTAACCTCAGATTGGCGCGCGCACCATCACCCACCGTGGCCGACTTCTTCGATGCCAGCCGATCCTCTGGTCACTGCCAGTGCATCGGTTACCGCTGCCCATCTGAATTCATATCATGTGCGCACAGTCTCAAGCAACGACTCACGGTTCTCTTCTGGCATGTCCGTCTCAATCTGGTGCTTCCGACCTTTGCCTTTCGCTGTATTCTGCTTCTGGTATTTTTTCTCGTAGAAAGCCTTTTCTTGCTCGTATTTCGCGTGTAGATCATCGAGATAGTCGGCAGTCTTGGTCGACAGGGTGTCCTCCATGGCCTATTAAATAACCTTGAATCGTTGAAGGTTGAACTTGTGGTCCAGCCAAAGGATCAGAAGATTTTCTATCAGGTTGTGCAACATTGCCTTTTCGAGTAACCCATCAAAGCGCCTGTTTAAACTCATTTTTTTTCCATCTCACAGGAATCTTAAAAATCGTATCCAGTCGAGTGAATGAGATTCAGTACTACATAGAGTTACAGGTGGGCGCGCTTAGTGAGAAGCCCGGACACCGCGTCAAGGTGTCGCCCGTCGTCCAGGATCTATCTACGAGAAGAAGAATGAAGAAAATGATAGGCTACCTAGGATGGGCGTGAGCTATACGGCGATGTTTCGAAGGAGTCAACTCACTGAGACTCTATGGCTACAGCGGTGGAAGAGTAAACGATGTGAGCTACTGTAGCCAAACTAAATAAACTAAAGACATTATCTGTGAGGAGATGTGGGTTCGAGGGAAGCTGAATAGGAGGACGAACGCACCGAGAGAAACTAAAACGACGAGGCAAACCTACTTAACTACGACTACTACTATAGATACCTGAAAGCGGTTTCAGCTACAGCATTATGCAGAAGAGAGATAACGCACCATAACCACTACCCTACGGTCATAGGATCCGGACAAGAAGGGTTTACCCCTACTCCCTTTCCCGAGAAACACAAGTTCCCCAACGTGCCAGCAAGGGAGCGGAACGAAGGCACTACGCGCAGATGCGGCCGTTACATGGTCCCGAGCTTGCAGGCCATGAGAGACGCAAACGCCGTAGGCTCTCCCATAGAGGTAAACGTCGGTCTCGCGAATCTCAAGGGGTTTCGGGCCAATCCAGCCTTCACCGTCTGTGCGGAAGGGGGAAGAGAGAGAGAAGGGAGGAAGGAGGAAAGAAAGAGACCGATGAGTGTGTCGCGAGTAAGAGGGAAACACACCGTGATGGAGATCTTGAAGGGATGGTCGTGGTTCAGGATCAAGAGGCGCCGGAGGAATCCGCGCGGGGTTTCCGATCGTTAGGGTGGCTGACCACAACATGTTTCTGTGACTCTGGCATATTGGTCAGCCAAAATATACTCATGTAGCAGAGGAATCCTTGGGATTCTGAACGGGTGAGCGGCATTGGCCCATTAGCTAGTACCAGGCTGGTTCGGCTAAACACGAAATTGGATCAGAATTGAATCAATTCCGGTGGAAATCATCGAGAGAACTACATCTATTGAGGTCAGTCCAGGCGGCGCCTCCAGCAGTTTACATCAACTTCGGTTTACTAGAGACACGTACGCATTGAACATCCGCAAAGTGCCAAAGAGAAGAGACGCGCCGTGTCGCGTGACCGTGTTGCGTGTTTCGAGGCGACGTGGGAACATCAAGGCGCCTAAATTACTTTTCTCACCTCAAAGGGAACTTACTAAAGGCTTGTTCGAGATCCTTTCGTGCTTGTTTCATGCCCAACGAAGTCATTTTCAGCCCTTACCGTTCAGCTCCCGACCGTTCAACTCTTTCTAGCCGGCATCCTACTCGGTGCTCCAAAGTTGACGACGGTACCACTTGGTGGCCGCTCGGCGCTTAGTGAAAGTGTCGATGTTGTCCGACTGAGTCAGGACTTCCGACTCGGATGTTTTCGTGAAAATATCTGGGGAAGATTACATATGCAGCCGTTTTGCAGCTGTTAGCCCAACTCTGAACTGCCAAATTCAAAATTCATCATCCCTATCGACCGTAATGGTAGCATGATAACGGCCATTATCGCCTTCATGGTGAAACGGTTTGTGTAGATGATAAAACAGCTGCCCTTGGCCTTCGAGCTAGTACTCAGGTGAGGACGGTAACGGTTCGAGGCTCGTGCTCGTTCTTTGTTTACTGTTGCCTTCCGTTCGACTTCAGTTGCGCTTATGTTTTTAAAAAAAGTACTGGCTCAAAGTCATTGTTTGAACATCTGTCAATTGTTTTGTTTGAGCTGGCCGGTTCTACTTACTTGGATTGAGCGGTTTATTACAAAATCGTTTTGCTCCTACTTATGTTCAAATCTGGATTTTCGAAAGGCTCCCGACGCATCGTGTTTTCCGAGATTGTTCTCCATTTTTCCCCTCAAGGTGAATCAACTAAACCAAGATCTCCGGACGTGAAGGCAGGAGGACGTCAAGAATATACAATTACTTAAAGGAAACAAAAAACGAAACAGACATCGCAGCGGAAGACGAACACCGTCGAACCAATCGTCCCTAAAGCGAGGTGGGAGGGGCCCGGCCATTTAACACAACTACTGGGTAACAAAACGGGCGAACAGTGCCGAACACCTTCAAGTTGCCAAAGAATGGAACTTGAAGCGGAGGGAACAATGTTGCAACAATGACTGATGTATACCAACAGAATATAACGAAACAAACAGAATCTGAGTAGAATGACCTTGACGGCGTCAAGCAAGGCTTTCCAGAAATCCCCTGGCTCGTGGCCCAGGCACACACCTTTACTGCGGTGAACCGTGAAGCAAAGATCCAAGCCCATGCAAGTGTCGGATAGCCAGCGCAAATCAAAAATTTATCATGTATGTCAATTCAAAGGCAGCGACTCGACCGGGAAAGACACCGACCACAAGAATCGAACACGGCGATGCAGACAACGCCGAACCATCCCTGTGCCTACTCAAGTCACTACGTCGGAGACAGCAATGAGAATGAAAAGAAAAAATGCCATCCAAAAAACGGGCGCCGCGATGGCGGCCTCAAGGATCGAACGTGGCGATACTAGGAACGCCGGAGCACCCCTGCGCCTGCACAACCACTGCGCGAACATGGAGACAGAAACAAAAGTGGTGATCTTGTTCCGATGGTGGTTCTACAAAAATTCGAACGCGAGGTAAGCATAGATTTCACAGACAGAGGGACAACAAAAGGGATTGGGTCCCACCGTGACTCGTGAAGCTGGGTATCTTCATTGACGAGGTAAATGGAATACAGTATCCCACTCACAAGAGCCATCTTGGCGTACCGAAAACTATGCATACGTCAACGGTTGACGTGCATGCAGTAAACGCAACATTTTTCGGCAGTAGATGTCCATGCCTTGAGGGCCAACCAATCAGCCGGTGCCGGACAGTACAAAGAGTGAAAATGGACGTACTGGGCGTCCGTTGGGGCGGGTCGTCACGATTGGGTGTACATATCAGAAGCCAAAAGGCAAGGAAAATAAAAATAAAAATAATCCGAGTGAAGAGGATGGCGGCAACGGGGCTAGAACAAGAAAGTGCTAAACACCGACTGTGCACCGAAGCCTACACAACCACTACACGATAACCGAGACAACAATTGAATGTCCTTCAATTATATGTCGGGCGTTGCTGGCAACTCACCGGATATCTGAGAATACCTAATGGGCCAAGTGAGTGTGGAATACTCCTGGGATAAAAATGAAGCCCGTTGGAATTGTCGGCTCACCTCAGCTAAAGTAGTTCAAACGTAGTCTCGGGGCATCTACGACCAGATAAATAGGCCGAATGAGTAATTGAAAACAGGCCAAATGCCACCCAGTGATCGGTTTTCGTGAATCACTGAATGGGACAGCAGTGATATCTTCACCGACGAGCGAACGGTAAGCCAGGATCACCAGTGTGCTCATGAACAACTGGCACTAGTGCTTAGCAACAGGGAAGTCCACGAGCAAAGAAAGTGGTCATACCAAAAGTTCGGTGAGGTATCCGCTTGTCAAGTTGAACTCGGGCTCGTCGATCTGCCTTGGTGGTTAACGTCGGGCTAGGACTGTTTAACGTCGGTGGGATCTACAATAAATCGACCGCAAGGTGAGCAGCGTGGTAAATTTCAGAAGGCAGGCGGAAAGACCCACAAAGACCGGTGCTCACACCAAAAACATGATGCTGGTCGTCATTATTCAGGATGCGAATGGGGCGGCGCTCATACTAATCTACTTACTTTATAAGACTCATCGATATCTTCACGTACCGACCTGCATGCAGTCATTTTTCGGTTGTGGGCGTCCATGCCTTCAGACTACAATAGTAAAAGAAGTCCGTTGCAGTGGGTCGTCCCTTTGCTCGGTCTGTTGGAAGAGCTTTTAATACCGACCACGGTGCGGATGACCGGCCGCTAAGAAAACGGGTTGCGTCGATAAAACTTCAGTCATCATAAATCTCGAACCTACGATATAGATTCCGCATTCCTTGAAGCCTGACGAATGTGAATCCACTTCAAGATGACGAGAACTGCCAGTGGGCATAGCTGCTGCTACGAGTTGCCTGGATAGCGAGCCGCATTTGCTTGTGTCAGACTCGGAGATATTTCGTCGGTAGCCCGGTGGAGATATTGCAGCAACAATTTGTTGAAAGCTTAAGAACGAGGGCCCTGGGGAGGAATGGAGCCCAGGGAATCACGATTGAAGACGTAGGCGTAGTAATTGCTTGTGAAAATTTCTGGCAAGATTTTTGAAGATGATTGCAGTTTTCATTTGAAAAGCGGAGAAATTGCGCAGAAATGGCAAGATGTAGATATAGTATTCTGAGAGTCAACATTGAGAAGCAGTGCTGAACGCCGCAGGTAGAGGTCGAGTCGGAGTCAGAAAACTCAGGTGGAGTTTGAGTCTGTTTGAGTATGTTTCGGATCATTCCGATGCGCCTCTTGACCGTCGTCAACAGCGAGCTCCTGGTTTTGACACACACTCTCATCTTCGCTCACATCCCCCCACATCCACCGCTCCGACTTAGCTAGACCGAGTCTTACCGGCATCTCAATCTTCAGGGCGCGACAGACATCAGTATAGCGCTTGTCGCATCACCAGCGGAAACGTCTTTTGGCGCAAGGCTCTTCGACTTTGCACTATGCAGTACCGATAAACCATGAAGTTTTACGAAGGAATTAAGACGGAATGCTTTACAACAACGTCTGCTAGTCTTCGGCGTATGACCTTTCTGTCCAGTGCGTTTTTGTTCTGCCAATCTTTCTTCATCGACTCACTCATCTCCTTTTGTCATCATGAATAGATTATCGGACCCATTGTCGACTTTAAGAGATGTTAGTAACTGTCCAGCGACGCGGGCGAAACCGGCACGGATTCGAAGTCGTGGTGAGTGCATCTATACCTCTTCTCTCAATCTTGTCTCAATAGGGCGGTTTCAGTGACAAAGCTGAGCTTTCGCAAGCATAATCTTTAGTCCAGCCAAGTGGCGCTTCGTCTTGCAGGCCGGACACATACAGCGATGCTCCGACTTCCAAGTTAACACTGCCACCACTTTCGCGGTCTTGCGGGACTCATGAGCAACGAAGAAAGACTAGAGACTGCAGTCTGATTTTGTATCGCGCAAGGACCGCGGATGACGTTCGCGTCGTCCTGAAGTTGCGGTCGTGACTCGTCATACTAGATGCTTTCTCTACTTTCGTGCGTGCCATTGAATTCGAAAGCTTTAGCAATGACTCATGCGCTGGATTTCCATTAGGCATCTGTACGAAGTGTCAGGTTCAGAGGGACCATGACCTTGGTTTGTGTGTTTTTGCTTTTCTTCTCCGCTGGTATTTACGCGCTTGTCTAGAATCCTCTTTTCATCGAATTCTTGACACTTTGGGCATGTCCAAGGCATGTCATGCTTCGAGAGGATTCCAGCTTCAATTGTTCAGCTGGGACTGTCAGCGAGATGACTGAGCTAGGTCTGTTGACCGGCAGCAGCACCACCGCCGTTCCCTCCCTTTCCCCTGAGTGGCTCGATGCCATTTACACCACCAATCTGCCACCTGTGGAACGTCGTCTGGTGTCAGTCCGGGGCTTGGAGTCTTCCCTCGTATCTTGCCCCATTCCGCGTTCCGCCCTTCCCGATGCCCTTCGCCTTTCGACCGCCATGATCATCTTGTTCACGGCTGCTCCGAGCTTCCTCGACTGCCCCGCATCTCTCCTCCCAGATACCTTCTCCTGAAACGAAACAGCTGGCACGGATTCATCCTCGTATTACTTGCTGCTTGCCACGCCGTCGACCGGGGGCATGGTCCGGAGCATCATCACAGCCATCTCGTCCAGCTTGTGAGCGGACATCAATCGTTTGGCGCTGCCGTTTGCGTCTCCGGTACGAAGGTCATTCAAGTCTTCGAATTTCGCATTTAAGCGGCCACTGGTCTATGGAGCCATACGGATTTCGTCCCCCGACACGCTCCAGACGTCATACATCTCTCGCCGAAAACGCGTTAAGGCACAAACCCATCGACGCGGCGCTTTCCATGACCTCGGCGCCCCCGTTTCGTGCTCTCACCTAGCGTGTAGGAGTGGTTCTCCTTGTGGAACCGGCCGGCTATGACTGCTGTCGACCGCACTTGTCGTTCCAAACGACGGTATTCCTACCATTCCGTCGACCGTTACGAAGCTGTGGTCGCTCTCCGTTACCCCTCCTTTCAATGTACATCACTCGCGTGTCCTCGTCGGTGGCGGGAACGGCTCCCCATCATACCCAGCTTGCACACGAAGGGGGTACATCGACTCTTTGGCGTCCTGGCATCCGTTCGAGGCTTTGCACTGTGAAAGCCCCCACGGTGCCGAAGCGTCGTTCTTCTCGCGACACGCTTTTCCAGTTTCTTTGCGTGGGGTTCTGGCTGCCAGTCCGGCGGATGTCGTTCGATCGGCTTCCATTGGTTTCTCATACTCTTGAATTGGACGTAGTGTCATCTCGCTCGCTCCGGATACTCTGCGATTTGGATTGATCTCCTCGCTGGGCGTACACGAGTATTCGCTCGTCAGTATCATTCGAGTTGGGATGATAACTTGATCATGCAATACTTGATACGTGTCGAGAAACTTGCTCGACCTTCAGAGCATGCGGACTCTCATCCGCGTACCGCGAAGAGGTGCATCGGTATCTGGTCTCTGTCGCATCTGCGTGGGCCTCATCGTGGGCCGGGGAATACCTAGGCAGCCAAAATCGTTCGGCTGTCGTGCCCTTCATGCACCTTCCTTCCTGGTCGCACATCTGTTGCCGCTGTGTCCGTGCCAGTGAGTGGGTTTGGGGAAGCTCGGTGGTCTGCAGAGCTTTGGCTCTCTTTGCCCATGGTCATGGCACCTGAGCTGGCAGCTCTCCATCGGCTTCACTCCGTCGAGTATGGGTACCTTCTAACGTCCTTCGAAGGCACCTCAGCCAGCTCCCAGGCGTGCACCCCCTCCTGCACCCCTCCTCCAAGTGCCCCAATGATGGGTCTATGATCATGGCCGGTTTCACCTCCCAGTGGCCGTCACGAATCCCGGCAGTGTCCCTACTTTCATTGGGTCCTCACCCTAACGATCTTGAGTGCCCGTCGGCCCATCCCAATCCCAATACCTCACTGCTTCTCTCGTCTCACCTCTTGCTTTTCCAGATCCTCGACATGACTACTTATATCCCTTATATATAATCCTTTCACTTCACATATCAACCCCCTCATCCATTCGTTCCCTTCGCCGTAGTACTGGGAAGCGTTTCTCGACACGAGCTTCGCCCATCTTGTAGCACAGCGGTTGTGTACTAGAACGGCTGGGCGCCTTCGCCGCGTCTTCGGACCCGCCGATCGGTTCGAATCCTGCGTTCGCCATCCGTTGAGATAGGCTTTTTTTGTTCTGTTTTTTTAACTCAACTGCACATTTTTGACGACCTCTACTGTACTTTGCTGAAAAGAAAATTGAGAACAGTCGCGTCCGAGTCGGGTACCGGTGCCAGTGATCACAATCAATGAACGGGTTGTTCCGAGTTTGCTTGCTCGGCTCCAGGATTCATTCATCGAAATTCTCGCCGAAACGTCCATCGAGGTCGCCGCCGTGCTGCTGAAGCCTGATTCGGAGGTTTGCATAGTGAATCATTTTGAGGGTCTTCAGGTTCAAGTTTCCGCAGACCCCCAAACTGAGCCGCTGATTGCCTCTGAAAAGGAGTATACTACAAACCTTGGGGCATAGTCGCGAAGTCAAGTAGTAGACGCGCATGCAGCACTGGTCTTTTATCTGCACAGATGCCGTTCAACTCCTTACTTGATGTTTTCTGACATTTGGTCGCCCCTAGAATGGTTGGTCACGCGCAAGTTCGCCGCTCTCCTTCCTCCCTCATGGACTCTCAGTCTACTATCGGTTCCACTTCGGCAAAGTACTCGCCTAAACCCTATAACCATGCGCCAACGATTTCCATACCCGCGCCCACGCCCACGCCCACATTGCTCCACCTCGCCGTGTCTCGTTTTGCCAGTCCTATCACCACCACAAAACAATCCTACGTTAATACTTCGCTCGTTAACCCCGCATCCGGCATCCCTCCAGCCTACTCTGCAAACACTCAGCTTGATGACAAGTCGGCGGGACCGTTGCAAGCTGCGGAGTCGCCTCGCCAACCCGGTCGACTAGAAACAATCCTCAATGAGCTAACGCAAGTGACCAAAACCTCACTGTTAAATCTCGACTCTGGTTCCTGTGGCCGCTTCCCCCTCAAGGCCATGTTACTTTTGGAGAAGGCAGAAGATCCCAAAACGCTGGTGGATCAAGGAAAATGGATACTCCGCCGATATCTACCGGCTCATGCTCTATGTCGCGGATCTCTGAGTGTTGGGACTCGATTTCAATACTCGTGGTCTTGGTCTCATTTTTCTTTAGCAAGTTCGCGCCGTCATCAAAACCACCAAACAGGTCCAGGTTCTGTTCGGCAAATTCAAGAAACCGATGCTTGGCGATTGGCACAAACTAGACGACGCTGACTTTCTCTATGCCTTGCTGGGTGCGATGTCGCACTTGGAAGAAGTCGACGTCGAAGTTTTTTTGGAATCCTGTTTGCGTCCGGTATTTCTTGCAATACGCAGCACGGCAAACAAGTACGAGTCCTATCAAAGCTTCCCCATCATTGCCTGACATTCTTGTACTGCATTCAGTCTTCCTTCAGTACATTGTCATATGCTAATTGAAGCCGGCACCGATGGAACGCATATTATCTTGCTCAAGATACGTGCGCAAAGCTTTGGGTGCGATTTCTATTCCTCACGTCGTTCTGGATACTGATCTACAAGATTCACAGAGACTCAAACGAACAGTCGCAAAGGCCTTCCAAGAGGCGGAAGACTTCCCCACCCGTCTGGTCCAAAAGTGATTTTTGTCTTCAACTATCCCTGGAACAATATCTAGTCCGCGTCTAGGACGTGACATACGTGCACGGCAGCTGGTACAGAGCGTCTTCTCGTCGGCATCCTTTGGGATAGGGCCATTTCTGCCTTGGCCCAGGCTGTTGCGGATGTGGTGGGATATTCTGCTTGGACCGGAGTGGCAACGGGACCCTTTGGAGACGCATGGTGACGCAGCACTGCGAGTCGTTATGTTCAATCTTGTCATGAAGGTTCTTAGGGAGTTGAATATTGACCCCTCCAAGTGGGCAATGTTGCGGAAGGTCAGCTGCCACCAAAGTCTTATGCTGTGTTCTGCTTGACGAAAATCTCGCAGGCCGTCCTTCCGCCACTGCAGTCTAACACCACATTACTGCTGATGTTGGATAGCAGGGGTCTCTTCGATGGGGAGGGGCTTCCCAAATTTCCTGCCAATTCCGCTGAGGTTTTTTTCGCGGCGGTTGCCCTACAGGACGGGTTGCCTGCTCTCCAGAATTGGCTCGGAGGTGTCTTTCGTCCCGTAATCCTCCAAGCCCTCGAGGCGGCAGCACAATTCCATGGGTGAGGTCTTCGTTTTTTGATAACTTCGCTTCGTTTCTCAACATCTGCCAGCTTTGCCTTTTGCGGCGAGAAGATGGGGTCGGGCAATATCGCCACTGTCATAGAGTGTTCTCATCTTCCCGCTACGAAGGAACAGAAGGGTAAGTACTTCAGGATGATATACTACCTTAACACGACTCATGACCGGAATTTTCTCAGCGTCGGCGTCCAGTGGCGCACACCAACGCCCCGCACTTCAAAACCTCTCGGTACGTTAACTACTTTCGTGGTTGTCAAGGCCCGGGGTCGTCTGGAACTTTCCTTAACAGAATGTGCCCTTGATTGACCGGTTGGGACCTCCACCTTCGGTAACTAATATCATATCTCCTCATATCTCCTTGCCCTTTGCAGACTGCTCATATAGTACTTACAGTCGCATTCGGTCAACACGAAATCCGCTCAAAGCACCAGAACCTCCCACCAACGCCCCGCCCTTCAAAACCTTTCGGTACGTTACTTTTGCCATCATTGTCAAGGTCCGTCCGAGACTCATTCCTGCACAGAATGTGCCACTAATTGACCGGTTGGGACCTCCACCTTCGGTAACCAATATTACATCTCCTTACTTTGCAAATCGCTCACATAGTACTTTCAGTCGGATTTGGCCAACACGCAATCCGTTCGAAACACTCTGGATAGCTCCAAGGGCAAGAAGAGGTCTTACAGTGCGATGTCCTCGGTTGCAACTCGTCAATGCCTCTGAGCTTGAGAGCCTATCTTCGGCCAGGGAGGACGTTCACTCTACATCGAATCATTTACTATGTTACGCACATACTATACCTCATACTACTATACCCAACATACACATTGCTATACCCGTACACCATCCATTATACATTGCTACATCTTACAGTTTCAATGCTACCGTGATTCAGATTATTCTTGTCAATGAAAGTCGCATAACGGGGAGTTTGGTGGAGATCGAGTGACAGCTGCGTACGCGCTGCGTACTCAAGAATTTACCAGATCTCCCGAGTTCTCAGTTGAGTCAAAAATGTGTTTCTTCGTAAGCTGCAGTAAGAGCCCAAAGGCCAGAAACTTCAGGTTATTCCACTCTCAGAATCCACTCGAGAGTTGAATGCTGCCCTGACGCCTTCAATCGCGTACACATCGTTTTTAACCGTCAAGAAAATTTGGTTCAATCTCTACCGCAAGCTATCAAGAAATTTGTACAATATCTCTGGCACAATGAAAATTCGCTTGCGTGTCCATGCAACTCAGCAGCAACTAAGTATGGCCAGTTCTCATCATCTTAGAGTGGATTTATGAAGCAATTGGATGACGAAATTTCGTGCAAGAATTTTCGAACTTCAAGTTGAGACGATCGCAATTTCGACGAGTGAGAGTTGACCAAGATGTAGGTATAACTTAGTATTCCGAGAGAGTCAACATTGGGAACTCCTTCCTGAGCGCTGAGCCCCAGTGAAAATCCCGTATGCTTCAGACTGCTCCAAACTGCTTTGACCTGCTGTCTACCCGAGCAGCATACGGGAACAGAGGAGAGCGTAGAAATGATACCTAGAGCAGATGGGAATTTAATTTCAATCGGCTACCATCTGTTCCGGTCTGCTCGTTTTCTGCTCACACTCGCTCTCGTCTGCCTTGCTCTGCGCCTGCTAGAATATTGCTATTTTTAATTGGATCATGAATATATTTCCATTACCATACTACAGAATAGGCTATCGTACACTTACCAAGTCCCCGAAGTCCAAAGTTGCCCGTCACACTGCCTCCACCAACCCAAAGCCGTAGGCGATTTTTCAAAGACCCGTCGGCGGCCTGTCGCGAGCAGACCTCGCGGTGAATGATCCTATACAGGACGGACCTCCCCACATGTGTCAGCGGGAAACAGGATCAGCTGAATAGAATACACACCAATTCGACGGCGGTGCCATTGTATCCTAAGTTGGCAAATGTCTGTCAGCGATTGCACAGAAAATACAGTGGATGCCACATACCTTGGCTTGTCACATGCAGACGCAGCCAATCAAGCGCCGGCGGAACGAGGATCGTCGTAAACCGTGTTTGCCGATGCGCTACCGCAGAGGCGTCAGCGACGTCGAGAAATTAGAAACAAGCACTGACCCGATCTAGGGAGATACCACATAACAATTGATCGAGCGCTGTTGCAGAAAAATTAGTCGGGAGCCTGACGCAGAACGCGGAACTCACACTCTGAATGTTTCCAGGGCTCGACGAAGCAACTCAGGTAGCCGAACGGACTTCGGAGTACATCTATTCAGGGAACCAAATCGTTAGCAGCGAATATGGCAGCGAGAGAGACATAAAATGGGATGCATACTCAAAACTTTCGATGTAAAGGCCAATATTATCGAGCAAATCAACAGGAAGAGAAAGTGGCGACGCGGGTTCAGTTACCTTGAAGAAGAAGAGGAGGGTTCGAGGGACGTACACTTCGCAAAGAGCCTTCTGCTTCCCTACTCGAGCTCCGTTGCGAGCGCGTCATATCGCCAACTCCGACAGTCGCCTCCACCCACATTTACAGCCCTAGAAAGTGTCATAAAGACCCAATACGATGTTAATACGTGTCTATGGCGCGTCCCAGACCCCAGATAACGAGTTTACGCGTCAGAAGAT
This sequence comes from Favolaschia claudopus, assembly GCA_037176885.1. Classification (NCBI taxonomy): domain Eukaryota; kingdom Fungi; phylum Basidiomycota; class Agaricomycetes; order Agaricales; family Mycenaceae; genus Favolaschia; species Favolaschia claudopus. Next base: position 184,605 of record JAWWNJ010000159.1, on the reverse strand, counting down.
CGGGAATATCGATACTGAGATTTGACGCGATGAATGCAGTAAAGCGCGTTGAACCGGCGGGAAGGAGAAGGAAAGTGCATCGGAAGGCCTTTAGAATGCATACACAGACGCTGGGCGGGGCGGACGGTAGTAGATGGGATGAGAGGCGGGAGATGGTGGTGGTAAGAGGACAAGAGAGGTTGTCACACCCGTCACAGTCTCGTGCGCGTGATGCTGTGTGATGATGGAAACTTTGCTTTCTTGCGACGACGACGGGGAAGAGACAGAAACGGCAAAGAAACTTGAAGTCGACCGAGAACAAGCAACGACCGAGCGACACAAAGGTGCGGAAAATGGAACAAGAAAGTCTTGGCATGCGTTTAAAAATAAAGTCGAGCAGAACCGAGCAGAAAGACTTTACTTAAGAGCAGGGACATAGCAGATAGAGGCAGAACTGAGCGACCTGGAGCATACGGAGTTTTCACTGGGAGCGCTGAGCGCTGAACGTAGAGTGGTATCAACAAAGACGTGAAGTTCTCGAGTGGAGAGTGTTTCGGATCATTCCGAGGCGGCCTCGTCTTGACTGTCGTCAGCAGCGAGCTCCTGGTCTTTACACCCACTCTCATACACCCACATCCACCAATCCGAGCCAACTAGAATGAATTCCACTGGCACTTCAATCTTCCGGCAGCGACAGAACACATAAGCGCGAGCGCTGAAGCCTTGTCCTTTGGCGCTTTGTTGGCGCTAGGATCTTCGACTTTGCACTATGCAACACCGATACACCATGAAGTTTCACAACAGAATCATTCACAACGTCTTTGGCGTTGGCCCGGTCTCTCCCGTGCGTTTCTGTTCTGCCAGTCTTTCTTCACCGACTCATTCTTTCACTTCTTTTTTTATCATAAACAGAATTCACGGACTCCGAGTCATACCGACTCCAATAGGTGTGAGTAGCTGTCCCTGCCTATTCCGACGTTGTGCCAGTGCCGTGGTGAGTCTATTTATGCCTTTTTTCCTTGAAATTGTCTGACTGGCACGTTTTGAGTGACAGTGCTAAAGCTTCGCCAGCGGTATCTTCAGTTCAGCCATGTAACACTTCGAGTCTGTCTTCCGCACCGGAGACATACAGCAACATCTTGAGCTTACGCCAATACCGCCCTTCCGCCTCTTTCGACTTCGTTCGGTGCGAGATGATTTGAGCAATCAAGGAAGACTGCGGTCCGGCAAGGCTACCCAATTCACGTTCACGTCTTCCTGAAGCTGTGGTCGGCGTCACACCAGATGTTTTTTGGCTTTCGTGTGTACCAATTCCGATTCGAATGCATTAGCAATGACTCTAGCGCTGCATGGTTTCCATTGGGCATGTGTATGGACCCAGTGTTTTCGCGGCGCAGGCTAGCTGCGACTGGTCCATGAGTGACCATGACCTTTGTATGTATGTGTGTTTGCTTTTCTTATTTGCTGATATTCACGTGCTTTCCTAGAATCCATACCCATCCTTCGAGAGGCTTCCACCCACAATCGTTCAGCTCCCAGTGTCAGTGACACGATTGAGCTGGGTCTGTGTAGCAGCACAATCGAAGCTTTCTCGTTTTCCACTGCCAGTGGGTCTGCGCCATTTACAACAAGACGAATGTTCTCGTCCCCCAGCGTCAGTCCTCGCCCTCCCCGCATATCTTGCCCCATAACACGGTTGGCCCTTCCCGATGCCCTTCGCCTATCGACGGTGCCCATCTTTCATCATCTTTGCTGCCGCTCGCGTACGCCACAAGGCCTGGGGCTACAGAATCGATGACTCAGTTGCACGGCCGCTCTAAGAGCTTCCTGGACTGCCCCGCATTTCTCGTCCCAGATGATTTGCGTTGAAGCGAAGCGGATACAGTCGGCAAGAGTCTATCCTAGCAGATCCTAGCACTGCTTGGTGCTTGCCGACAGCCAGCTTGCTGGGAGATACTCCACAATCGTCTTGGCGCTGCCATATTCCTCCCCGGTACGAAGCTCACCCACGTCTTCCGAATCTCGCATTCAAGCGCCAGCTGGTCCAGGAAGCCATATGGATTCACTGCTGATATACGTCCCTCGACGCCCCTCCAGTCGTCACACGTTTCGCCCGCCGAAAACAAGCTAAGGCACAAACCCATTGACGAGGCGCCTTCCATGACCACGGTCCCCGCGTTCCATGCCTACACCCTGCGCAGGAGTGCATCTCCTCTCAAATCCTGCCGGAGAAGCTGTTGGGAAGCTATAATCCTTGTCGACCGCAATTGTCTTCTCAAACGACGGTATCCCACCGTACCGTCGATTGTTGAGGAGACCATGGCCGCTCTCCGTTGCCCCTCTTGCGTGCACTCGTCGGCCGCGGGAACGGCTCTGCATACTCACCTTGCACGCGAAGGGCGTACATCGTCTCTCTGGCGTCCCGGCATCCGTTCGAGGCCTCGCACTATCACGGCCTGCACGGTGCTGGAGCGCTGTTCTCCTCGCGACGCGCTTTTCCAATTTCTTCCGGAGAAACGTGGCGAAGAAATTGTCTATGAAAAGTCGTTCCTGGCTGCCAGTCTGGCGGACGTCGTTCGATCTGCTTCACTTCGTCTCTCATGATCATGTTCTTAAATGGACCGTAGTACCATCTCGCTCGCTCCGGATACTCTGCGATTAGGACCGATCTCCTCGTTGGGCGTTCACGAGTATTCGCTCGCCTGCGGTATCATTTGAGATTGTGCCTTCATCGTCCAATGCTCGATATATATCGAGAAACTTGCTCGGTCTTCAGAGCATGCGGTCTCATCTGCGTGCCACGATTCGCACGAAGAGGTGTATCTGCAGTCTGTCGCATGTGTTGGGACATGATCGTGGGTCGAGGAGGGATCCCTCCAACTTCGCCCGGCGGTCGTGGCCTCCGCGCACCTTTGCTCCTGCCTAATTTCTGGTATCCCCTAGTGACTGGCGCTCGTGGGTTTCGGGAGCTCGGTGGTGTAGGGAGCTTCGCCCATGGTCCGGCAGCTCTCCATCAGCTTCACCCCGTCGCGAATAAGCGCCCTTTAACATCCTTGGAAGGCACCTTCGCCAGAGCTCCCAGCCGTCGCAGCCCCTCTTCCAAATGGCTTGATGATTGCTCTATGATCAACGCCGGCTTTCCGTCTTAATGGCCGCCACGAGCCCTAGCAGCGTCCCTGCTTTTATTGGGTCTGCACCTCACCGTATCGAGTCGGCCCAGGTCAATACCACTCATGTAGAATAACCGCGTGTATTGCTTCACACCCAGGGCATCGCACGAATAACGAACGTCGTACGAACGAGTCATGCTGCCAGACAGGACTTGCTGGCAAGCCTCGAGCACCAGCTCCACCCATCCTCACGATGCGCATGGAGCTCAAGCAGCTGTAACCTGTGCTCTGTTCGAAGAACGAGATTCTCCGTCAACTTTTCGCCTCGATATCGGGCATCTTCCTCTCGATATCTTCTCTTCCAGCTGCCTCGCAAAGCCAAATCACCGATGTTTTTCATCTCGACTGGCGTATATCGATGCGCACAAGCAGCATTATGCCTGCCTCGTGCGCCCACTTCGCTGCACGCGTGTAGGATTCCCTCCGCGCATCTCTGGAAGTGGGGTACTCCAGGACCCGTTACGGACACGAGTTACTTACATATCTTCTACGGCTCCTCCACCACGAATCACGCCTTATCGCTGCATCGGTTACATCAAGCCCTACCATGAGGGTCGTAGGCAGCTACGCCGCTTGTATTCTTTTCGCGTAGCTAGTACTACTAAGGGTGCGATACCCCGCCTGAGACGCTTGCCTCATCGTTATCATTACCTTTCTCCGTACACACTCTATGGTGTCTTTTATAGGTAGATCCTGGACCGTGACGGCCGACACGTTAACATTGTCTAGGCCTCTTCACCAGGCATGTCTACATTTATCCTCAGAGATTTAATTGTATGTCTTCCCTCCCAGATTTCTGCTGAGGTTAGACTGCATCGTGATAATCCAACGAAGCTCGGGATCATACGTGAATAGCATTCGTAAGTGGTTATGATTCACTAGACTAAGATACGAGCATAAAATACCCGCCGTCTCATCGCGGCTCCGACATCCATCCAACAGAACAGCCTAAAAGGGTGCAGTCGCTCTCTGCAAATCCCGAGCCCTCGCCAAACTCAGTTGACGAGACGCGGGTCTCTGGACTTGTGGGCTCAGGCTCCTAGTTTCAGCCATTATTGACACCTCTCGGCGCGCTTGTGAGAAGAATAGCTTCGAAGGCCGGTCCGCAATGTTCTCAATGAAGTATCTGTTGCCTGAAAATTGTTGGAAGAACACCGTCAGTCCCTACCCAAGAAGGATATGTTGAAATGGACTGGCCTCGAGGAACCATGAATGAGCCACCGGATGTCACAATGAAACTTGTCTCATGGATCTTCACATTTACTGCACCCTCGAAAACGAGAAAGATCTAAAGGTTTGTGTCAGTTGACGACCAGAACTTATAAACCGGCTGTACAGAAGCAAACAGACTTACGAATGTGTTATCATTACTCGGTCTGACGGGCTTTCGCGCATTCCGTTCAATGACCATTTGTCCGGCAGCAATAAATTCCGCGTCCTGGAAGATTTTCTCGAATGACCAGCTACAGTTGTCGTTAATAAATTGAGGTTTATACATCCGCGCAGTAAATGCAATGCCTAGGAGACAACGTGAGTGACAAACGACAAAACAGATGGGAGAAAACGACGCACGTCTTGACACGTCCTGTTCTGTGAACAGCGCCTTTACTGTCGCAGTAGCCTGGGTATTATTGTCCCAACCCTCCTCTGGGTTCTTTGGTAAGAACACAATCTTCTTCTTGCGCTCTTCAGGTTTGTCGTCCGCTGCATGCTGACGGCGAGATCTCTTGCGCGGGACGATAGGAACCTAGATAGAAAAAATACTCTCTCAGCCGGAATTCTGGCATCGCAACTCAAGCTACAACACACCTTTGGGACGCGGATAATAGCTCTGATACGGGGAACCAGTATCTTTTCACCATTGGGGTCACGCCCTCCATATTCGACCTTTTCGTTCCGCCACCACTCGAGCGGTGCGTATGGGACACGTGGAGAACGGCGCAGTTTTTGAGGAGCTGGCGAAAAGACAGCTTTCTTTCAGTGTTCCGTCACTGGAAGAACGAAGAACGAACCTTGAACGTGCGACTTCTCCAAGTTAGCAGTCCTGTTCAGCCTTTTGCGCTTTTTCTCAGGCTGCTCCAGATTATCCGTACCATGCTCTGACTCAGGCTCAGACGATTCCCTCACAACGATTTCTGCATCGAATTCTTTAGCTTTACGTTTCTTCTTCACCTTCGGGGTCTGAGGATTGAATACGTGTTCTTCATGGGCTTCTAGTGTTTTCCTGGCTTGGCTTGGCCCGAAAGCCATGGCTTTGGCCTGGCTTTACCTGGCTCTGGCTCAAAACTTTTGAAGCCAGAGCCATGGGCCAGCGAAAGCCAGGGCCAATCCAAAGCCGCTGGCTCGGGCCATGGCCTGGCACTAAATTTTACTTTGCTCTATTTTGACGCGCCATTCAGGTCAATTAACATTATTATAGCCCAAAGATACGATACTTACAATAGTGAAACTCGCAGAGCTCTTCCCTGATGCTCTCGCGGCAACGTTCCCTTGTCGACAGTCAGTGGAACCTTCCTAATTTGGAAGTGGCACTGACTTTGTCGTCGAATTTTGTAGTGTTCGACGGAAATTTTGCAGAAGAGTGTTGGGAAACGGTTGTGTGCAGGTAATCTTCGCCTCAAAGTGTCCTCCCTTCATTAAATTTGAGTCGATTTCACCTGCCAAAAAGAATGTCCAAAGCCATGGCTTACCTGGCTTGGCTTGGCCCGGAAATCTTCAAGCCAGAAGCCAGAGCCAGACGAAGCCAGAGAAATGGCTTGGCCTGGCCTGCTCAAGCCATGGCTTGGCTTGGCTGGCTTCTGGCTTTGGGCCAGGGCCGGCAAAACACTATGGGCTTCCTTTGCTTGTTCTGCAGTATCGCTGCGGTCGTCATCGTATAACAAGCCTGTAGCGTGTGTGCCTGGGAGAAAACCTTGTTCAACGTCGTCACGATCAAAGAGGATCTGAAGAAATCGGACGGTCCTGACCATCATCATCATATTCCATGTTGTTCTCGTTTTGTAGATTATGGTCGCTGTCATCGTCGGTGACCGGGATAAGTTCATAAGCTGCTTCAAGCTGTCGCGATCGTGTTACAGGACGGGGACTGGAGAGGTCACTGTCGTCGTCAAAATCTCTGAGAGGATCGGGTTGGGTAGAGAGTAGTCCAGTATTCGCGATGGAGTACTGTTCTTGGTGAAATCCTTCATAGATGCTGCGTTCTGGTGATGACATGAGGAGGAGGAAGGTTCAAGCAAAAGCCGGAGAGCGTACATATATATAAGGTTGGTACGCAGTCATTTTCGAAAACAATTGAGTTGAAGAAGGTTTGAGATTTGAATTGAGAAGCCTGAAAAAATCTTGTCGGCGGAACGATCCCGTGACGGCGCGACAGTATGCTGGAGGGCGCGTCAAAACTGGTGTTCTTATTTTTCGAACCGTCGGCTTCGTAGTAAGTTGGAAAGAGATGAGTTGTGGACGGCTGAGAAATTGCCGAGTCAATTGTAGGGATCTATCGTGTTCCTGGTATTGCGAAGTGTTCAATCGCGCCACTTGCGGTAGTCGGTTGGTAGACGGTACATGTCGTGTTTCGAGGGATAAGAACGAGACCGTTGATCAGCCTGAGGTCGGTCGGAGACAAGCATGTCGTACTCGGAAAATGAGCAATATTTGATGATTTGAGAAACCTATGATTCAAGGATTCATCGGCACCTCACCGTAGGAGAGGTAGCCTAAAGCAAAACACACCATGCAGAGCTGTTGAACATTATCTGCGTCCGCGGCGAGCGCCAGCCCGCAGACGGCTCCTGCCCAATTTGGTGTGAAAAAAATTGAAATCCTGGTTGAATCCTGGTATTTTCTTGGGTATTCTCAATTTTGTCTTGACTTGACTGGAGGCATTCGAGCTTCGGTTTCAATGAGGAGCACAGCGGGCCAATACAGCGGCCTAGACTGCTAGATTCGAAAGTGTCGGGAGTCCAAGTGAACCATGAAGCTTGAAGGTGAAGAGAGTGTGTGTGTGCCGGCCCGGCCGGCTGATCTGCCAAGCTTGGCTTGACAATGGCTTCACACGACTCGGAGTAAATAGCTCTCCTGGTTCTTCCAATGCCATTATCCAACCATTATCGACGCCGACGCCGCCTATGACGATCTAAGAACAACACTCAACTCCTCCACTGTATCCGCCGTCTTAGCACCTTATGGGAGTCTTCGTCCCAGACGACTTGGATGAAGCCTTGAAGGTGCACCGTGGGATCTGGCAGTGACTGGCACGGATTCTTGGAACCTTGTTTGCGCTGCTGCTGGCCAGACGTCAAGAAAATGCGGCAAAGGAGCTATGCAGTGCCTAATATCCCTACTAGTCCTTGGCCTCTGAGGTGAAGAGGACTCCAGAATGGTGATTTTGAAGGTGAGCCAGATCCGACTCTCCTCAAATCATGGCTCATTGAAGTTTGACCAGAGTGTGGGACATGGGCTTTATGGGCATGAGACGATGCAGTGAATAGGATATTGAGCGTCGGGTGCGTCTTCTTCCGTCAAATGGGAGTAGTCTCATTAACGATACTCCTCAGACTCCGGTCTGTCGGTCCTCGGATCCCAAATCGTCACTTGGAGTGTGAGATGACTCGGAGGAAGAGCGTGCGTCGAACTTCTCTGGCGGTGTCTGGAAACGTATGAGGTGTGCTACCGTCTCCTTCTGTCGCAATGCATCGAGGAATCAGAAACTTATGCAGGGTCATTGTGTCCAGACCGACATCCAAGTCGTTGGCAATCTCCACCGATACCACCCTGGGTGTCGTCAAAGCGGTTCGTTCTGCGCTGCATGTACGAAGCATCTCTTCGTCTGCCCCAAGTCTGAAGCGCTGTGTATCACATTCGTTGTCACGGTTTATACCGTGGCCAGATTCTCAATACTGCCTCCAGCGCGCGTGACACGTCCTACACGGATGTCAGAAACGCAAGTTTCGAGCATGTCTATTCTTGATTTGCGTTGGCTATCCTGTCGCATGAGCTTGAATTTACACTTGGTGTCTCCGCGCAGCCAAGGTGCTTCAATGCCAGGGCCGCGAGGCTGGAAAATTTTTCCAGGACGCCAACGCCATCGCGGGCATCCTACTCTCTCCTCGTTTCTCGATATCCTGTTGGGATTCATCTGAGCACTTGTAATGGTCATTGTTGTATCGTCTCATCGACATTGTTCCATCAACCCTCAAGATTTTTCCGTGTGTTCCTCTGGGAGGACAAAGCGCCGCGGTACTGATGGCAATTTGGAGAGGTAGTTCGCCCATCTTGTAGCATAGCGGTTGTGTATTAGAACGGCTGGGTGCTTTCGACGCGCTTGAGTTAGGCCCGTCGATCGGTTCAATCCCTGCGTTCGCCATCCGTCGAGATAGGCTTTTTTGTTCGCTTTTCTCTGATCCATGGCACATTTTTGACGTCCTGCCAGGACTACGTACTCTCTTGGTCTCCCCGACGACACTCGAGTAGCCAATCGTGAGCGAGTCAGCTATGCTCTTCGTCAAGAATGTATATTCCATGTGAGCATTTCTCGCTCATAATGTACTTCGTGACTTTGCTAATCGTTTCAAATTCAAATATGATAAGCTGTGATAGACTGAGGATGTGCGGTCATTCGAGATCCACTAGCCACTGAAGCATCAGCTCCTCGGCAAAACTTGTTTCCTTGCTGTGTCACTGCCCTAAGACAACCTTTCGATCCAGTAGTGGTACCGGCATTGAGATTACTGTTGCCTCTCTCTCTCTCCGCTCTCTGAGAGTTTTGTTTCATAGGTCGACGAGCCTGCCCGCCAGATGCTTTGTTTACAGCTATAGCTCATCATTTTGACTTTCAAGCTGGAGGAGCCTTCTTTGGGTTATACACCGACCACTTCCGTTTCCGCGCGTCCTTCATCGCAGGGAGCGGAAGCATCCCGTTTCGAGTATGAGGAGATTTGGCCCGACTACATATGGACTCGACCTGCATCGCACAGGCGTGCGGCTCCAATCATCTCAGGACTGTTCGTGCGTAGAGGTATCTCGTTTCTTGCTCTCGAAGGTGCAGTGGCGCTCTCTTCTCCAATCCTTCTCCTTACTTATTTTGGGCACTCTGCGCAATCTGGCTCTAGGAGTGCTCGGATACCCGACGGTTTTGCGGACCTGCACCTTCTTCCTGTCATTCCAAGAGAATTTTGCAGATAACACTCAGTACTCTCAGCCTGGCCCGGACGGTCATCTGAACAGTCTGCAGCTTATGGTCCAATTCGAGCTGATGATGCTTGTCTCCACTCTGGTGCATTGGCTGTGTAGATTGGCCAGCTCGCCTGACGCTCTGTCAAGACTTGGGGCGAAGGGATCGAGCCCTGAGCTCGCCAGTCCCGTGCATTGTGCAGTGGGTGACTTTTTGCTTCGTTGCTGAGTTGTCCTCTCTCTTCCCTCAAGATTTTGTTCGTCCAATTCGAGCCACTGATGCTTGTCTCCACTCTGGTGCATTGGCTGTGTAGATTGGCCAGCTCGCCTGACGCTCTGTCAAGACTTGGGGCGAAGGGATCGAGCCCTGAGCTCGCCAGTCCCGTGCATTGTGCAGTGGGTGACTTTTTGCTTCGTTGCTGAGTTGTCCTCTCCCTTCCCTCAAGATGGTTTTTCCGTGTCACAGTCCCCCGATTTTATGTAGTTAACCATGAATCATGATGGTCCGGGTTTGGTTTTATGATTGTGTGATTTACATACATAGAACTTGCAGCATTATGGGTCGTCGCGAAGAACAGTGAGAAACGCAGGGAAGTAGACTCCAATTTGAGCCTTCGCAAACACAATGTAAGTAGTAAGACTCTAAGAGCTATCAACTTGAAGAAATTCCAGCTGGCCGAGTCCGGCGCCACGGCCGCCGTAGGTTTTGTCGGGATTGACTTCCTCTCGATTTTGGATATGCAATATTAGGACTTGTCGGCACCTTCTAGCTCGACTTTGACAACGTTGTCGAACGATGAAGGCGAAGAGAGAAGCGGCTGATTGCCAAATTGGGTCACCAGATGCAGCTCTCCCTCCTCCATCATCATCGACCCCCACAATCTTCGCCATGGCGTCGTTGTATCGTCAAACAGCGCTCGGGAAGACGTCAGTCGTGGATACTTCGCCTTGCGCCATCTCCCACTGTGAATCATCACTCTTGACGACTCGGACGAAGGCATTCAAATCTTGGCACCTTTGCTCCAAGTGACTCAGGCGTCGTAGACGCAAGCAAAGCGCAAGCGGAGTCATGCAAGTGCCTCGGTCGGTGCTAGCTTACGAGAGACCACCGAAGGATTGGACTGGCGGAGGGACATGTAGGGGCGTAGTTTCCAAAGTGAGTCTCATTTGATTTTCCTCAAGTCGTCTCTGAACCCTGAAATGTAAGCAGATACTCGCTAACAACTCGCTAAGCTAACGGGAGACGACCTCGTGAGGAAGATACAGCGTTGGATGCGTCCTGTCGCCAAGTCAAGTGCGCTCGTCGACAATACGCCTCTGGTCTGCCAGCTCTCGAATTGCGACTTAGAGAGCGGCCAGCGCGTGTCATAAGCTACCCAGAGACTGTATGGACAGATTCAAGGTACGCAGTCGTGTTCCATGATATCATTCAGTACAATGACCTGTCTTTTAGAGCCACATCCAAGCCGTTCACGATTTTTTCCGGTACGTGACTAGGCTTCTTGAGTGGCCATCTGGCATCGACATCACCAGCAGACGCGGCTTGTTCTTCTCTGGAAGGACCACGCTTTCTCTTCTTCCAGCGGGGCGTCAAGACCTGAGGCTCTGAGTTCTTCGTGTCCCGCGGATAGTCGAGTCGTCGTTAGTGGGTTAGCGATGTTTTTCGTCAAGAAAGGGGATCCCATGTGAGTATTCTCAGCTTGTAACGGACTTGGTGGCCTTCTAATCGTTTTGAAAGCAAGTGCGGTCATCCGAGACCATTCGAGATGACCCGCGCAGCCTTGTACTTGGCAGGGCTCGAGGTTTCAGTACGCTCCCATTCTGCATCTTTGTCCATTGTCTGATATTTCACGTTGGTAGGAGTGTGCTCGGAAGGCAGTGCGTCTTCTGGTCGCGCATGCTCTCAATTTGGTCGCGTCGTCCTTCAGTAATACAGCCTTTCGGGTCCCCGACGAAACATGGGTCACCTTGTCTTGCGAAGCTTCTCGAAAGACGTTACTGGTATGTGCATTGTCGTTCTCACTCAGCTTCTCCGGTTCTCAGCTTTGAGCGGTATAGATGCCCACCTCTTGGTTTTACCCTGACCCGAATGCCTGAAGCAGGATGACCGGCCACGGGAGGTGCGTTCTTGCGCACTCCGTTCGTCGCATTTGTTCATTTGTACCAATAGGCGGTTCTCAAGACGCCACATGAATCGCTCCCCCGCTGTCCCTGTCCCTTCGCGTCAAGGTCGCACAGCACCCTTTTGACCCGATGCTGCACGTCAAGTCTACCCGATGGATGGTGTGGATGGTCCATACCGCATGCCATCTTGTCCGCTTTGAGGCTGATTTAATTTGACGCTCAGGGTCTGGAATGTATCGAGGTGCTTAACCCGCAGGAGAGTGACGAAGATGATCACCGCCGGCCTTCACCACGAACGAACATGTTGATACGACGGCGAGCCTACGCTGACCGTGCTCATCTTGAATTGGAAGCACGTCTGCAGTGGCGAGGAAAGAGTGTTTCCTCCGCGACATATGATCTCATAATCGTCGTGCGGTCTAGCTCACCCACGTTGCCGTCACCCTTTCTCGCGAGGCACTTCAGAGGAAGCGCGGCGGCATTTTGCCCGGAAGGCGGTCATCCCTTTCGCCGGATGTTCATTGTCCGCCCTCAGAGCCTCAACAGATGAATCCGAGTCGCTCCGCTCAGTCTCCGCTGTGTAGCTTCAATCCGTCCTTCGACCCCACGACGTGCGTTCTCTTGACGACCCCCACGCCGATGACCCATTCGTCGTGTCGACGACGCGCGTCACCGACATCGAGCATTCGTAACATCACCTACGCGTCAATTCCCGCTTCTAGCCTGTTCCGTCGTCTCGTCGAGCGGACAACCCCTCTCCCTTCTCTCCCCAATCCCTTCCGTGCGCTACGTCAGCGTATTATCGTTGGAGTGACGGCGCCGCTTGCGGAGGAGCTGCCAGCTGCCGCCTTATTCCGCCAGACGGCCCCAATCATTTCCTCGCGCTCCAGTTCGGAAGGTACGGCCTGCAGCGGCTCAGTGGGGGGCTGGGAAACCGTCTGCGTGCAGTGGCTGAATGTCCATTGATTGCGCAGTCACCTGCGGCGTGTCTGCGTAATGTGGTTCTTAGAATGACTGCGGGAGGCTTGACAGGGTAGCACCAAACGTTAGAGATCGTGGCCTCCGCTCTCACCCAGTTCTCCCCCTGCCGCTTTCACTCCCGCCCACGCGCCGTCCTCCATGGCTGGGATCATATTCCTGCACCAGTCCCGAGTATGCGCTCCTTCCTGTTGGCTGCACATGTTCCCGAGCACCCGCCCACGGCTCCTTTCTCTCGGACTCTGGCTTTGGATTCCTGCAAAGCCGCAGCTGCAGATCCAGCGGCCGACTTTTCATCGCAAGCTCGTACGGATCTTCGCTTTGGTGGTCGAGGGCTCTGCCGCTCGTTTTGACAAGCCTTCGATACATCTTCCTCTCAACTCGCATCCGAGTTTCCGGGGTTCTGTTACGCCGGTTGCTCCCCATCCTTCTTCAGCGCCAACGAGAGGAGGAGTGTGAATCTGCCGGTAAGGGGGTTCGCGGACGACGATGATGATGCGGAGCTGTTTCCGCTGCCGAGTGCTCTGGGGTCGGGGTCGAGAGGGGGGACTCCGACGCCGAGGAGTACGCCGAGTGCGAGCCCGCAGGGAGTTCGGCGGCCAGCGCGAGTGATGTGAGTGCGCATCTTCTGTCTGCCGGTGTGCATGTCAGCGGCGGTAATGTGAAGAGGCTGAGCCGGGGAACGCCTGTGTTGCCTAGCGCGATGAGGGAGAGGGAGCCGGTGCTTGTACCCTCGTTCTCGGCTGGCTCTATCCCAGATCGCTCTGAATTGAGCCTTATTATGAATGGCTTTGACCACGTCTTCATTCAGTGCCTCTGCATCCTTTCTGCCCACGCTTCCATCAGCCATGATCATAAATGGCCAGATACACCCGGGGTGACCAGTGCGTCCTCCAGCGTCCAGGATCCGTCCACTTCCGAGTCCCTTCTTTCATGCCTCGCATTGTCAAGCATTCCTTTGGCGGAAGACGTTCCGCGTTTCTATCTAATGCGGTTTACATCTGACAACGCGGCAGTCAATTCGGGCACCCTGTAGCGTCGCTAGGGGACCTTCACCTGGCCGTCGACAGGACAAAAGACCCTCTCGACCCCTCTGCGCGTGCTCAATTATCCTCTCTGAGTGCTCGCGACTGGAGGACCTTTTATTGTCGAGCTCCTCATTTTTTCTGCTCTACGCACCTCGGCCACCGAATGGTAGCCCTTGGTGAAGGGTATTGCTGCAAGCTCGTATGCCTTGTCGGCGTGTCCTAACACTAGCTCTCAATTACCTATATCTTCCGCGTCATACTCATGTCTTCGGGCCTTCTGCTTTCACATAGCTCCAGCATCTACCTACATTAGGTCTAGAAGTCCCTGTGGCAGCATCTCTCCGTCCTTATGCACTCTGACAGACGTTACGTCCACGATGGCAGCGCCCATGTTCCCCTACGTCGTGTCAATGACCTCCTTATCGACATAGCCATGAGTATTGTACTTCATCGGACCTGGTCCATCGAGCGACAGCTACTGGGACTGCGAGAAATCGCTTCCTGCACTAAAATCTCATATTCAGGCGAGATTTCATGAGAACAGAGGTTTCGCATGGGGAAAGTCTACTACTTTATGATTCCCAGAATTATCTGGGAAGAAGAACGCGATGTGTCTAAGGCATGTGACCGCGAAAGTCTTTCTCCGATAGCCTCGAGGCTTTTCTTTCACTTGTTTCGACGCTCGTTTTGCGGACCAAAACTGTCTTTTTGTATCAACTCATCTTCTTCAAAACTATCTACCATGCACCAAATCCGTTCGTCTCGGATATATTTCAATGCTCAACCGCCTGAACTCCCTCAATTAACTTGTTCAGTGGCCGATATTGGCCCGATATTCACAGTTCTAGAGTTCGTTGGAGCGAAGTGTTCGGGCAGTTCCAGTACTCGGGGGACTCCCAGAAGTTATACAGCATACCCATCATTAATTTAGCGACGTCTCTAGTCGTTGGACCTGTTTCCTCAGCACCAGCTCTGGCGGGCATTTCAGTGGTATCGACGAGTACTACCGAATTGCCTTGCCTGTCCTTTATGATTGAGCCGCCCCTGTGAAGTCCTCCGTATCAGTTTGCGTCGAAATAGGCTTCATGGGTACGTTCAAATAGTTGAATCTGCTCAGAATTTTGTCACCTCCCTGAGAATTGACAGTGTCCAATGCCGCTTATATGGATTTGGTCTGTTAGAAGTTCGAGGCTGCACTCCTCCTACTCAGTGTTCACCGGGGTCAGCGACACTTTTAATTGATCTACGGATTTCGGATGCTGAGTTAGCACACAGAGATTTCCATTCGTTTATCAACAAATCGGTTCTGTTTCAGCTGATTCATCTGACTTTCCTCCAAAACTCCACTCAAGATCAAATTGCCTGGCATTCAAGGATCCGAAGGTAGATACTGTTCGAGGCGAAACTTGAAAGATGGTGCGAAAAGCTGGAACTCGACACATTCAAGTCCTGACTGTCAACTAGGAATGATCACTGCTTCGCGCACTGGCTAAGATATCTGACAATATCTGGGGTAATCTCATCGTCTTGAAAGCACAATGATTCAGTCCGACGCAGAGCTGCGCCATACTGTTAAGACAAAGAATGGGGATCAACACACTATAGGCCGATTTGGACTTTGATTTGGAATTTGAACTGAATTTGAACGTCTCTCAGTAGTCCGTTGTTTCCTTCGAGTGATTTCGCCGTGCGCCTGTTGATCATTTAGTAGGCAGTGATTGTTGAACGGAAACTCAGGGTATGGTGGTATTCGATCGAGTATGATGTTGAGCGTGCAAGTAAGCATCACGGTCCTCCTATGTCCATCCACAGAGCCCGAGGGCTCAACCTTAAATCAGTGCCGGCGTACTTATTCGAGTCGGGGTTAGCGGTTAGCGCCACTGCCTTTCTTCGCGTTCCGGTTGTTTTGGTTGGCGCTGATAATGCCTCCGGATTGTTGACTTCGCCGGGTGCTCGGCTCAGAAAAGAGCGCCTTTGGAGATGCTTTCGGAACTTCAGGGGCTGTCACCGCCCTCACGACGCACCTCGTTCGAAGGCGAAGATCATGCACCGACCTTGCAAATTCGTGCATGCCAGAGGGACCTGGTGGGGCCGTTGAGCACTGAGTGTGCCTCTGAAGATGTCATCGTCGTCCAGCCCTACGCAGCACTGTTATTGGTAGGTCGTCTGTTTTGTTCATGCAAAAACGGGAAGAGCCGCTCACCCATGCCACCCAGACCAAACCCAGACTCGAAAATTCCAAAGCATAAATGAGGCATAGAAATGTGCTATGTGCACTGATTCGGGACATAGACGACCGCAGAGGAAGTGAACCGTGAAGGCTCGTGAAGGGGGGGGGGGGGGGGGGGGGGGTGAGGTGGATGGTCAAGACAAAACAAGCCAAACAGGGGTGTCATTCGTCAAAACACTGTCGCCGAGAGATCATGATCTTTCCCCATTCTGCTCTTGTTCTGCTCTTCCATCTCCCAGCCAGCAGTGCTGCAGTTCATCCGAATCCCCTACTAGTAGGCTGGCACACTGCTGGCACTCCCACAGGCAGCCAACGACCATACAACGTTCATCTGTGCCTCGTTCGGCTCTTTTGCCACACCGACCCCCCACACTTTCCCGTATCATCATAATCATTGAGCATCCGGCACAGGGATTTTTATGCTTGTTAGCTCTCGAGTTCTATCAAATTCTTACAAGATTCGTGTTCGTGCATTTAGTCACAATGACACTCTCCTGAAACCCTCGGAATCCGCTCCCGATACCGGCCATTTGCTTGAAAACGCCGTTCAAAACCGTGCGCTGAAGCTCACTATATCTGGCGCTGTTCTCCGAGTCGTCGGCCTTCCGGATGGTTATTTCAAGCTCCCATACCGTTCGGGCCATTCAGAATATTGCCAAGCTGTGTCTGCATACTTCTGGTGCTCATTCTTGTCCCTCCACGCAACACTGGCCCCATCTTTGCCACTAGTTGCGAGTACATTTCGCGCCTTGTCAAGATTGCAGCGATCAAGCATCTCTTTCCATTCAAAGGTCGGGCTTGCTGTCGCCTGAGACCTGTTAAGCTGGCCTTTTTCTCCGCACGATGTTACCCTTGAAGTGGCTCGACTGACGGGAGGGCGGCACAAATGATACTATTGTCCGAGTTCTTTCTCGAATGGACCTTATTGACTCGGACGCTCCTGCTACTGGACGATGTACTGGATCTACCAAATTTTTTCTACCCACCTCAGCCTGCGACCTGTACTTAATTGAAACCAATCAGCCCTTCGCAGACGTTCCGAGGTCGAGCTCATACGGTATCTTCGTCGCTCACAAGTACTTATGGCTCTGCGCAATCACGGTAAGACGAGGAAGTTCTCAAAGACTGGAGACACGAGGTGAAACAAGAGAACGCGAAAATTCATTTGATAAAATACAAAAAAACACCAGTATCTACGCGCACTTTTGGTTAGCTTCCGCCCGAAGGCGGTCGCCGTAAGCCCCCGAGCCTCGTCACGGCAGTGCGTCTCTCGAGGGTTCTCTCAACCACAAAAAAGAGGACGACATAAATACCCTCATCGCAACCAATTCCACCACCGACCATCGAGGCGCGCTTGCCTCCCACATCCTTGCTCAGTGCCTAGGGGTCTAACTTTGCAATCCACAACGCCGTCTTCGACTCCAGCCGGAAAGCCGCTCGAGGACACGCCTCAGCCGCTGCACCAGCCATCGTAGTCTCTGCGATTCCGGTGTTTTGTAATGGCGAGACCGTGCTGAGAGTAACGCATGATGAAGCACCATAGGGTTGCACTGCCAATTTCTCACAGGCTTCCAAACAGGCTTCCCATACGGCTCCACAGACCAATCCCCCTTCCGTATCGGTACACAAAGGCCTTGAGCACTGAGGGGATGGAGGTGGAGCGCCCTGGCATCGTTCGCAGTAAATCGACTTGAAATTAATTGGCAATGATGAGTAAAGTGGGCAAACAGACTCAGAGAAAATCTCACAGCGTAAACATCAAAGCTAGCGAGATGAATGTTTGAATGGACCAGACGCAAGAGTGGGAAGACGGACTCGCCTATTCATCTCCGAGTAAATTCGTCCCAGTGTCATGAAGGATCTATTTGGGATCTCATAAAGCGTTAGAAATAAACGGGATAGAGTATATAGTACACGCACCTTGTATCCTGCGCCGGTGAACGAAAGGTTAGCATATGTCGTACTGCGCAAGAAAAAGATTGACTAGCCTTGAGTGTGGGTGAGGGAGAACACGCGTCGCGCTAGTTCGGAACGCGCTTGCCACCCACGTCCTTGCTCAGTGCTTCCGGGTCAGGTTTTGCAGCCCACAACGCCCGTCTTCGACTCCGGCTGCGAAGCCGCCAGAGGACTCTCGCCTCAGCCGCCGCGCCAGCCATCATCGTCTCTGGCGATTCCGGTTCTTTGTGATGGCGAGACCGTGCTGGAGCTCACGCACAGTGAGCCACCGAGTCCCGCTGCCGATTGCTCGTCAGGTTTCCCAGACGGCTACCCATACGCCTTCCAGGCCAGTCCGCCTGCCGTCTCGGTACGCAATGGCCTTTAGCACTGAGGGGATGGAGGTGGGGCGCGAGCAGGTTGGTGACATTCGTGTTAGGTAGATCTGGACAACGGTGAGTAAACTGGGCGGGTAGGTATAGAGCGTATCGCACAGAATATGATTGAAGCTGGCAAGAGAATGTTGTCAAGGTGGAGACGCAAAGGTAGAAAGACAACTTGCCCAGCCATCTCGTTTAGCTTGTTGAACTCGTCGTGGGGACACGGATAATCTATCTGGGCCTTCTAGGAGCATTAAAGATAGACGAGATACAGTATATATTGTATAGACCTTCTATCGGATATCCTGCGCCAAGGCATGGAGAGTCAGCATACGGTGGGCATGAATAAGAAAATGCGACGCATTGGCAACTTGGTCGAATTGTTCTAGAAGTCGTATTGGGAGCAGCTATAGGCCGGTGAGATCTAATTACAAACGTTTTCGTAAACTCGCCTAGGCGGGAGAAGCACATAACTTACCGGAGAACATGGAAGTTAGGAGCAAGAGGTGTTCGGACATTGCCGAGTCAGTGTTTGCTCAGAACAAACAAACGCCGTTGATAATTATATTATTAAACTGAAAATCCTCATGCAACGACGGTCACCATGCAAAACACTCTAGATACGACGACATTAGAAGGAATTCTGGCTCAACTTATCGATGATTACTCTGAAGACGAGGAGGTCACGAGCAGCTATCGCCAGGAAGTAGCGGCTCTGAGCTCAATCCCCGGAAAATTTGAAGAAAACGGAAAAAATGGGAAGGGCGTTAGGCCAGATGATATTTCAGCAACAACTCAGGATTGCTATTGGATACAGCTCTTCTGCTTTCTCGTCGACAGTCCGTCTGGCTCGCTTTTTGCTCGTTTTGCAATGTTCAATCCAAAATTCAGACTATCAGTCAACACCTTTTTGAATCGAGTGCCCTGCTGCCGCTCGTTATCTCCCTCGCAGCTACAACCAAGAATGGTTGTCCCAGCTATGAAACGCCGTTTCAATTTGCGGCTGAAAAGGTTAAACCGCTTGTGGATGGTTTTATTGCAGCACTAGAAATTCATGGGTGGGACTCAAATATATAATCTTCTCGCAATTATATTCAATCCGGTCGTTTAGCTTGATGGCGCCAGCTCCTCAAGCCTCTGACTCCGAGTCTACTGCATCCCCGGCATCGACTCCTGCTCCGGCGACGGAAGAAGAGCAAATTGTTGAGTTTTGGACAGACTCGTCAGGTTCGAAGAAGGTAAAATACATGCCAGTTATCCGGAATGGGAACTGACTATGTTTCCAGACAAAGTTTTGGTCGCAATACTTTCAGTAGTTTTTAGTCGATATGTATGATAAAAACATGTTGATCCAACTTGAAGTTGTTATGTGTTTGTTCTCTTCTTCGACAAGACCACCATCACCCAACGCCCGCGTCCGAGTCGCGTGGAAACCCATCGGACTTGCGTCGTCCGCAGAAACTTATTTATTTATCTCCCGCAATGGACGCGGAGCGCGTTCAAAACGCTATTCTGTCGCGGATGGACCTCAAGTCATACAAGGTCGCTCGATTATTACGCATGAACTCGCCAGCAATATGCGCGGAAGCCCGTTCAGAAGAGGGGAGAGCAGTATTTCGTGGTATAGGAGCCTCTGCGCTGGAATACTTCTTTGGCAGTCTGCTCAGAGACTGGCCGTTCACCCCTGAACAATACGATGTGCGCAAACCATTCCCCCTTGCAACATGCTTCCGTGCCTCACGATTGATCAAAGATTGTCGAAAAAGCACTCAAGAGCGACCTGGTGGTGGCCCGCGTTTTACTTGGGATGGGGGTTTATCAGAATGTCAAGCCGTGTCCCTGGTTTGAGCTTTCATCGCCCGCTCCCAAGGCCGCATTGGAAATATTTATTGGCGCTTACATCGTTTGGGTACCGGACGACGGCGCACGGAGACTCCAAAATTGGTTCCTCATCCTTTTCACTCCTCTCCTCACAGCGGCCGCACATGCGCTGTGGGTTGGTTTTTATTCCGAGCGTGGTTTTATTCTTACCAAATTGCATAGAGAGTCGCGCTTCCCACCAAAGAAGCCGCTCATCGACATCACCTGCCTCAGCGAACTCGACAGAAAGCTGGCGCGTCGTGGTTCTAGCGTCAAGGCGAAACAGGGTAGAGTTTATTTCGTTTGACTACCTGAACATTATATGCTCAATGTTTTGAATAGCGCTCAAGCCAAAGAATGTCAACAACCAGTCTACCCCGCCACTCGCAGGTGATTTTGTTATTGTGGTTCTTTGCCCATGCTAATTTCTTTTCAGATATCAGCAACGCTGGCAAGAAGGTGCCCTCCGCAGGCAAGATATCTAGGAATCGCGAGAACATCCGCCCCGCGCCCTACAAGCCTCGTATGCGCACTTCGGGTACAAGCTGATAATATCTCCCAATTACTTCCAGCTCGCCTCGCTCATCTCGCTTCCTTTTAGGTCCCCCTGCCGCGTCCACAACAGTGCAGCCCACCTCTTCTTCAACCCCTTGTGAGTCTGTCGCGTCCTTCCAACTTGGGTAATAGCCGCAGCTGATATGCCCTTGACCAACCCTTGACTAGCCTCCCCTGCTTCCGATCCATAGATTTTCGTTTTTTTACGATAACATACGATATCTTTCTCCTGGGACATTCAACGTTGGGCCATATCAGGACTACTATACGAGTACACATTCTATCATCTATATACACGGCATGCGTCGGTACAGTTACGATACACTACACTACTACTACTACTTACTCCCGTTTACAAATAAATTGTTCCGTTCGTCCAAGTTTTGCAGTCCAGCCAGTGTAGACTTGTTCGTGGTTATGCCGCTTCTCTTTCTATGTGCGGAACTGAAGTAAATATTGCGCCGCGATTGTCGCTTGAGTTTGTTTGAAGGAAAATCTCCGTCGTTTGGACGCCGCGGCCGCATCGACCAGGATGGTTGTAGATTGGCAATTTTCTGTCAGGTCAAGTAGAATTCTCTTGACGCGTATCGAGCAACAATTTAAATTACTGAACCAGACAGAGTTCCGTTCGTTTTGCTGCGTCGGGAGGCCCGTGGTTCAAATTTTTCTTGCCCTAGGTGTAAACAGAGCACTGCGGCGATGAGCTTGTGGGAGTCGAACGTTGAAGGACGGATCACAATGCGTCTTTCGCCGTCGACCATCACGGAGCCTCTCCTGGGATCCTTTCTTGCTCCGAGTTCTTTGTGTATATAAACCTGTCGATTCCGTAGCTAGTTCGTGGAACATTACGCCACTCACCCTCGTCTTGACGATGTTTTCTACATATACCCGGAACTGGTCGCCCCAATAATCTGGCCGACACATCGCGTCTCCTTGTTCATGGACTTGAATCGAATCGACACATCGAAGAATCCAAAAGCGCCGGTGCATTATAGGTGTCAGTGCGTTTACTCTTAACTATACATAAATAATCCAATGTAGAGACTGTGAGGAGGTGAGTGCTAAATAATTTAAACTGGATACATAGATGGAAAGCAAACGCGGATCGAATAAAGATTCTCGCTTGCTCCGTGTCGTAGAATAGGATACACCGCTCAGCAAGATCACTTGCGGAAACGTAGCCATGTGAAGAACAAGATGCAGGCAATCTAGCGGAGATCAATCAACACCGAGAAGAGCAGCGTCAAAGAAAGAACGTACGTCGAACCCTATGTAGGCAAACATTAGCCCAACATCTCTCCAGTGGTGGTCGTAGAAGATGCTGAATGCTGCCTCGAATAACTGCAGATGCAAGTCAGCGGATGCTCCGAAGACAGGGATATAGGACCATCATACCTGATCAGTGGTAGCGGTAGGACAGAATTGGCAACCCGTAGTCGCGTTCTCGTTCGTCAAGTAACCACCCGCAAAGGACATGTATGCTTCAAAGTATTGGCCACAAGTCTGTCCGGACGGGGGGTTGACCGTCACCAGCTCAATGGCGCTGCATACGATGGGTTTACGGCCGGTCGCTGCCATGAACTCATCAACACATGTGGCCCAATATCATCGAGAATAAAAGGGATATACCTTGTCCGATCGTCGCCTCGATAAAGTATGTGAAAGGAACCACTTTGTTGATCCATTTCCAACCACCGAGCTGACCAGCTGGCTGTATCACTCCGGAGCTATATTGGTTGGATCAGCCGGGAACGGAAAACCTCAATATGAGCAGCGTACAATGTAGCAACGAGTGAGAACATAAAGCTGAACGACAGTGCTGCGATTTCGGCGTTGGGTGACATGGCGGCGGTCGCCTGGCCAAGCGTGGTGTACCACAAAGGGAAAACGATACCCATCATCTGAAGAGGTATGAGTACAACCATGAGTCGAGTTAGAAGATGATACGCACGAGGAAGGAGAACGCGGCACGGGCACTGTCGAACCCGCATGTCCAATACCTATATTTTGGACGTTAATGACGCACGATGCGGGGACGATGGAGACTACAGACCATGTCACAAAGTATAAGGTAGAGCCGAAGATATTCCACGGCAATTCCGTAAACAGTTGAGAGGCGATCAGCGCGGTCCAGCTGTAGAGTCTCGTGGGTCCTTCGCGCACTTCGTAGATCGAGCGAATGTCAAGGAAGGGGATCTGAAGTTGGTTGACAAGAGGCGTAGCTAGAATGGTCGACATGTAGAGCGACTATGTAAGAATTGAGCGAGAGATAAAGATATTGTGACCCGACAGACGTACGAGTAGAAGGTTTTGGTATCCCTGCTGCGAATTCTCTTGCTTATAAAACGAGAACTACAATAACAAGATTGGATCAGTCACAATGCGTTAGGCGTTAGACAGAGACGCACCCCTAGGAAGATACCGGCCATGATGTTGAGGGATACTTTCGCGATGATATAAACTGGCTAAAAGTTCGTTAGACAAGGCCAGAACGGATGTGACGGGAACGCACATCTCGCCAGCGGGCCGTCAGGTCGCGCTTGTAGAGAGCCGCAAATTGCTGGAACCACGACGTCGCGTAAGTTGATGTGAACGTCGCCTGAACAGCCCCTCGAGTCCGGCCTTGAGCGTGAATCCGTTCCAATTCTTCCCGCGCTCGTCCAGACTCCGGTGCTCGTCGCCAAACGGCTTCCCAATCTTGTTCACTGGTCGCAGTTGCACCGGCACCGATCACATCGAGCATGTACTCAGCTCTGAAACGATATTGAGGTTTTCCCGAGTCCGCAGAAACGAGTGGTTAGCTTACGGGTTTTCGGCTGAAGAACAACCCCGTGCGCCATTCGACTCGAGGTAACCAAGCAGAGTACTTGAGTTTGGGCCGATGTCCCCGAAGTATACGACCTGCCCGCCTTTCTTGAGAAGCAGGAGTCGATCGAACATCTATCGGCTTGTTGAGGAAAACCGACATCCCATTGCACAATGGTACGTACCTCGAAGAGTTCGGCTGAAGGCTACTATATCGTCAGAGTTATGTCACCGTCAAAGCTGAACAATTACCTGATGAATACTGTACAACGTTCAGCTGCTATCTCAGAAAGACACGCATGAATACTTACGTGCACAGAATCGCCTGGCCGCTGGCAGCAAGTTGCTTGAGGAACAACATGATCGCCCATGCGCTCTGCGAGTCCAGACCGGAGGTAGGCTGGAACGAGGAGGCGTGAGATCAAGTAGAATGACGATAGGGATGAAGTATTCACCTCGTCCAGGAACAGAAGAAGTTTAGGCTTTAGCAGGCATCAGAATACTGTTAACCCAGCACGAAACAGAAACATACCTTCGCAGCCAACTCTACACCAATGGTAGTCCTCTTCCGATGTTCGATGCCTAAACTTCCAACCGACGCATCCGCAACAGCATCCAGCCCACACATCTTCAGACATTTTTCAACGCTTGATAAAAAAAATAACGATGAGCGACCAGCATTCGCGAGAAAGAAAGAAACAAAGACATACTAAGCAACCTTCTCTGCCCACGGAACAGAGGCAGGTTGGCGAAGCTTGGCGGAGAACAGCAAAGCGTCCCGAACAGTGTCCGTCGGTACATGCGTATCCATCTGCTGAACATACCCCGTCTGCGACCTAAAATCACGCGGCAAAGGGTGCCCATTGACGAATCGCTCGCCCGTGACAACGCCCGTGGTCGTCCGTTCAGCCAACACGTTCAGCAACGTCGTCTTTCCAGCGCCAGATTCACCCCTGTCAAAGATTGATCAGTTACACGGAGAAAACGACTCGAGGACATGGGAAACGTACATGAGAGCGGTGAGCGTCCCAGGAGCGACGTAGCCGGCAACATTATCCAACAACTTGCGGCTGGTGACGCCCTCCTCCTTGACAGGAACCTCGTAGTTGATGTTCTGCCACGAGAAGACGTTCGCCATAGGTTCCGCGGCTGAAAGCGCCTCCTTGGTCTGCGCCTGGCGCATCGAGTACACTGAAACATCATCGACATTGGCCATCTCAACATCCTTCCCCTTGCTCTCGACGACAGCAGCAGCCTTCTTCGACCCGCGTTTGAACAAAACAACAGGCGTCGTAATCGACGAGGCGGTGTTGAACTCCGTGATAACGAAATATGCGATAACGAACGCAACAGTAAACGTAGCGACGATCCCGACGTTCTATAGAAAGCACGATCAGCGCCGTCGTCAGTCAAGCAAACCAGACAAAGGGACGTACGAGCCATTGATTGCTGAAGAAATACCCAAACGACAGCGCGATGAATTTATTTCCGTCGACAAAGTCTTGACCGGCAACCGAGCCCAAAGTGGCGCAAACTTGGTTATCGAGGGTGATGTTCTCGTAGCCGGGCCCCTGAGGAACCAACGCAGCGCACGATCCCCGGAGAGTGTGAAACTCGTTCGCCATGAGGGCCTCAAAGGCGTATCGCAACGGCTACAAAGTAATCAGGACAGATATAGAATAGATTTCAGAGAAACCACCAACGTTAATATACGTGATCCACCGTAACGCTCCAATCCTGCGCGAAGAAACGATGCGTTAGTCGTGTACAGAGAAGCGTAAATTTGAATATTCACATGGACTACATCAAGATATCATCAGTCAAAACATCGAAACAAAACAGCTATGCAGCCACGTACTCGTTTGGGGAGCGTGTATCCGGTATAAACGACGAAAGCGAGCACAACGATCCCAGAGACGGCTTGTGCATTCGCAATAGTCTTGAACGCAGCAGACGTCGCCCGGAAGAACGCTTTCATCACAATCGACATGAAGAACAAGAACAGGAAGAAAATACTGCGCCGCCGCGTTAGCGAACGTCCATCGATTGAACAGAAACAAAGAGAACGCTTACAAGAATTGTTCCGGCGTCCGTTGCAACCCCGCGAGGAAGTACGTGGTGACACCATACGCAACGGTACCGAAAAACGACAATGGTAGATCCACGAGCGTGAGTGCCACTGCCTCGACGAAGGGGTGGTACAGTGCCGCCTTGTATTGCCGGAGGATGATCGGCCGTGTGGCGAATAGCGCTGGGAGTTCCGCCATGCTCGCGACGGCGGATAAAAGAAGAGATCTATGAGTTACCGTAAATGTGAAGCGTTGGCCAACAAAGGTGATAGTCAACTCACACAAAGATGAGACCACCACGACTGAAAAACGCCGAAGTGGATTGCGGGGATTTTAAAAAAACAGTTCCGTCTAGGAGATTTTAACATGATCAGCGATGGGTCAATCAAACGATATGACTCTGCGCGTACAGATTACACCCTGAATAACAGAGGCACTAGGAAAATAGCGTTCAGGATCTATGTTGCCGGGATTCCGAAGCAGATTCGATGATACTCACTTAATATTAACCATCGTAGGAGCGAGGGAGCCCATCATAATCTGCACGCGCCGTATCGTCAACGCGCGCGCCTGCATCGCGATCGAGGTCATAAACGCTCTACAAAAGCGTGATCAGAACCAGCCGCACACAAGAAAAAAGAAACCACAACGCACGAAGTCCGCCTCGTATGATTCGCATGCTCAGCCTCCGCACTCCTCTGGTACTGCATCGCGCGCTCCTTGTTCTCCGCGCACTCCTCGTTGTATTCCGCGATTTCGTCGCGGTTATCCTGCATGAGTTGGGAGTTTGCGAAGTGCTTGGCGAGATCGGCTGATGTGCGGGGCCGCGCGCGGTCTTCTGCGGGTGACAGTCCGGGGCGGACGATCCGGCCGACGGGGTCGGTTACCTGTTAAGTCAAGTAACAAACACATGAATCTCGAGTTTCGACCTCGAGAACCAAATCCATAGGAAAGACGCACCGAAACCAAGAAATCCGCCGTCGTCTGCCGCTCCGCTTGCGGTACATACCCAAGCGACAGGAAATACTCCCGCGCCTGGTCTGCGCGCCCGAAATACACCATGCGGCCCTCGCTGATGACGCACACCTTGTCGAAGAGCGCGTACAGCGACTCGGAGGCCTGGTATATCGACACAATCGTGGTCAGGCGGCTGACGTCCGTAGCAATCCGCAGCGCGCGCCCGAACTCGAGCGCCGTCGAGGCGTCTAGGCCGCGAGTCGAGCTGGGTACAAAGCATAGTGATTAGCGGAATGGAAGGAAATCGAAATATGAAGGAAGGAAGAGGAAGGAATGAATCTTACTTATCCCACGACCCAAGCCTCATCCTCGTAGCCAACGCCTCCGCAATACTAACTCTCTTCTTCTGCCCCCCACTAATCCCACGAATCACCTGGTCCCCCACCGGCGTCTTCCTCACCCCCCTTAGCCCAAAAATCGTCAACAGCATCTCCACCATCGAATCCACATACTCCGTCCTGCTTTGCCCGATCATCCTCGTGCGCGCCTGCGGTGCTCTTAAGCGGGTGGAGAACTGCAGCGTCTGTTCCACGGTGAGCGTGGGGAAGTGCAGGTCGTCTTCGGGGCAATATTGTACGTCGCCGCGGTAGTGTTGCGCGATGTCGAGGGGGGTGAGGGCGTCGAAGTGGACGTGGCCGGTGATGGAGTGGTATTCGTCGGTTTGGTTGGCGAGGGTTTTGAGGAGGGTGGAGCAGCCGGAGCCGGGGCGGCCGAGGACGACTGGGGGTGGGTGTGTGATTAGTGAGGAGGGAAGGAGGAGGGAGGAAAGACGCACGGAGCATTTCGCCTGGACGGACCACGCCGGAGAAACCTTCGAGGATGTTACGCAGGGGAGGATGGCGCATGCTGCTGACGGCTTCGACCATCGCCACGGGATTGAGCATGGAGCCGACGGTGGGCAGATACGAGGCGGAAGCGCCCAGACCGACTACTCCGAGGTCCTGGAAGGCGACACCCAACTCACGGCTCTCTACATGCGCCTCCTCCATTCTGCCATACGTTATGTTATTTAGATACACGAACAACAAGACAGTGACACGCACTTTCCCTGAATGAACTTCAAGGTCTTCTCAAAGTCAAAAGGCTCCGGCTCGTGCACGAGCGTGACATTGGATTCGCCAGAGATGGGCTGGAGGTTGGAGTATCGTTTCGACGAGCGGCGGGAGTTCCTCTTGCTCGCATTGCTGATGTTACGGTGCAGCTCTTGCACACCGGCAGGATCAAAGTAATCGACGGAGACACGGACGCTCGATCTCCGTGCTTCTCTCGACCTGCGCGCCTCTTCTCGAGACTTCCGGGCTTCCCCGAATTGGTTTTTGTCTGCTTTTGGGGATTCTAAAGGAACGGCGAATGTGGGCTGGTAGGTCATAACAACGGGTTCGCTCGAAGGGCGGCGGCGGTGGCCGCGGGAGGAGGTGGAGGACATTGAGGCGAACGAGGTGCGGTCCTCGGGGCGGTCCATGGCGCGCTGCAAGACGAGGGAGACGGTGAAGGTGAAGGGTTGGGGCGGGTAAAAAAAAGTCGGAGATTGGTGGAATGCTGAAAGATGCGGAAATGGAAGACAGAGAGAGACGTAAAAGCAGCGTAAAGGAGCGTGAGGCAGATAACATATCACATAGACATCAGCTTCCCCGGTCGATGATAGCTCCCTCAGGTATTGGTCGTCATGCTGCTGCTTCTCGGTCACCTACGCTACTCCCCAGACCATCCATCACCTAGGGCGCTAATATTATCCAGTCATGTCGGACGCCATTGTGATACCTGGAAACACGGAACCACCGATACGACCGATCATCCGAGTTCATTTGAAAAGAGTGCTGTAGCCACGACTCGATTATTTTGCAGCTCTTGAGGTCAACGAGTTTCAGCTTGAGCTTGAGGGGCTAGTAGCTTAGGGCCTAGTCCTGGACAATGCGGATGTCGCCGAAAGCGAGAAAAATATTGACAGGCAGCGATCAAACACATCACCAACAGCGATCAAGATCATCAACCCACCTCCAACTCCGTTGTCCTCGCAGATTTCCGGTTCCGACGCGTGGGTCTCCGCCATTCACCGCCGATCAGACGCAAAGGCGCCCACTGCTCTTGACTCCAACTTCAATTGTCTGAGGCGACCATGGAAGCAGACTGGACACCGACGACGAGACCCCGCGCCAAGACTCCAAAGGGACATTCATTCAGCATTTCATTCATTCTGAACTGAATTCTGCTGCGGCGTCCCGAGGTTCAGGCCCGTTCAGCGACAGACTGGGACAATCTGGCCATGGATATCGGCGTGGGGCGAAGCGAAGAGGATTTTCTTGGGCTGTGATCCCGATTTTCCAACTGGAGTTTTTGGAGTTCCTTCCTTCCTCGAGCGCCCAAGCTGGTACGACAGACTCTCATCTCGACAGTGCTGGAGTCGGCTCGCAGTACTGTCGCCACGACGTCGACACGCCATACCAGCATTAGATATTCCGAGTATCGTCTTCCGGCGCCGCGCCCATTTCGGCTGGACTTGACGAAACCTTCGGTGCAAAGGATTGAATTAGCTTTGATCTTTTCACCGTGGGGTTCGAGTCTAGCTCTTCTATCTCTCTTTCCGCACCCCATATGGCATTCTCCACGTCCCCAGCTTACCACATGCCAAGCCCTTCGTGCCATGGCCATCCCCTGCCATCCCTACATTCCTTTGGGATGCCAGGCCGTGCAGAGAAAGTCCAAGAAAGTCCACACCCAACTCCGCCGGAAAGCGCATGCACATTGCACATCCGCGGGGCATCCGATCCGACGACACCCTTCTCCCAATGCGACAAGCCCTGACAAGCCCCGCGGTGTATGGTCGCTTGAGGCGGCGCGTAGTATCTTTGGGGCCAGCGGAGAAAGCCACGACTGCCAGTGCATAGCTCACAGTGAGTTTGGTAGTGCCTTTCAGGTTTGAACTCCAAGGCGTCCAGAATGGCGCCGAGAATGTCTGGGAAACGAGCTCAAAGGCGCACATCGTGAGCGAGAGCATTTTCCTCGATGAAGCTGGAAAAATAGCTCGTTCTGGGTTGCCGCCAAAAACAGCGAAATCCCCCACTGTTCATCGAAAATCATCTGCCCCAAAATCAAAAGTTAGTGTCATGAAGATACGCGATGATAGTGGACGCACCGAAAGCGAAGTCTGGAGAATTGAAGAGCTATCAAGTTTTTGACCATATGGACGAATTCGAAGGCGGAATAGACCTGCGATGATATCGCGCACGCCTGGGCTGCCAAACGAACTGAAGACGGAGACGAGGGATCGCCCGATAAGCAGCGGCGACAATCTCGAGAAGCGGCGCAGTTGGCCAAAAGTCTGGAGGGATTGAGGGCAATATATGCGCGTGGCTGAGGACGAGGAGGACGTCTGAATCTCTCAGTTGATTGTTCAAGACCCAGGTGTTCTGGGCTACGATCGAGCTGGCTTTGAAGTTTGGGATAGAAAGCGACACGGCCATGAAGATATTTGTCGTCGCATTCCGCGGGGCGCGATGGTGTGGTTGTCGAGGAACCGCATGGAGAAAGGCGAAGCATTATCGTAAGAGATGGCGCGGCGCGTCGGACAGTATCGATGATCGTGAGCGGGGAAGAGACAGATACCAAGAGTGGGGCGTTGCCAGGCAGCCTCCGACACTCCTCCGACATTAGAGCTGGAGTGAAGGGCCGATACGGTCCTACAGTAACGGCCCTCGGAAGTTGACAGGATGCATGATGCTTTGAGCTTGTTTGTTCGCTCGCCCTTGCCACTTGAACACAACCCGCCACGACGCCGTGAAACCCAAACATCCTCGAACCGTCAAACTACTCTCGCCATTCCAAATTGACTGCGCACCATACTTCTCTCGAAATCGCTCAACATGACTTCCGATCTATCCGAACAAGTCCAGCAAGCCGTCCTCACCCTCATGGACAAACGAACATTCAAAGCCGACAATCTCCTCAAGGTCGAGTCGGCGGAAGCTTGGGCAGACGCCAAAGCAAACCCGGGAAGTCTGCGTGTCGTTGGCCAATCTTGCTTGGACATCCTTGTCGGGGAAGTTCTCATAAAATACGTCGAACTGAATCGGAAGGACAATGCCAGTCACTACACAGTACGCACGTATTTATGTAAATAGTCGCTATCGCCTCGTGTGTTCACCCCTTCATCGCCAGATCGTCGAAGACGTATTGAAGAGCGATATCACGATAAACCACGTTCTCTTCGCCGCCGGAGCCTACCAAAACGTCCCGCCCTGTCCGTGGTACGGGATGACCTCCGATATGCCTGCCGCTTCCTTCAAAGTCTACCTGGGGATGTATTCTGTGGAAATCTTCCGAGTCAAAGAAGCCAAGTCCCCGAGGCCTACTACTGAGAACGACGACGACGGTGTATCGCTGGAAAAAATGGATCTTTGGTTCAAGTCGATCTTTGAGAGGCTTGCGGATGCGGCGGTGGCAGCTCTGTGAGTAGCATTCTTGTCATCTCTATCATTGCTGAGGCTAACCTTGCGTAGCCCATAAACTGCCAGTTGAAGTGAGTCAACCTTACCAGGACCTGGACAACTTTGTTCGTGAATTCAAAGTAGATTTGTTGCGCACTACTGATGCATTTCGACTCTAGGCGGTTGGGTTGGATCGATGCGGCTATGATTGGTCGCGTCTAAATAATTTTCTTCTGTAACGGAACTCGATTCGAGCTATAGGTATACCAATTAAATGTAAATTCGCGGTGATTTGAATTGCCTAATAGAAGTCTGAGGCTTATAGACTCTATATACTGCATCCCCTGGTTTCGCTCGTTCCGAAATTGAGTGTCGCGAGTTACAACTACTGAGTCTGCGTGGCCGCCGCAAAAACCCTGACGTATGCTGACGACGACTCCCGGCTGGGCTGAGAGACCCTTGGCCAAAAAGATTAAAACATCTTCAATCATCCTTAAACTCACAATAAGAAAAACGCGTGCAGGAGGAGAAAAGACGGGAGATTCCCGGAGAAGGGAGGAAATGAGGATGATCACGTGATCGCGACGCAATCGCCCCGAGGCCTGGTTTGTTTCCCGTCCAGCCACGACAGTGTTAAGACGGCTTCGACTACCAGTGGTCGACGGACAATACCCTGAATTTCGACGGCGACGGCTCCAAATTTGCAAGAGTGTAGTGAGTAGTACTTCGAGAATCGAGGCTCGAGCCAGATTGGGGCTGAATTTTTCGGATGGCGCGTAGGTCGATGATTAAATACTCAACGTGCTTCAAGTTATTTTCCGGCGCTTCCAATGCTAATTCACCCCGCAGGTAACATGTCAATGTTCCTTGCCAACTACACCTCAATCCGTTCATCTAAGTAACCGCTGCAAGCGATCGTCTGGTCCTTGTTCTTGTTCGCGGAGGGAACAGTCTCGAGACTTTGCTCTCTCCTCTGTCGTTTGTGGCTTTATCACCGAGCTTTGTTTTGGAAAAGGGTCTCTCATACGAGTAGTATGATCCAAAAATCTCGAAGCCTCTCAAAACTCATTCAATCGCTAGCGCTAGTTCCAATAACTGGAGCATTCTGAATCGACCTCCAGATTCCCAAGACCCCTCACCATCTACGTCGCGTCGGGGCCAGGCTCAATCGTCGCTGAATATAGTAGGTAACAGCCCGAAAGCTTTCAAGTTTAAGATGTTGTCCAGCGGATCGAGGCGATCAGGCATGCTTCCCGTTTAGCGTTGGAGGGAGACTGGGCTTCGATGCGGGGATGCGGGTGTGGGGTCGGTGGTTATGTCCTGCTCAGCGATCTTAACACGGACCTGATAATCCCTCTTTCCAGCACACCGTCTCAACGTTCGAGCTGAATTTCCAATCGAAGGGGGCGTGCAACCGGGCACGTCAGGAAGCAACCCTCGCAAACATTTGCGAAATTGGCTGGAGGTCCGGCAGCCTTTACATAAGGTCTCGTTGGAACCAGCTTGATCTCAATCCGCGCTGACATGTTGCCTCGAATCCCAAGGGTTTCTTCAATGCTGTCGACCACGACTCGGAAGACCAAGTGAGAACCAGCTTACCTTCGCTCAGGCTCCTCAGGCTAAGCGGTTCAGCGTTGCGTCTGTATTCCTTGACCTTGCACCTAACGTGTGATGCAGGGCTTCAACGTTGAAAATCAAACCGACGAGGAGTACGCTGGTCGAACACAATACCGGTGTATGCTACTTACGAGCCTGGAAGCAGTTGGCGGTCCTGACCTCGGCCGTATTTGAAAACTCAAACGGCGACGCACCTTAAGATTTAACGAGCCTTATCGCGATTAGCTCGTAAGTGACTTAAGATTTAACGAGCCTTATCGCGATTAGCTCGTAAGTGACTAACCTTTTCTACCGAGATCTTGGCTGGAGCTGACAGTGACAATGCCACCTAGACGGTATAGCTTGGCGATTTCAGCAACATCTGCATGAAAAGAGTTTTACAGGTGTTTGTGGAAAGAATTGAGGAGCGCCTAAACCGGGTGACTAGAAACACTCAAGGCGGATCTGACAGTGAGAGTCGGGGACTCCTCCAGAGTGTTTGTGGGACTGGAAGGGTTCGGGGGATACTGGGCAGGATATTGCTAAGAACTGGCTGGACACGAACTGACCTTTGCTCAGGGTCGGCCCCAGCACGCACCTGAAGGTTCCCGCAGAAGTCCCAGTTTGGGGGTTGGTGAGTATGTCCCGGATAGTTTCTGCTAAGTTCTTCAAAGGGCTGACAATGCCGACCCATCTAGCTACTTGACTCGGCAACATCTGCGCAAGGAAGAAAGTTCCAAGCGATGTTTTTGAGAAGACTTGAGTCTGCGCGCGAGTGCCACATTCGGAGTCAGCTACTAAATAATTGAGATGCACGGAGTCCGATAGAGCCAGCACGCCGCAGAAAGTGGCAAAAGGCTTCCTCCGTTTGGGAAACGAATCGGTGAGCGTTCTTGTGTACGTGAAACGAGTGAACTCACACATGCGACGCAGACCTACCCTGCTTGCCATTGTGGTTTGCAGATTCGGTATGGCGGCAGGAGCGGTTTGCTCAACACAAGAAGGGGAGGATTCAGAAAAAGGGTGGGTGAGAGTCAAGAGGAAGAGCGACCAAACAGGGGTGG
This sequence comes from Favolaschia claudopus, assembly GCA_037176885.1. Taxonomy (NCBI): domain Eukaryota; kingdom Fungi; phylum Basidiomycota; class Agaricomycetes; order Agaricales; family Mycenaceae; genus Favolaschia; species Favolaschia claudopus. The sequence continues at coordinate 151,226 of JAWWNJ010000159.1, read as the reverse complement.
CAAATCACAGACGCCCGAGACATCACATCTTTCCCCATTCTGTTCCTCCACTTCTTTCCGTCTCCCATGTCAGCCCGTGTCCTCAGCTCTTGTTTCACGGCGGCGTAATTTGAAGAACTCGACGATGTCGACTCGGAAACATCATTGTACATCCGCAAATTGGTGTATCCATTAATCGATAAAACTTGACACCCCGCCAGGCCTTTCTGACATCCCACTGACGATATCATCGACGTCCGGCGGTTTCCTGTCTCGAGCCTCAGAAGATCAAGTGTGTCGCGCTGTCGCACTTGGTATATACTCAGCCTCAGACACTCAGGAGCTCCCTCGATCCGAATTCACTTGACACTCCAGCATCAGCCAGATTCAGCCTTCGCTCGTTATACCGCCCCTAGTGCCCCGTCGGGTAGGTGCGAGATTGACGTCCCGAATTCGAAACACTTCAAGCAACCAAATACCAGGCTGCAGGTACTCAGGGTGTATGAGGCGGCGCCATGATAAGAGGCGCCCATGATAAGAGCCGTCCTCTTCCTCATCGTTCCGGCTCCGAGCCGGTGGGTGTGCGTACGGTGCCTACTCATGATACTTTCTCGTCAACACCGACCCCATTCATCGCCCTCTGCGAGATGCCGACTACGCGGTCAGGGAGTCCCTCAATTCAAAAATGCTATGCGCTTTCGTTGTTCGTTATCTGTAACAGGAAGGTGCCATATAGAGAACTCTCTTTCAAAGGTTCGATACGTTTTCTGAGGAGCTAGATGCAATGCTGACCCTTCCCCGGCAGGATTCTGGCTCGGGGTCGATTCGGATGAGACGTGGGCGGTCTTCAAGATTTGTTTTCGTGTCCGTACGTAGAAAAATAATCTGACACGTTTTAGCTCTTTCGTAGATGACTTAGCCTGACTCTGAGCGACCGACATTGCGGACTCGAGGAGAAAACAAAACATTTATTTCGCACAAAAATACAATATCTTGGCGTACATCTTTAAGGCTGGTCACGGTGAAGGTGTGAGATTTCGCCAGAGGGATCAGAAAATCGAGACGAGTACTGCGCTCGTTCGGAGAACGGGTGAATTTCATCATGGCTTCGTGGAGATGCTGAAGGTGGAGGAGGCTCGATACAAGGAGAACCGATGCAAATCCGAGATTTATTCAAAAAGATACAGAATGTCGGTAGCTACGCGCGATGTTGGTTGGTTTCCGCCCAAAGGCAGTCACCGTAAGCCCATGAGCCACGTCAAGGCCTCGCGCCCTCATGGGTTCTTTCTACCACAAACAAGCAAGTCGACAAAATATACCTCAACACAACCTAATCCACCGCCCAACCGTCGAGGCGCGCTTACCGCCCATGCCCTTGCTCAGTGCCTCCGGTAAAGTGCAAGCCTCCACAACGCCCGTCTTCGACTCCGGTCGAGAAGCCACCAGAGGCAGCCGCACGGACCATCGTCTCTGGCGATTCAGGTGAGTAAGAGCGAGTACGTGCAACGTGCAACACCGGGTCTCAAGACATGTCCTCGCATACCGCATGCGGCATGGTCCTCAGACAGTCAGGGTGCTCTCCCAATGTCCAGAATTACCGGTCGCCTGCCCTATCGGTAAACTTGACCCGTTGGCACTGAGGGGGTGGAACTGGGGCGCCCTTTCTTCGAGTGTTGGAGCTAAATGATGGTCAACATGGCATTGCAACTAGACGAACGCCGTACGTTGATTGCAGCCGACGCTTGAACAATTCTTCGAGGGTGCTGGCTAAAAAAGGGCATGTGAGACTCTTTATGCTGCAGAACGAGGTAGAATTGGATACGTACAAATATTGCCCGTCACTGGAGAAGAATATGAGGAATCGCCCAGAGCAGTTAACGATATGACGAGACCAGAATCAGAGGTCGTTGAGCTCGAGGCTAGCGACGAGCTGCAGCAGTAGCGGCTGATGTGCCCAAGGCATGTCAGTCAAGGATAGAATTCATGACGAGGTCGAGACTTACAGTAAATTGCCTGCTCGATGGACTCTTGTCTTGAAATCGCCCAGCGGGATGGTTGTGGTAAGGGGAAGAGAAACATCGGCAGATGCCGCAGCGACTCATTTGTTTGGCTCAGTACAAACAACGGCCCGGTGGTTGCCCGGTGGCGGAATTCACAAATTTCCGAATTCATTGGGATTGTGTACATGGGCGTGTAGGAAATAGTACGTGGATGAGGTAGAGTATAGGGATATGTGTACAATATAGAATGCGAATCTAAGGAAACTATATCGCGTTGTAGTATGTGATAATATCATCGTCGAAAAAGGCACCAACTTGAACCCGCTGTGAACCAGAGTAAGTCCATATAAATGCTGGCCGGCTTCAAAATCTACGCACGTAGAGAGGCGGTAGGAATAGAATCACGCGGTGCCTTTTTGCTTCCCGGACTGTATACGTTGAATGTTTTCAGATTTTCTATATCGAGAATTTGCGAAAAGATATGCGTACCAGCAGACGTTTCCCCAACAGAGATGGTCGACGCCAGTATTGTACCAAATCCAGACAGAATATCATATCATCTAGGTCGATGACAGGCCAGCGGTGGGGGCAGCAGAGGGGGCAGCGCCTGCTTTTGAAGCTGCTTGAAACGGTATAAGTTCGACAACGTTGGAGAAAGGGCGATGCGCTGACATTTCTTCGCCTTGGTCTTGATGGGTTTCCCCAAGTGGGCGGGGGTGCGACTTCGACATGCCGTTTGGCAGTTCTGAGGACATTCAGTTTGGGGTACGGGGCGGCGATCAGAGCAATGGACTTGCCTTGAAGGACGTTCTCCGTGCAGATTCTGCGGCGTGCGCAGCTTCTGCGTGTTTGAATGAGTACATGATGAGAACAACAGATATTGTGCTCACCTTTCTTGACCGATGACTTGGGAGGGTGTATTTGAGCAAACCGTGTCACCTTCTTAGGCCGACGAAATTGTCGAGAGGGGTTGAGTCTGACAGCACATAAGGTGATGAACAGTCTTATTCAAGGCGTGGATGGGAAAACATACAAGGTTGGGACAATGGCACCAGCAAGCTGACCAAAAATCTTATCTGACCAAGGGCGAATCCGCACACCCGCCTCCTTCGGAGCATACAGAACATAACTTCCGAGGTAGAGGAGGAAAGCGCGCAGCGGCTCGTCGTCTTCTTCGTCCATGCCGAAGAACGGGCAAAGCGGCACCTGCTCGTAAAGGCCGCACCCTAGAAGCACTCTTGATATCGTGGGTTTGGATTTGAGGACACGTAGTAACATCTATTGTAAACATTTGGGTAAGGAGGAGAACAGCGAGATAAAAAAAATCGAGTTACTCAACAGCGCGAAGACTGGGGTCGAGGTCGCCATTATACCGCTTAACGGCATGTTCCATGAGATCTTCAAAGAACGTTGTGCCCAGGAACTCAATGTAATCTTCCTCCTCAGGACACAATGCGCGGTCCCAGATTGTATCGTCGTCAATTCTGAGCAAAGACGGGGCTTGGAAATCTATCCTGTCCATGCGAGACAGGGCCGCCTGTTGAGCACGCTCTTCTGACGGAAGACGGGGTCCATATTGCTACTGCCAGACGAAGAAGTACCAAAGACAAGAGAATGTTGTGGGGGAGAGGAAAGAAGAAGCGCAACCGTGACGAACGTGACTCGAAGTTTAAAACGAAAACAAATGACAACACGCCAATATATCCATTTCGGGCTCACTCTCCACTACAATACAAATAGAACGAGTCGCGCACTGGTAGACAAACCAAAGACGGAAATTATGAAATTATTACTGTACAAGGACATAGTGGAGTTGCATATACCGTGAAACTTGAGGGTACCAAGTCCGCGTCCCAAACGCTTGTAAGTAGATTTTTGGCCACTTGTGACTTGGAGGATATACGATCTTAGTGTCATGCATCCGGTGGGTTGGAAATTGGTGATAGTGGGCAAGTCGGATGCGGAGGTGTTGCGGTCATAGGTCGACTCTATGATTGTGTCTCTAATGACTCGGATGGCGCCCTGTTTTGTTTCATCTAGCTTTCTCTACCGAGCATGAAAGCCACTCATGTCTCAAAACCCACCATGACAGAATAACCTGGCGGCGTCGGCGCTCGTCAACGTGCAGGCCACAACACTGTCTTGTGATTCACGACGCTGAGACCGTGAGCAGACGGAGGGGATTAGCCTCGGCGGAGCGCAGCCTGATTCAAGTGGCGTGCTTCTAGGTGCAGAACATGGCTTCAGCAACATTTCTTCGTACGAGGTGTTATTGAAGGAACTGACGAAGACTTTACAGCTTGTAGTTTTGGCATGGACACCGAACGGCGGTGGCATCAGGTGCCTTGAATAGTCTCGCAAATTCATGCGGTTGTTGCTGCCGGTTCGTCTTCCATTTCACGCTGTCTATTTGAGCACTGGCGGGCGTCGTTAGAATGGAACAAATCGTCGAAAGAAAGAGATAAAAGGCAAGCCGGTTTCATTGGATCACTCCTGATTGGTTTCGATACCTGCGTTCATTGAGTATTCTCGATGTGGGAATGGATGCCGAAAATCACCTGCATCGCGCGAAGTCATTCTGTGGGTCGCTGTCATGGTTGTCCAATCCGTCCAGATTTCACATCGGGTTCCTCCGAGCAGAAACATGCTCCGATATCGGTCCCAACGAACAGACAGCTTAGTCGTTTTCGTTGCGGGACCCGAAGTCTGGGATTGGTGTGTGAATAAAAGCCCGAGACAGATGGAAGGGAATTTGGACCCACCTAGGAGGTTTGATGCCAGGTCGGTGTCGATTCGTTCTTCTGGTCTTGACTTATCATAGGAGCAGTAGGTTGATTTCGCTGGTTTGGAGCTTGACAGGAAGCAGGTGAGTGTACTCTCATGGTGCTTGCAACTTTGCTGGACCAAGAGGATGTCTGGACCACAGTGCTCGGTAACATAGAGTCGTAGAACGTCCACGTCTCGAGGGTCAAATTGGAGGATGAGACCTCGGGTTCTAAGACGCGTTGTAGCCGTAGTAATGCGCTGTCCAGACTAGGGGATAGCGGCGTGAAATGCGGTAGCATGGATGTGAGCTGTACGAGTCTGTGTCTGTGATTGTGCTTCTTTTGACTCGGATAGACCCCTGATTGATTTATTCAGCTTTCTAAACCCGGCCGCAACAGCCTCTCAGAACCCACCATGACGGAATAGCCCAGCGCTCGTCAATGTCCAATCCTCGATATCCTCGACACTGTTGCAAGGCTTATGGTGCTGTACCGCGAGCAGACGGACGGGGTCAGCGTCGGCGGACAAAGAAGGTCGACAAGCAAGCGGCTTGCTACTAGGTGCAGAAGATTCCTTCAGTAACATTTCATGGTATGAGGCATCATTGAAGACCTCACGGAGAGCTTACAGGTTTTGACATCGACACCGACTGACGGTAGCATCAACTTGCCACCTTACCCAGTGCCTTGAATGGTCTCGAGAATCCCATGCGGTTGTTGCTGCCGGTTCGTCTTCCTTTCAAACCGTTTTCTGGCTACAGACTTGAGCATATTGTTCTCTTCACAAAAACAGTCGACAAACCTTTCTCCGTCACCCTTTGAAGTTTGCATCGACCATCGCTCCCGGTTCGACATTGGCATGACCCTTTCGCGACTCGCGAAATGAGATACATCTGAAGATTTGGATAATAAACTGTGGCAGGGGTACGAGATGTGAGCTCACGTTTACCACATCACGCTTTGAGAATTGCCGTAGCCGATTCTGGACTCAACGCGGCCAGTATTCGAATCATCAAGACTTTCAGGTGCGCTTTAGGACACACTGATGACAAGGTCAGACTGCACCTCGGGCTGCCCAACCTAAAACCAAGGTTTGCCTGACATCGACTGTTTTTTGCTGAGTAGATGATTGCGATTCCCGCATAAGCACTGGCTCGTCCGGAAACCCGCTCGCGTTGAGAACAGTCAAGGGCAAAGCTTTTCGTTAGCGTTTCACATAAACCCGACACGATGGGCAAGGTTGGCAGATCACTGGGACAGACCGAGCTGCGTCCACATTTCCTGTCAGCCAATGAACAGTTCAATGCAAACGGAAAAAAATCCACCGACTATCTGACGGGAACCCGAGCCCGAAATACTTTTCTGAGAGTCTGAGAATCGGATTTGCACGGGTTGCGTTGAAGGGCACAAACCAGAGCCGGTGGATTCAAGACGAAAGCAGAGCTGCTGCTGAATCCGTATGTTACAGTTAGCAGTCTAAAACTGCATTGAATTTGAAGACCTACATGCATGACCGCCATCGTTGACCAAGTTAGACTCTATTTTGACAAACGTTTCGAGCTAAATGCGGAGAACAGTTGGATCCAAAACAGAATTTGAGGAGGACTGGCAAATCGAATGAGCCCAAGAACCACTAAGTTTTTGCAAGGTGTTAACTGTCGTCGTCGTCGTCGATTTGCCACTTGACTCGAGAAAAGGCACCTGGCAGACCATTGTCGAGAACGCGGAAGCCTTTGATTATCATGAACTGAACATTGAGGTGTCGAAGTTTTGAGGGTACTTATTGAACCCCGTGGCAGTAGGTAACACGAGCAAAAGCCAAGTAGAGCTCGTCGCTCAATCGTCGCTCAAGTCCAAGTTGTCGCCTCCGTGAGAACTTCCCGTCGTCACCGTCGGCTCCGTCGGCTAGTACGACGCGGTCCTGTGATATCAACGGCAAAGACGCGGGACGCGTCGAAGAATCGTCGGCTGAAGTCAGCGGACGCGTTTTGAGAACATAAGCCATTCTAGACCGGTAACCAATCTCTCGTATGAAGACAATCGTTCATAGAGAGACCGGTCAATCTGAGTTTGAATCTGTTTGCAGAGCGAATTGATCGCATCAGTCATGTTTTTGGCACGTGGCTTGTTTGCATTTGTGTATATACCGCAACAAGTACAGGCTTTTTTGCGCGTTCCCACGGTCTGTAAACGCGTCTGGCGCGTCGCTACCGCGCAAAGTAAGAGATGGTCGACGCCAGTATCTTACGATGTCTCTGAATGTCCGGGCTGTGTCTCTATTGCGCTGCGGTGGTAGGGTTGAGATAGACGGAGTCGACTCTGAATCGGAGGTAGTCGCGGTTGGCCTTGAAAATTTTGAATACAAAGAGTGAGCGCAGATGGAGTCGGAACTCACGGTGGTAATAAATCAGAGGCAAGGAGGTGGGAGACGAGATTAGATATGAACGGCGTTATTCTGGTTCTCGCCGTGTCATTTGTCTTGGATATGTCCGCGCTGTCCTCCTCGCCAATAACCATCCATAATTTGGCGAGTTCCTCGGACTCGCTGAACACTGCGTGCAGATCCTGTGAACCAACAATTTAACTGCTGTATGGTAGATGAGCACAAAAGAGACAAACCTTTGCGATGCTTACAGGCACCCTGATGCCTTTGGGCTCAAGCTGCTCCGACAACAGACCCAATGCATACCACATAAAAGTGGTACGGCCGCGTCCCAAAACTAATACTCTTTCCTCCTCAGTCCGCCAGGTCACCTTCCTGAGGTGGAATGGTTGGCGGTATGATGTGTCCAACTGGGTAACAGAGAGGATGTTGGAGAGAGTCGCCGCCACTGACTCCTTCACGGTGGGTGTGCTCGATGACATGGATGACGATGAGGAGGGGAGACTAAGGAACAACGCAGAAGTGGAGGTAAGAAGTAAGAGGCGAAAAAACAACTCCAATGGCTTTAGACCGGTCGATCTGAGTTTGAATCTGTTTGCTGCGCGAGTTGATTGCATCAGTCATGTTTTTGACACGTGGCTCCCGCGTCGTTTTCCTCCTTCCTCTTATTAGAGTTACTCCGGACTGGAAATCAAAAATCAGAAATCAGGATTCAGAAATCGGAGAGGGCGGTCCGATGCTCCGCGGGCTGATCTCGATAATCTCTAATTCATCTTTACCTCTCTCCTGCTCGTTCTTGCGATGCAGCCGCCTACAGACCCTCGCGAACGGGCCAGATGGCTTGTTACCATTCTCTGCTCCCTTATCCAGTACACAATCTTTGGTGTAATGATGCAGGTTGCTCCCCAAATAGCAAAAGAAGATCTACACACTTCGGCGCTCTCTGGGCGAGCCTGGTTGAATGAGCTGCTTCTGGATCATCCAAATCGCATATATACTGCACTAGGCATGCGTCGGCATGTTTTCCTCGCACTTGTGTTCCAGATCCGTGCTTTAGGATACATGGAATCGCAGCAATCACGTATCGAGCTGGATGAATCTCTTGCAATCTTTCTGTACACTTGTGTCACTGGGCTGGCCATAGATCATGTCGCCGAACGATTCCAGCATTCTCATACTACCATATCTCAGTCTGTATTTCGGTTTCTTTCAGTTAAACTCTGCCAAAGCTTTGATATACAGTCATTTTCGAAAGATCTTGGACATCTTTTCCTCTCCAGAATTTTACACACTCTATGTGCGTCTTCCTGCTGCAGATGAACCTCCCCCAGAGGAGATCCGTCGTAATTCCAAGTGGTGGCCATACTTTCGCAATGTACTCGGTGCGATCGATGGAACACATATCAATTGCTCCCCATCTGCAGCAGAGCTTCACACTGCACGGAACCGCAAAGGGGAGTTACGCAGAACTGCCTAGCAGCCGTATCATTCAGCATGCGCTTTCTGTTTTTTGTGAGCGGCTGGGATGGATGCGCAGCGGACGCGACAATGTACAACAATGCTCGCATGGCTGGGTTTACGATCCCTCCTGGCAAATGCTACCTGGCAGATGCAGGCTTTGGCATTTGTGATGCCCTGCTGATTCCCTTCCGTTCAAGCTGCACGCTTCGTACCAGTGGTCGGTGTAGCAGGAACGACGGGGTGCATGGATGTCGCTCCAGCTGGCGGCGGGGGCACAGATTGCGTCTGGGACCAGTTGGTAAGAGGCTGAGACTGGGAACTCCCGAACTGAGTCTGCGACCAGTCGGTGAGGGGTTGGGACTGCGAGAAGTCGGACTGAGTTTGGAACTGCGGGCCATCCATGAACTGCAGCCCAAGACCAAGAAACTCATCGGAGTTGTCGTCAGAAGAGTGAAGCTGCAGCCCGTTGCTGGATGGAGTGGAGGGTACAGTAGGAGTAGCGGCATTGAATACATGAACACCTCGTTCGCGCGCAGGAAGGATTTCTTTGATGTCGTCAAAGAGCTCCCATCCCTTGTTCGCAAACGGCTTGAAGATGGAGTGCTGCTTCACAAACTCCTTCCACTCGTCGCGGTTATCGTCACAGACACTGAACCCGCGCTGTTGGTCGTAGGTCCAGCCAGATGCACCGGGAAACCGTTTTTGTATGACCAGGACGAGCGCGTCATGAATTTTCTTCAGCTAGTAGTATGTGAGTAAGAAAAGATCTCGACAAATAGATAGAAAGACGCACCCCATTCCAGCAGCCTTTCACGGAGTTCGCATTCTTTTCGGCTCCCTTCACCGGGGGGCCACGAGCCCTCATGTGCACGGCTGCCGCCTCCAAGCACGTCGCATCCCAGCTCCCTCCCTGGCCAATTTTCTCCTTAATCGTCTTGAAGAACGCGACGAGCGCGGTTTTATCGCTGGGGTCGGTAGTCCAGTCGCACACGGTACCTCCTGGGGCCATTCCGGGGCTGAAAACGTGTTGAACGGCGAGAAACGACGCGAGAAAGGTCGGAGAAAGGCAAAGAAAAAGTGTGGGAAGCTCAAGTCACAATGTGTTACAGGCCGTTACGCTACATCGGACCGCCCTCTCCGATTTCCGATTTCTGATTTCTGATTTTTGATTTCCAGTCCGGAGTAACTCTAATAAGAGGAAGGAGGAAAACGACGCGGGAGCCACGTGTCAAAGATGCAATCAACTCGCGCAGCAAACAGATTCAAACTCAGATCGACCGGTCTAAAGCCATTGGAGTTGTTTTTTCGCCTCTTACTTCTTACCTCCACTTCTGCGTTGTTCCTTAGTCTCCCCTCCTCATCGTCATCCATGTCATCGAGCACACCCACCGTGAAGGAGTCAGTGGCGGCGACTCTCTCCAACATCCTCTCTGTTACCCAGTTGGACACATCATACCGCCAACCATTCCACCTCAGGAAGGTGACCTGGCGGACTGAGGAGGAAAGAGTATTAGTTTTGGGACGCGGCCGTACCACTTTTATGTGGTATGCATTGGGTCTGTTGTCGGAGCAGCTTGAGCCCAAAGGCATCAGGGTGCCTGTAAGCATCGCAAAGGTTTGTCTCTTTTGTGCTCATCTACCATACAGCAGTTAAATTGTTGGTTCACAGGATCTGCACGCAGTGTTCAGCGAGTCCGAGGAACTCGCCAAATTATGGATGGTTATTGGCGAGGAGGACAGCGCGGACATATCCAAGACAAATGACACGGCGAGAACCAGAATAACGCCGTTCATATCTAATCTCGTCTCCCACCTCCTTGCCTCTGATTTATTACCACCGTGAGTTCCGACTCCATCTGCGCTCACTCTTTGTATTCAAAATTTTCAAGGCCAACCGCGACTACCTCCGATTCAGAGTCGACTCCGTCTATCTCAACCCTACCACCGCAGCGCAATAGAGACACAGCCCGGACATTCAGAGACATCGTAAGATACTGGCGTCGACCATTCTTTCCTCTCCCCCACAACATTCTCTTGTCTTTGGTACTTCTTCGTCTGGCAGTAGCAATATGGACCCCGTCTTCGTAGAAGAGCGTGCTCAACAGGCGGCCCTGTCTCGCATGGACAGGATAGATTTCCAAGCCCCGTCTTTGCTCAGAATTGACGACGATACAATCTGGGACCGCGCATTGTGTCCTGAGGAGGAAGATTACATTGAGTTCCTGGGCACAACGTTCTTTGAAGATCTCATGGAACATGCCGTTAAGCGGTATAATGGCGACCTCGACCCCAGTCTTCGCGCTGTGAGTAACTCGATTTTTTTATCTCGCTGTTCTCCTCCTTACCCAAATGTTTACAATAGATGTTACTACGTGTCCTCAAATCCAAACCCACGATATCAAGAGTGCTTCTAGGGTGCGGCCTTTACGAGCAGGTGCCGCTTTGCCCGTTCTTCGGCATGGACGAAGAAGACGACGAGCCGCTGCGCGCTTTCCTCCTCTACCTCGGAAGTTATGTTCTGTATGCTCCGAAGGAGGCGGGTGTGCGGATTCGCCCTTGGTCAGATAAGATTTTTGGTCAGCTTGCTGGTGCCATTGTCCCAACCTTGTATGTTTTCCCATCCACGCCTTGAATAAGACTGTTCATCACCTTATGTGCTGTCAGACTCAACCCCTCTCGACAATTTCGTCGGCCTAAGAAGGTGACACGGTTTGCTCAAATACACCCTCCCAAGTCATCGGTCAAGAAAGGTGAGCACAATATCTGTTGTTCTCATCATGTACTCATTCAAACACGCAGAAGCTGCGCACGCCGCAGAATCTGCACGGAGGAACGTCCTTCAAGGCAAGTCCATTGCTCTGATCGCCGCCCGTACCCCAAACTGAATGTCCTCAGAACTGCCAAACGGCATGTCGAAGTCGCACCCCGCCCACTTGGGGAAACCCATCAAGACCAAGGCGAAGAAATGTCAGCGCATCGCCCTTTCTCCAACGTTGTCGAACTTATACCGTTTCAAGCAGCTTCAAAAGCAGGCGCTGCCCCCTCTGCTGCCCCCACCGCTGGCCTGTCATCGACCTAGATGATATGATATTCTGTCTGGATTTGGTACAATACTGGCGTCGACCATCTCTGTTGGGGAAACGTCTGCTGGTACGCATATCTTTTCGCAAATTCTCGATATAGAAAATCTGAAAACATTCAACGTATACAGTCCGGGAAGCAAAAAGGCACCGCGTGATTCTATTCCTACCGCCTCTCTACGTGCGTAGATTTTGAAGCCGGCCAGCATTTATATGGACTTACTCTGGTTCACAGCGGGTTCAAGTTGGTGCCTTTTTCGACGATGATATTATCACATACTACAACGCGATATAGTTTCCTTAGATTCGCATTCTATATTGTACACATATCCCTATACTCTACCTCATCCACGTACTATTTCCTACACGCCCATGTACACAATCCCAATGAATTCGGAAATTTGTGAATTCCGCCACCGGGCAACCACCGGGCCGTTGTTTGTACTGAGCCAAACAAATGAGTCGCTGCGGCATCTGCCGATGTTTCTCTTCCCCTTACCACAACCATCCCGCTGGGCGATTTCAAGACAAGAGTCCATCGAGCAGGCAATTTACTGTAAGTCTCGACCTCGTCATGAATTCTATCCTTGACTGACATGCCTTGGGCACATCAGCCGCTACTGCTGCAGCTCGTCGCTAGCCTCGAGCTCAACGACCTCTGATTCTGGTCTCGTCATATCGTTAACTGCTCTGGGCGATTCCTCATATTCTTCTCCAGTGACGGGCAATATTTGTACGTATCCAATTCTACCTCGTTCTGCAGCATAAAGAGTCTCACATGCCCTTTTTTAGCCAGCACCCTCGAAGAATTGTTCAAGCGTCGGCTGCAATCAACGTACGGCGTTCGTCTAGTTGCAATGCCATGTTGACCATCATTTAGCTCCAACACTCGAAGAAAGGGCGCCCCAGTTCCACCCCCTCAGTGCCAACGGGTCAAGTTTACCGATAGGGCAGGCGACCGGTAATTCTGGACATTGGGAGAGCACCCTGACTGTCTGAGGACCATGCCGCATGCAGTATGCGAGGACATGTCTTGAGACCCGGTGTTGCACGTTGCACGTACTCGCTCTTACTCACCTGAATCGCCAGAGACGATGGTCCGTGCGGCTGCCTCTGGTGGCTTCTCGACCGGAGTCGAAGACGGGCGTTGTGGAGGCTTGCACTTTACCGGAGGCACTGAGCAAGGGCATGGGCGGTAAGCGCGCCTCGACGGTTGGGCGGTGGATTAGGTTGTGTTGAGGTATATTTTGTCGACTTGCTTGTTTGTGTAGAAAGAACCCATGAGGGCGCGAGGCCTTGACGTGGCTCATGGGCTTACGGTGACTGCCTTTGGGCGGAAACCAACCAACATCGCGCGTAGCTACCGACATTCTGTATCTTTTTGAATAAATCTCGGATTTGCATCGGTTCTCCCTGATGAATAAATCTTCCGAATTCACATCGTTTTCCCTCGTATCCAGCCTCCTCCGCCTCAAGCATCTCCACCGACATAGAGCTCCCTGAAGCCATAATGAGATCCACCCTTTCTCCGAACGAAGTCAGTACTCTCGTCTCAATTTTCCGATCCCTCTGGCCCAAGCTCACACCTTCACCGAGACCAGCCTTAAAAGATGTACGCCAAGATATTGTATTTTGTGCGAAATGAACGTTTTGTTTCTTCTCGACTCCGCAATGTCGGTCGCTCAGAGTCAGACTCATTCATCTACGAAAGAGCCAGAACGTGTCAGATTATTTTCCTACCTACGGACACGAAAAAAAATGAGGACTGTCGACGCCCCAAAAGCTATCTTCAGACACAGTATTGATCCCACTGCAGCAAGGTCAGCATTCTGAGGTGAACGTAAGAAATGCGTCTAACCTTTTTTTACTTAATGGTACGACAACGCGTATGTCTGCAATCCCTTCAAACGACCCGGGAATGATAAATAATCCACCGTGCGCTTGCCGTGCGCATCTGAGGCTGCTTGATAGATGTGCGAACCCAACCCGATGACCAGAACTACGCATGGATTCGATGAGGCGGAATAGGTGACAGATCTTGATATGAAGCGGAGAGAGTTCAGTGCCTGCGGCCGCGCTAAGCCTTGGCCACTGGTGGGGATATAAAGTGAAACCCGCAATCGCGCGTAGTATTGCCAGTCTTCAAGCAGAGTGTCGAGCCAATCGAATTGCTAGTCTCGCTAGTTGCGAAGCGCGAACGAAGGCTTGGGTCGACAGCATCGTACCCGGTTCCGAGTCATCTACGCCGTCAAAGATGCACACTATCCCGAGCCGTGTATTTGTGGCTCTGAGAAGCAGATCATTCCACCTGAATAGAAAATCGATATCAATATTTACACGAGAGTAAGCAGAGTACAGTCCGCACAGCAATCGACTTGAAGCCCGCATGTCAAGAAGAGCCTGAGGAAGGCTGAGGACGACGACGAACTGAATTGGCCGGTGCTATATTCTGAATGTTTATGAGTTTAGTATAAACTCGAAACGGAAACCTCTCACTTACCCGACGGGGGTGCCATTGAGAAATGCACATGGCAGAATCCAGGAGTTTTGGTGTAGCGAGATCGGAGACAAACGCCTGACGATGCTAGTGGAGAGGCTGATTCCGAGCACAAGAGGCAAAAGCCACTCGAGTTCGTGAAGCTTGAGATACCAGGGCACGGAGGTTGATGATACTGGCAAGGTAGTAGTACGTCCGTCTGGATGGGATATTTACGACGCAAGACGTTGTGGACTCCGAGTCGGAGTATAAGGTGTACCGCCGCAGATGTGGTATGGCGATGTTTCATATAAGAAACGGGTGAGTAGTTGGGTTGAGGAATTAGGTGGCACCGTGGTAGGAACAAAAGTGAAGGAGCAGAATGGGGAAAGATGTGATGTCCAGTGGGCCGTGGGTCCGTGATTTGCCACCCCTGTTTGGTCGTACTTCAAGTGTTGTCTTGACTCTCACTTCAGTCTCTCATCGCCTCCCTCCGACTCCCCTTGTCGACAAACCGCTCCGAGTTCTTTCCCCCGGGCCCCGCCCACTACCGACTTCGGAAACCGCAATAAGCACTTGCACCCTGAGGGTCGAAGATCCAAGAGTCTGGCTATAGTAGGCCAGGCTGCGTGGCATGAGTACTTGGTAAGCTTGTTCCCGTCCCCAAACACGCAGCTCACCGATTTCTTCTCCAGGCAGACATGCGCAGAGCCGTAGGAGGGAATCTCCTTCAACACTGGTTGTGCAGGCACCATGCACTCCACGTCCATTCTCGAGTCCTCTGCTTGCGCCCAGTCCCTACTAATTATTGGTGAGCCCCGACTCGGCCAACGGTCACGGTATTTGTGGTGCTGTTGCGCCCGCAATTCTTTTCACAGAACTTCGAAGAGTTTTCGAAGCTCTTTGAGCCGACAAGCTACGAAAAGCGGTATTGTCAGCATCGGCCAAGATATCGACAGAAAATGGCAGACATTTACCAAGCAATTCTCGCCAACTTAAGGCCAGTGAATCTCCGTGAAGGTACGTTTCTTGAGGTGCAAAGACCAACGTCACACTTGTTAGAAGGTTTTGGGACCAACATTCAATTCATATCATCGGCTCAGGCTGATCGACGATTCGAAGATTCCCGGGGACCAGGACTCGTCTCTTGGAATCGTCAAGATCCCGGCTCTGGTGCACAAGTGGAATCATCAGGTGCGTATTAGGCTCCACTAGTAGATTCAATCAACGCCTTACCAGGACCAGTCTTGACAAAATCCCAAACATTTTCGAGGTTGGAAACCGACTGCCAGTGCGTCGTTTCCGCTGTGAAGCTGATACCCCGGCGGGACATCACTCTGAAGCATATTGCAGAATTTCCACCCCGTCTGGATGACTCTGGGCAGCAGCCGTGATCATTAGTGAGTTTTCAGATCTGTGATGTGTCGGGAAAGTCCTACCTGCAGGTAACTTGAAGAGTGCTCTGAATTCATGCAAAATCGCCTGTCAAAATGCAGCACGCTGCGTTGGCGATTGGATACCAGGTTCTATTCTCCGGGCCAGCCAAGCATGCCGCAAGGAGGGATCTCGTCACCAAATTTTCGAAAATCTAGGCCAAAATCCTGAGCGAAGGTCAGTTGCTCGTCATGGCTGGGATCCATTTCTTCACCAACGCCAATCCCAACCCTGAGCTCGTCCGACCCATTGTCAATTGAGAGGGCTCCCCACTTGAACTCTCGAGTCGGCTTATACGCAGTGGATCGAGCGCATTCACAGCAGCAGTAAGTTATGAGAGCCTCCGAGTTTTCGTGTCGTATTGTCTGACGGTTACAACGGTGAACCCGTTATGGCGAGACTAAATGCCATTCTCATCTTTCAACAATATATTCAGCAATCGGAAAAAATCGGAGAAGAAGTCCTGCTCACCTCGATTATATCGACGTACAATGTCTCTAGGGAATTGGCGTCCGACGCAAATACCACTTGGTCTAATTCGACACCTCTACAACCATAAGGTGGTTACTGTTGTACTCGGTGGCAGTTTTTTCTGAAAAACGTACCTGTAGGTATTCGAACGACACCAACGCGAGACCTTTTGGCTCGTGAAGCACTATCATAGGCCAGCCAGCGTGAAATCGAAATCGAAACTCTCATTGCTGAACGTTGAATGGCCATCGTACTGTATACGCATCGCGATCGCAGAACTTTACAAACGAGAAGCGGTATGAACAACACCAGTAGTTCAGACGTTTTTATGCAGTCATTTTGCTGGCCTTGGGTTTTCCCCGTCTCAATAATAATAGAGAACGAATTCTTTGAATTGCTTCCAGGTCGTTCGTCGTCGATTTGTCGATTCCCAGAGGCTGCCAGGCGTACCGGTTGATTTGGAAATTGGTGCTGTCGCGGTATTGACCTTGAACTGAGACTGAGCATCTGCCTGAGGTTTGTGACTCCACTGGCAGTAAGTGTTGAAATTGTAACCGTAGACTCGGAGACCACAGACGAAAAGCAGGTTTGAGGTTTGATACTGGATGAAAGCAACCCTTAGATAGACCTGAGGTACATTGACAAATAGATGTACTGTCATCGTACTTCTTTCGGCCGAAGCCCCCAGACACGTGTGACTTCTTGCCAACATAGCGCGACACATATCTCTTGTTTTCCTGAACCTCTGGAGGAGATCTTGGTACTGCAGGCAAGCTACACGGCTGCACTTCTCGAATATTGAACAATCAATAAGCTACAAGTCTTCTGGTCTGCGATTTCTCGACACAATTCAAAGGGACACTATTTTACCTCAAGCTGCCGCCACGGACGGGTTCGCTCGAGGCAGGGCCGGCGGACCGCCTTGCCTGCGTACCCCACGACAGAGAACGAGCCTTAGCTGCCCATGGGCACGCAAAAACCCAAGGGACCAGCCAGCCATAAGGTGCCCCATGCACATTTAAGCTAATACTTACCATGGGGCACGCTAGATTACAGGGTAGATTAGATTCACCAACCTTGTCGGACTCGCCGCGGACGACCGACATCCGCCCTAGGTGGCCGGCGTTCCTAAGAGAAGACTTCGATTGAGGTCTCGATGCTCTGAATGACACGCCCGCCGACGTTGACGCCTCAACGCCGCCTTACTTCGTTGCTTCGGACTCGCCATATAGCGCCTCGCAACGTAATGACAGCTATTGGTGCGCCTTCGCTCGGTTTGGCTGCTAGATTTTTGCTAATTACCCGTATCAAATCGCAGACAGGTTCCGGGAATCAAGCGCCATGTAAAGGGTGTACGTCTCATACAATTGCGTGCCTTTGCACACTCACAGCGCTACACACCGTTGCCAGACCTAATCACGGCGCGTAGCGCCGAGAAAAAATATTTAGCGCGTCGTTATCTGGGTGCGTCTTCAATCGCTTGTCATCTCTTGCTTCTAACTAAATTCTACAGTGTATATGTGCAGTAAGTCAGCTCTCTGTGCAGCTGCAACATCCAGCGAAGGCCGGTGCGGCGAAATACCGGCGCTACCTGTAGCACGCGTATTTCTACGTGGTGCTTATTTTGTGCTGCTTCTTCTTGCCATCCCTCAGCGCGCCGCCGCTTCAGCCCTCAATGAAGTGTTTACTTTAATATGATTCAGATGCTTTCACTCAGTAATTTGCGGCTCCAGGCCTGCCGCCACCAGAAGGCCCTTCCAATTTACGTGGTAGAAGCCGACACGGTCACGGGAATGATATGCGCAAGATGCAGCTCCCTGGGAGGGAAGAGCAGAGTAGGTATTGCATTCAAATCTACCATATACCACCTGAATAAACGGTCTTTGTCCTGCAGCACTTGCTGTAAGCAAGTCATTATGCTCGAAATGATTTTTGTTGGTTGAATTGAGCCGTGCATCAAATTATTCATTTCGAAGAAAATGTCGCGTTATACACGGGTTTTTTTACCTCACAGACCCTTCCTAAACCTCGTACGAGGATTAGACGCGTTGAAAACGCGTGTGCAAGGCGAGATTTTCTTTGCTAAGACATTTATTCTCCTGTTTCTCAAGCCTCACCTTTTTTGACCAGCGGCCGCAATGTCGTCGAAGGACGTTCTACCAGCAGTTCAGGAGAGACTAGCACCTACAGATGAGGAGGTAAGCAGTCTCTCTGGCATTACTTGGCATTTATTGCTTGCTGAACCTCAGTGAAAGGTCGAAGAGGAGCTCTGTCTCCTTGACCTTGAAGATGCAGACTCCTTGCTGCTCCATGTCGAAGATCTGATTTCCCAGCACTTAGATGAGTTCCCAGAGGACCGAGTCGACGACGATGCAGCCAGATATGCAGTGCAAATGACCAAGGCAAGCATCACGGACGGGACGCGTGATGGACACCTACGGTATCATTTCTTGAATTGACTGCCATTCAATTTTTCTCAACTCCGGCTGATAGCATCATCAAACACTACATTACCTTTCATCTACGACGCAATAAAAAATGGGATGCAAAACGTGTCGACGACAAAACTCCGCACAACATCACAGCATTTATCACCCAGAAATGCGGTCCGGTTGAACAAGGTTTTGAGGGGAGGAAGGTCAGTTCAATTTATGAATACAGCTAAACCCACGCCTCTTATCTGCAAATTCTCAGTATTCCACTGCTGTTTCAACGCGTGCAGCGCTTACAATGTGGTATAAAAATATTCGACCGAATGAAAGTCTGACCGAATGGCGCCTCGAATCGGTATCCAACACATGGTATATTCTACGATATTGCTGCGAGCTAATTTCTAATCGATTTATCTGCAACCCGCATGTAGGCGAGGACTTCCAACTCGTTCCCGCCAGGTTTCGCAATTTATGGTCGGTCTGGAGAAGACCAAAGCTAAATCCGGGGAAGTCTCATCATCTGCGCGAGCTCTGGCTTTAGAAGACATTCACCGCCTCCATAATTATTGCCTGGATTCAACTCTCACTCTTGCTCAGAAGCGCGGAGGGATAATTCGATATGTGAGGTTCTATTTTAATATCTGGATTGTGATGTCAGTTTCTAAATCATTCCAGACTGCGTATCTTCTCGCGTGGCTGATGCTGCTTCGAATTGACGAGGTCATCAAGCTCAGGTTTGAGAATTTTGAAAAGATTCCCGGGGAAAGTAAATGGTCAGATAAAATTGAAACAACGGTTGTTGAATTGATTGTTACAGGGAAGTTTGTCGATATAAGTTTGAACACGCGAAAACAAAACCAAACTGGACTCCTTCACTCGTGGAGGCTGCACGCAAATGATAGCGACCCAGTGATATGTCCAGTTCGGGCTTTTATTCTTCTTGCATCTTTATACGGTCCGGAAATCAAGAAAAGTGGGCCACTCTTTTTGCATGTGACGGCGCAAGGTGCTGTAATGCAAAGCCAACCGCTGGTAAGTTCGGATTCTCCTACGCTTAATTTCTGTCACTCATTACTGTTAGACGGCCAGTGTTTTAAGCCGTTCACTTTCGCGTGACTTGCAAGGATTGGGCTATACATCTTGGGCACTCTACGGCACACATTCGTTTCGCCGTGGAGGCTGCCAGTATCGCATCAAGGTCAAACGGTGGTCAGCCGATATGGTCGCTGCATGCGGTGGCTGGTCACAAGTTGAAGCCGTAACTATGTTTCGATATTTTTATTCACCCAACGATAATCATGAATTCATGCATGATTACGATAGAAATTACTAGCCGTGGAATTACATGTGTGCTATGTCAATGGAAATCAATCCTTCTTGCTCTCGCCCGCCTTCTTCTCGTATCGCTCTTTGCCTAGTGCGCGCCATATTTCCCAAGAATTTCTTATACCCCATCGGTTGTCCCACTCCACCTTGCTGAATTCCCCAGTACTGTCAAAGTATTCCCCGTTCCGACGCTCGGCTGAAATATCATTCTCACACCACGGAATTGCCTCGACGATCTTCCGAAAGGAACGAAACTGCTCGGGCAACACTGAATCTGGTTGCTCGGATTGGCGTTTGCGTTTCCTGCTGGAAGAGGCTGGAACTGTAAAAAAGTTAAAGAACCTATCCTTATCCCCCGCAAAGTCTTGTGCAAGCACACGGTATATGCGCTCCCGTTTTGACACGAGATTGGAATATTTTGACCACGAAGAATGGGCGGTACCGCGCCGTCCCGGCTCGGAAGGGCCATAACGATCCCGGATTGCTTGCACTTCCCCCGACTCAATCTGCTCAATGATCTGGCGGAGCCCCACACATCTCTCAAGCCCGGCTATCACAGTCGACATGTCGTCCAAGATACCTGCTTCGCGTTGAGCCGTGGTATTCTTCTCCAAAGAAGCAGTGGATGAGGATACGGAAATGGATTGTGTGGGGTTTGTTGAATGGATTTCAGGTTGGGGGGTCATGTTGTGTGGGCTAGGATTCGTAGAAGTACGAAGAGCCGGAACCGAGTGATTTGCGAAGGAGCGGGGATCGGCGAAATTGTGTTGCGACTGATTTAACTGAATATCGATCAATAAACAAAAATGCCTTCCTCCAAGGGTGTGAGACTTACCGAGAGGGTGGGTGGTGCGTGCGCGACTGTTACCTGATTCTTCGGCTGTTCCTGGTCCACGGATAAGATTGATTCTACTACATGCTTCGAAGCTGTTCAAGTTTTAATTTATATCTAATCATAAACAATAAAGACCATCAGATTCACTCACTGTCGAGAACAGGTTCTAGCAGTTTGAATGACCTTCCGGCCTTTATGGCCTCTTTCCATTCAACACCGAGAGCCACCAAATCGGCCCATTGCCGGTCGCGTATCGATTCGTCGACAGTCGGAACATTTATTGCTTCAGCACGCGGGTTGATGGTAAGATCAAGGCCGTAATAAGCAGCAAGATTCGAGCGCAAGGTCTCCACAGTGCCGCTAACATTGAGAACCTTCTTCTCCGCAGATTCATTGGTTTTGATGATCCAGAACTTCAGTTCCGCACCCTTGGCAGCAATCAACGAGGAAGCGTTGAGTCCGTCGGGAGGTATAACGGCCATTTTAAGAGAAATCAGCGAGCGAAGAAGCAAAGAGAAAATTTCTCCTGACTCACATCTCAAACACGTAACAATCACAGCCTCGTGGACACGTTGACGCGCTTTTAACGCGTCAAAACGCGTCGGGCACGATGCAGACGCGCTGGAAAACCATGAAGAACTTGACGTGAAGTGTCAATCAGTGGCAGTGATTGCTTCTTCGCCTTCTTGTGCCGCTCAAAGGCCGCGACAAGCCGTGTCCCATCGAAAACTCAGTTCAATGTATTTTGTGGGTCCAAGTTTATGTTTTGATTGCTTAGAATAAATACTAGATCATCTCCATGTCACAGAGCAACTACAGGGGAGGGGTGGCCGGAGGGCCGATCGCAGAGCTGATGATTGCGTGCCCCGGGGCACGCAAGGCATCAGCACGTGACCTGTCAGGGCCAAACGTAACGTACCCCACGACTACAAAGCAAGATGAAAGCCTCGAGGCGAGTGCTTCGCGGTAACGTGACTTCGCTTCACTTACGTTTCCCGCGTCTTGTCGCGCTCCTCCCGCGTTTTTCCCATCGATAGTCTGTGAGATTGATCGGTTTCGACGTCCCTTCCGTTAAGGGTTCTTAACCCGCTTGAGTCGCCGCCAGCTTTGTTACGGTTTCGACAAGTAGTCTCGCGATACGGATGAATCTATCGAGAAACCCGGTTTCTCGGTCTGTTGTTAAGCACCCGGGTTTCTCGAAGAAACCCCGCCAACGGAACTGATGTTGACGGACCGCCGAGGTCACGGCATGAATTTTGTATGCCCACAGCAAGCCCGTAGTGGTTGAAAACACAAGAGAAATGCAAGAAAGCAGTTGAAGACTACTTTCCGCTGAGAGCTGAATATTCTTCTACGTCTAGGGTACGATAATTAGACGACTACTGTCCGAGCGCCGGCCGGTGATCCCGAAATTCCTCTTCAAAGCAGCCTATGTTGATTTAGCAAATGGTGGTTTCAAAGGCTCTAGGTAACGTTTCTGGAAGGCTGGGGTAAAAATCCTTCCTGACACACAGCTGTAGTTTGACGCTCAACATACACAACTGTTGTTGCGCTCTTACCGAGGGCTGATTAGATCAACCTCCAAAGCGCGGCATTGTCCGGCAAGGCCGTTAACCTGCACAACACTCTCCTTGAAGCTGGAATGCTTTTGAATTTCATTTTAGTATGTGTCTGAGCCTCTAGTAGACTTCTTAATTGCAGAATGACCTCCAACCAAACTCAGTTTGCCGGTGCGGCAAACTGGGGTTTCTTATTAGGATTGTCCGCGGGTTTCTCAAAAATTTCCTTATAATCGCAGTAGGCCCGTGCAAGCGCGGCAAAGCCCACTATCCGTGCTACTGCCTTTGCGTGTGCTCCCCCGTATAAGAAGAACTATAAATGTCAAACCAACCACGATCAAAGAAAAAAAAAACACGCTTTCTCACTGCCGGGCCGACGGGCCGTTACCGAACCGCCATCTCTCTGCTCGACGCGGTCACGTGATTAACGTGACATCAAACCTTGTGACATAACGTGACATCACATCTTCTCCCCATTTGCTCAGTCCAAGCGCATTCTCGCGTCAACGCGTTCCGCTCGTCTCAAAACCTTCTCTATCGCTCACAATCCGGAAGCCGAGATGCCGACCGCATGCGCTTAAGAGATCCGAATTTCCCGGGAATTCGGCTTCTCGCTCTCAAACCCCAACTACCACCATGGCCCGTACCCGCGTCCCGTACCACCCGAAGCTGGTTCCGTGGCCTGCATCGCAAACTAAGAAGTTCATGCGTAAATTGTGAGTGTGGTTTTTTATTTTCGCTACACATACGACGATTATGTAGCGCTCGGATGACGCCCCTACAACGCCTCAAGTTCCTGGCGAGGCTCAACCCCTACAAGGACTACAAGGGGTACATCTACGCATTGAGGCAAGACTACTTCGACGCCGTTACGGGCCAATGGAGGTCGATCGTCAAATACGGGCTGACGAATAATTTCGCTCGACGGCGGAGGGAGTATAAGAAGTGTGGGACGATAGAATGGCTCTATCATTGGAGAACGGACTGCGTTAAGCTCACCGGTGAGTCTCTCTCTTCCTTCCGGACGACGTTTACTTGTTGCCAGAGGCGACGATACACGCCCGGCTGCGACATCAAGGCGTAAATGTCAAGGCGTTCCCGTGCGCGTGCACGCACCACCACCGGGAGTTTTTCTGGGAGGACTGCATTGGGACACAGGCGGACATCCGAAAGGTAGTAGAAGACGTGCTACGGGACACAGCACAGCCGATTATTAGGTGAGTGAACGCCGTTTATCAACCAAAGTCTTGTTTCTGACCTACCCGCAGAGTAAATCTGTAGTGAACATCCGCTGTGAGCGTGGATAATTGATCTTTCGCGTTGAACAGGACGTCATTGTGTGAGCGCGATCCGGGTTTGTGTCCCACCGATAAAGTCTGACTCTGTTACCATAGCGGGCAACAGACATCGAGAATTTGGCACAAGCACGCGTGCAATAAATACCGCGACTGTAAGGAACACTTTTTATTGTCGTCGCATTCTTTTAAACTCACAAACGAACTCAGATGTGCAATGCAACGGCCTTACACTTCTAGGTGTCGCCGATATCACGACACTTTCATCGCAATCTCAGCAAGTAAGTTTGATTGATCGTGAAGACAAACACATTCCATGGTAAGCGTCTAATGCATTTGGAAATATTACACAGTTCGCTAATTCAACGCCATACGCATCATAAAACCCTCCGGGTTTTCCTCTTTCGGAGTCTTTCTTTCTGTGTTTCCTCGGAGAACTGCGTCTAGAGAGGGAGAGAGAGAGTGAGAGCGGTAATCACGCAAGAGGTAACACCTATACTGCCCACATAACCCCAGTAATAAGTGTGGTACAACATAGCTCATCTACAACACTAATTAGTGGCGAAACCGTGGCGCAGGGCTCCTGTTGATATCTTTTGGAGATCTTTTCAATAACTTTCTGCAAAGACATATATTGAGGAGAAGTCCAGCTCAGCTCAATAACTTTGCATATCTTCCAATAACTTTGGAACTTGTAAATGTTCCACAGGCATCTACTGCCCAAAAAGGAAATGTATTCGTAAAATACCCGTAAAATACATGAAAATTCAGCGAAAAAAATAGCAAAAAAAAATCAGGTGATTGTTTGATGGCACGAGGGCTGCTGAAGCCGTTGCGGCTTGTTGGGAGGAGTTTGAATTCTGAGTCAAATAAATTGAATTTATTACTAAAATACAGAACATATGCGATTCGAAAGGTTAAGCACTCCAGCGCCTAACGAGGAACTCACGGAAACAGTAAGCACCCCAGCGCTTAACAACGAAAGCACCTAAAATCATAAACACGGCACTTTTGTTGTTAAGCAGTGGTCAAAGGTGCTGGAACCATCAAATATGATGTCCCCGGGAGTTCGGCACATATATGGGGCCATCAATTCACCTATAAATTCATCATTTTAGCATGCAGTTTATTTTAGCCTCGGAAATATTCATATATTCCCTCCAAATGAACAATATTTGTCCATTGTTTATAGCTTTGATATTGATCTGGTTTGGAGGCGAGTTTGCCATCAAAACATGCCCATATGTTTCAAAACCGCCGGGATTTCGGAATTGTTTTGCATTTTGCGGGCCAACCAGGACTCGGATCAAAAAATGTTGGGTGTAGACATGATAGCCCTCAGTGAGCTCTACCTGATGCATGTCGACATCAGACACTTTGTTCCGACATTTCCTCTTTCGGCCACTAACACCTAGCATCTCAAAAAGGAAATTTCTGTGATTCTTGCACCCTTTGGTTCACCTGATATTATACACTATTCTATAGTCAATCATGATACTTTATGATTGCTCTAAGGCAGATTTCAATGGTCAACTCATAGAATACCCGGCTATAAAACAGATCAAAAAGCGAAATTAGTGGGGATTGATTGATTTGATTTCACTGGGGGAATTTTATTCATTCTGAGACCACTATATGGTTTCAATCATCTCCCTGAGCAATCTGAATCATCCTATCTCATGCATAACTCTGTTTTGAGGATCACATCAAATATTGATCTGGAGAGTTTCTGATCTTCATGGATCGGTACCCTTGATTCATCCCAAGTAAGCTCACTCTATAAACATACTCAAGCTCGTTGCATACAATAACTGCATTTATATTCACTTCTTTGCCTTGCTTTTACCCTCTGATAGCAGGTTGAAGGATTCCATGTTTTCACTCTTCCTTAACATACATACAGTAACTTGGGTAACAGAAACCTCCATCAACAGTTCATATAACCTGAAATATGAGCTCTATCACTGCATATAAGCATACAATCAACCCAACCAGAAATCTACAATTTCCCATCAATTTGTTAATAGACTATGAAGTAGACAGAATATGGTCTTGTTAATTTCACATTTGAATTCAGGGCATAAAATCAGTTCATTTTAGTCATTTACTTGTCTGGTTTTGCCCTATTTTGACGAAGTTGCATCTCCGAGCATCTTGGTTCAAAACTAGTTTGCACTAACAAATGCTATCAGGAGCACTAGTATAACCATTTAAACTTGCAAATGATTGGATACTTTCATGTAGAAAATATCAAGACATGAAATGTATCCTTGTGTGGTCGATGTATATGTGGGAGAAGTGTGTTCAGTCACCAGTGAGTCGCAAGAGTGAACAACTCACACATATTTCATCCTCATGGTATCTCTTGCATGAAATTCTGTTTCAGTACCATTGGGCTATCTCTAACAAGCTTCAGTAAATTTCTTTAGATTTTTTTGTGGCTTGTAGAATGTCAGAACAACCACTCTCACAAAAGCGTGTTCTCGATTACAAAAAGCGTGTTCTCGATTAATGAATATAAAATGCTTTAGGCGCCCATAAGCGCCCGTTCGGATTGACTTCCTACCCAATAGGAGCAGGTGCGATGAGTCCAAATTGCCGTCCAAACACTACATCTGCTTCAAAGTCAACTCAATTTGAACAGTTTTTGGATAATATGTCATTGAATAATGTAAGGACGACACAGAGTACATGTAGATTAGAGGTAAATATGTGCAGAAACGGTGGAGAGGGTTGGACAATAGAACAACATGAGAGGATGAGGTAGGGTAGAGGGAGTGCAGTCAGGGAGAACGCAGAGATGGGTGATAGAGGAATGAGGATGGGAAAGTGAACCTCATAGGAAGAGGTCACAGCCAGAGGGAGAAGTTGGTAGTGAAAATCGTTGAAGGGAAAGAGAGATGGGTGGTGCATGGGTGACAGGGAGGGAAAAGACTTGAAGGCAAAGGGGTGGGGGGAGAGGGAGTACTTGAGTAGAAGTTGAAGGGCAGAAGGGGAGGGAGACGACATAACTCTGCACAAAGGTGTGATCTTGAGCATAAATCTCAGAGAATTAGATGAACGGCATAGAGAAAACTCACTAGCAATTATCCACCCTTGATATACCAACAGTCCAGCCCTGCTAAATCCCCCAGCACCCCAAGAAACCTCCTCCCTTGCCACCCACCCATCCAATCTGCCCTCATCCAATGAAAAGAAAAAGAATACAGAAGAAAACTCACCCAATTGAATGCTCCTTCAAGAAGGCCTTTTCTGCCCAGCTCAGCAGCTCAGGTCAAGTTCCAGGGTCGGATCTCAAGACTGAGCCACTGAGTGGCTACAGAAAATGCCCTAGTTGCCACAGAATGGCAGTAGAGAGATAGATTGAGGCCTTGAGGGGTGCATGGTGTGTAGAAGGATGAGAGACTGCATGGGTGTTGCTACAGACACCAGCAGGGAGTTGGTGGTGTGAGAGGAAGGACGAAGGAGGAGACAGAAGGTGGTGAGGTGGCAAAAGTCACATGACTTACAAATCACATGAATTGAAAGTCCAGTGACTTTGTTTCACATGACTGATAGATCACATGAATAATAGGTCACATGAGTTGCATGTCCAGTGACTGTTCTTTCAAATGACTGATAGATCATATGAGTTGAAAGTCTAGTGACTTTTCTTTCACATTACTCATGTATTACATGAGTTGAAACTCATTGTTGTGGCTGTGGAACCACTCCCCAGGAATAATTCAATACATTCTGTGGGCACTGCCCACCTTTTAACTGGTTAATCTGACTATATGCGCTGGGACTTCCTTTTTTGGCACCCCCCATAGACACTATATTTTTCTGCTGATTTTTCATGTATTTTACGACTATTTTAGGAGTATTTTAGGAATATTTTTCCTTTTTGGGCAGTAGATGCCTGTGGAACATTTACAAGTTCCAAAGTTATTGAAAGTTATTGGAAGATATGCAAAGTTATTGAGCTGAGCTGGACTTCTCCTCAATATATGTCTTTGCAGAAAGTTATTGAAAAGATCTCCGAAAGATATCAACAGGAGCCCTGCGCCACGGTTTCGCCACTAATTAGTGTTGTAGATGAGCTATGTTGTACCACACTTATTACTGGGGTTATGTGGGCAGTATAGGTGAGAGGTAAGCCCTCTGGGCATGCAGCATAATTAGTTACTTGAACATACGTTTCGTATATACCAAATCGAATAAATTGTTTGATCCCATCATTAATGTGACATGTCCTCCTGAGGCGTCAGTCACAGCAACCAAATTCACCACTTCAAGTCGTGCTAAATTCCAGCATCCGCAATCAAAACAAATCGTGTGATCTCATCCTTGATGTGACACCTCGTCGCCCGACGCCAGTCACAGCAACAAAGTTCACCACTTCAAGTTGCGCCAAGTTCTAACGACATTCCTCCGGACCCCGTATGAATCAATAGGACTGCAAGTCTTGTTTGCGCGCCCCATACATTCCAAGGCGGCAACAAAGCGGACGGATATTCGTTAAACATCAGGCATACAGCCAAGCAGGTCTCATTTTATTTTGTCTGTTAAACTAGTATTTCATTCTCCGTCTTTAGTTGACACTAGAGATCACAAGAGAACCTTCGATGTCCAGAAGCCCAGCTTTCTCGAAGCACATACAATTCGAGCCAGCCTCAATTCAACTGCTGCGCATTGGTCTAGTCTTTAAATAAATTTATTTTCCGTCCCATCTCCTTATCGGACTGAAGCTGGCTTTCGGGACGGGTTTTCAGGGACAAGAGCATCAACCGAGGGGTGTGCACGCCTCGGCTCTGTGAAAAGAGGTACTGCTTGCACGGTTTAAGTTTGATGTCGAGAAGCAGTGACGAATTCTATATTATATGAAAAGAAGCGCTGACATTTGTATTCCGTTCAATCTCCTCTTTCGAGCTCAATCTTAGCTTGCAGGCAGGGTTCTATTCCAAATCCAGTCTTCCGCGGTAAATTTTATAAAGGAGAGGTCCGTTCTCGCAAGCCAGGTTACAACTACCCCACCATGAAAGTGAAAGTCGAAGCACTCCTGGCAACACCCTCCCCGACCGAGTCTGAATGCAGCGAGGACGAGATCCACGAATTGACGGACGAGGTGCGAGCTCTTTTACAGAGAGAAATCTCGGACTCATTTTTTTATCTCCTAGCCCCAAGGAGAGCGACCCGTACGCCGCACCTGTACCATCCACCACTCGTAACCAGTACCTCGCCGATGCTCATTCTCACCACTAGATAAATGCGGGCTATGCTCGCAACAAGGGCACAGCAGAAAACTCTGCCCCAGCAGGGCCGGACCCAGCGGGCTCACGTTTCAGCGGCAACCCGACCCGTACACTAGGCGCCATTTACCGAGGTCCACCCGTAAGCTCTTCACTTCATAACATTATGTGCATAAGCGAAGTTCACTATGTACCAGAACGGTGCAAACTGTGCCGCAAACAAGGACACAATCGCGGAACCTGTCCCACAGTGGAGCACACGCCCAAGACTATTACATCCAGAGCCCCTTGTCGCTGTAGCCTGTGTGGCGCGGTAGGCCACAAGCGTAATTATTGCCCGGGGACGAAATGATGGCGCGAGAACTTTTTACGCAGTCTGCTGAATACAAAATGTACCATTAGAATTTACAGAAATCCGATTTCGGAGCGCACCTGAAAGCAGAGAAACTGAGTCACTCAGTCTGAGTGCAATGTACATTGTACATCACCGGAAGCTACAACAAAACACGACCAAAGGGGTGGGCCTCAGTCCACCACCACCACTTAATGTGCAAGTGGTCGGGAAGCAAAACTGTCGAGGCTTGCATCCTAAGTCTTTCAGATGTAGATAGGTAACGCTAGCAAGTAAACTAATAAAGAGCTGACTTGTTGACGGATCATGTCACGTGCTTTGGTGACGTGACTCCCATCTCTTCTCAGCACCGTTTCACCAGCCTCGCACCAGCATCTCATCATCGTCGATGCGGACCAAGATCCAGATGGTCATGTCATCTAGCTCTCAAGCGCCACTAGGTCAGTCCGCCCACGCTGTGTCGCAGTCCGCGACTCATCTGATCAGTCCGAGATCTTGACCATAGCGACAATTCGTCGTTACAAGAGCTGCGTCTAGCACAGAGACGCAGCACCCTGCGCGCCGCCCTTTTAGACTTACGGATTGCCGAACTGGAGTACGAGTCGCACGAAAAAAAACGCGTTGCCTTCGAAAAAAGCTCCGTTGCCCTTGGCAAAGAGATAGACGCCGAGTCGCAGGAAAAGAACCGCGTTGCCCTCGAAGAAAGCGGTGTTGCCCTTCGCAAGGAGATAAACGCCGCCCGCCAGAAGGTGGAGCAGACGCAGTTGGGGCGGACGCTGCCGGTGGAGTTGGTGCTCAGGATCTTGTGGCTGGCTATAGTTGAACGAGGGAGGGTAGGACCTGACCCGAAGGAACTTGTCAAATTGACACAGATATGTCGGTATTGGAACCTCTTGGTGCGCAAAACAGGGAGACTGTGGAATGAAGTGGAATATACTCTATCCAAGGCGAACACACCTTTGTATTGGCCGCAGAGGATCACACCCATACTGCTGCGTGGCGCGAACACGGGGCTCCACATCACCATCCATTGCGACTTATTCGACGACATGACCTGCTCCGGTTTCAGCTCGTTCTGGGACAATCTAGCTCGATATACTCGCTCCTTGACTATCGGATTAGCTGTATGGGAGGATCTCGTGCCGCACGAGTTGTACTTCCCGCAGCTGGAACAGCTGCGCGTGGAGCGCACGAGGGGCATATTCGTAGAGTGGGGCCAGACCGACAGCTTGAGCTACCTGTTCGGTGGAAACTTCCCCCAGCTCTCCAATTGCGACTTAGTGGTTTGTGACTGGGAAGGCGAAGACACGCGGACGGAGGACGTTTTCACGGCCACCAGCTTGACGAATTTCTCTCTCGCGCCTTATATGAGGACGGGATGGTTCGCACCGTGGCTGCAACACCTTAAATTGCCAAACCTTGAGACGCTTGCCCTCAGCAGGGGGACATCTTTCGACGCCAGTGATATGAAAGAATTCCTAGCCCGCTCACAGCCCCCCCTTTACAAGTTGACGACGTACGATTGGATGGAGCACTCGGTGTTGCTCCAGCTCGCTTCCATCCGCACTCTCGTTATCACGCAAAGCTGCAGTCAAGAACTCGGTATGGAGAGCCTCCTCGATGCTGGAGTCCTGCCGAGCCTCAGCGAACTGGACGTTTCTCAAAGCTACCCGATCGAATGGAACGTAATATGGGAAGTGGTGAGTAGACGCAGACAGACGCTCAAAGCGGTAACAATCCGTGCTCGCGCGGGACGTCCGACATGAGGTATCAAGTACTGCACTTCCTGTAATGTAACAGTGCAAAATGGAATCACGATATTGTGCTCGCAATTGGCGCAGCCACACGCGTCCCATTCAACAACAGTGGCGCCCCGGTAGCAGCAACGAAAACGGACGGAAACACTTGATTATTTTCTCAGCAAGGAAAAGAAAAACAGGAGTGGTAAGCTGGATGTAAACGAATCGAGATAAACCGACCTCCGATCGTCGGAATCCTCTTTAGCGATACATTGTTTAGTAAACATAACATACACAAGGAAAACAAAAAGCAGAAGGTAATCTAATGATCGAGTTCAATCATAGCGCCCGAAGAAACTGCGAGCCGTTTAAGTCCTTTTCGCAGCGCTTTCGAAATCATTACACCGCCTACGCCCCATCTGTCGTCAACCCAGTCCCAACCAGCTGCTGCTTCCCACGGACTGAGAGCGGTGTGTGCTCTCATCAAAGACTGTCCCCCGTTCTCCGTGAAGGAGACGGCCTTCAACCCAGTCTCAAAACGTCGCGCCAACGCGTGCAACAGTCCGGCCGTTATCTCGCTTTCCTCCACACTCTCCTCTGCTAGTTCATCCCAATATCGTCCCTGCTGTATACCCAATACTCGCAACATCGGAGTCAAGGACAGATCTGCCATACCGCGAACAAAATCGAGGTTTAGCAGGTCTCGGTTGGCAGCGGGAACGAATAGCGACTGCAAAGCAGGGAGGGCGCGCATGTGTTGTACGATCGTGGCTCCGGTATACGCAATCTGAAGTGCCAAAGAAAGGACGCTCAAATCGGGGCACCGGACCAAAAAGGCTTCCAGATCGTGATGAAAACGCGACGCCGCTTGGTCCTCTTGCGGCGAACGAGCATTTCGTCCTCGCAGACTCAACACGCGGAGGTGTGGTGCCTCGAGTCCCGCGAAGTGGCCGTCATTTGGGACGTTCTGCCAAGATACCACCAAGTTCAATTCTTCCAAACAAGGGAGAGTCACTCTAAGAGATGCAGAAGGCAACCAGACCCCACTGAGGCAGAGAACTCGGAGGTTTGTCATGCGGGACAAGTGTGTGGCTGGCAAAACTCCGTGTAAACGTGCGGTATTCAACTCGGCGTAGCTTTCGAGCTGGGCCCAGGGCAAATCAAACCACGTTTCGGGCGTCAGTGTCCACATCAGAGTGAGGGACTTTAACCTGAACTCGGCTGGACACGCCCACGAAAGGCGACATTGGTCGGCGATCAGCGACTCAGCCCACTGAGGCAGAACTTCGCGGCAAGGATAATCACCTGTCCAAAAAGTCCCGCCTTCTATTGTGAGGGCGTCTATGTTCGGTATTGGATTCTGAATTCGAAACACGCTACGGGCAAGGCTGGCGTTGTCGGTCATAGAATAGAAATCGCTGATCCTTAAAGCGAGATGGATGTGTTTCGTCGGCGATACAAGCCTATGCAGCACGGATCGTTTCTCCGGCGATACAAGCCTGTGCAGCACGGATGTCAGAGAGCTGTCCACGCCATCCATGCTGAAAGACAAGTCCAAGGACCCAGACTGCAGCGCGTATCCGGATTGAATCGCGCGAGCGCGCCTCTGGGTCGCGGTAGCACCTCGAAAGTCTATGGGATTCCAGAGCTCGCCAGCTGCTTCACCGGTTATTATATCCCTCCAGAGCCGACAGACGGACATGGGCACGTAGAGTGCAGACTCTGGCGACCACGGGGAATATCGATCTCCGTAAGCCATCGTGAAAATCGTTTTCCATATTTCTGCAGGGACAGAGCTGATACTCCGCTGCTCGTACAGTGTCGAGTCAATGATGAAGTCCACGAAGATACTGGTAACCGTTGCGTGCGCGCACACCTTCTGTGAAGATCGAAGTGTGCGGTGAAGCTCTCGCTGACGACGCCCGGCGTCCGACATCCACGGCACCAAAGCGTCAAAGAAGAAGCCTTTGGAGCGCGAGTCGCTAGTCATGCTGAGCAATAAAGGGGTTCCGCGGGATCTGTGCGTTGGCTGAACTACGGTGGCGACTCGAGAGACAATCCCTGGAGGATCACTCTTCTCAGGGAACAACGACGAATTAACCATCGATCTATACGCCGAGTCAAGTCAGTATGGCACGCCGAGCGCTCAACGCAGAAGAAAAAAAGGCTTCCCTTGCACGCTCCCACAGGATACAACACTCGTCGTAGGAGAGGCCGTAGTCCCTTGAATGAAGTAAGTATGTATTCCGAATTCTATGGGGTCACAGCAGCGCACTCGGAGATCGTAGAAACACTGCTCAATGTTGCATCCCAGGGGCCCGACGAGCCCCAACCACCGCCCCATCCTCCATCCCCCCATTGCCCAGATCCGTTCATGGTCGTCCGTGCTTGTAAACGCGTAGAAAGGTCCATAACTGACATGCTGTGTTTTTTTTTTTTTTTTTTAAGAAAAAAAGCGTTACGTGCCTCTTATAGGTATGGTCACATCGTCCAAGTCAAACAAACTCATCATAATAAATAATATGCGCAGTAGAACGCAGCGTGCTTATATGAGTCGGTTCAAATAGGTGTCGAGTCATATATATATAGACAATCCGTCTCTCTCTATGTGACCCAGCCTTCTGGGTTGTCGGACACGGAGAAATATTGAAGCCACGCGGTGAATGTCTGTAAAAGAAAGAAATAATGAGGGGATTCAGAGCGCGGAAACACTCAGGAAGACTGACATGTTGTGCATTAGGCAGACCGTCATGCCTCTGCAAGCTGATCGCCGCTCTTAGTTGCCGGCCTAATGCAAAGGCCCAATCTCCGCCGTTCCAGAGTCGCATCTCCCCTTCGGTGAGAACGATCTAAAGGTCAGAGAGTTAGCGTGTTACTGTATCGTACTGTTGGCGACCAACGTTGATGGAGGGGAAACCGTTGATTCTAGGCCCCAGCAACGAACAGGAGTCGGGTACCTGTTGAAAACGGTCAGTCGCGCCAGAGAAGTATGTCTGAGAACCGTAACGCAACACTGCACTCGGTATGCAAATCACACGCCATGACTTGCTGTAGTACACCAACCTGCCTTGAAAAGAAAACACGGTCCTCCTGCTGAGCAAAGTCGGAACATGCCACAGTCATAACATAACAATTGCGCGCGTCCTAGAATAAGTGCCGCTCACCTATACTGCCCACATAACCCCAGTAATAAGTGTGGTACAACATAGCTCATCTACAACACTAATTAGTGGCGAAACCGTGGCGCAGGGCTCCTGTTGATATCTTTCGGAGATCTTTTCAATAACTTTCTGCAAAGACATATATTGAGGAGAAGTCCAGCTCAGCTCAATAACTTTGCATATCTTCCAATAACTTTCAATAACTTTGGAACTTGTAAATGTTCCACAGGCATCTACTGCCCAAAAAGGAAAAATATTCCTAAAATACTCCTAAAATAGTCGTAAAATACATGAAAAATCAGCAGAAAAATATAGTGTCTATGGGGGGTGCCAAAAAAGGAAGTCCCAGCGCATATAGTCAGATTAACCAGTTAAAAGGTGGGCAGTGCCCACAGAATGTATTGAATTATTCCTGGGGAGTGGTTCCACAGCCACAACAATGAGTTTCAACTCATGTAATACATGAGTAATGTGAAAGAAAAGTCACTAGACTTTCAACTCATATGATCTATCAGTCATTTGAAAGAACAGTCACTGGACATGCAACTCATGTGACCTATTATTCATGTGATCTATCAGTCATGTGAAACAAAGTCACTGGACTTTCAATTCATGTGATTTGTAAGTCATGTGACTTTTGCCACCTCACCACCTTCTGTCTCCTCCTTCGTCCTTCCTCTCACACCACCAACTCCCTGCTGGTGTCTGTAGCAACACCCATGCAGTCTCTCATCCTTCTACACACCATGCACCCCTCAAGGCCTCAATCTATCTCTCTACTGCCATTCTGTGGCAACTAGGGCATTTTCTGTAGCCACTCAGTGGCTCAGTCTTGAGATCCGACCCTGGAACTTGACCTGAGCTGCTGAGCTGGGCAGAAAAGGCCTTCTTGAAGGAGCATTCAATTGGGTGAGTTTTCTTCTGTATTCTTTTTCTTTTCATTGGATGAGGGCAGATTGGATGGGTGGGTGGCAAGGGAGGAGGTTTCTTGGGGTGCTGGGGGATTTAGCAGGGCTGGACTGTTGGTATATCAAGGGTGGATAATTGCTAGTGAGTTTTCTCTATGCCGTTCATCTAATTCTCTGAGATTTATGCTCAAGATCACACCTTTGTGCAGAGTTATGTCGTCTCCCTCCCCTTCTGCCCTTCAACTTCTACTCAAGTACTCCCTCTCCCCCCACCCCTTTGCCTTCAAGTCTTTTCCCTCCCTGTCACCCATGCACCACCCATCTCTCTTTCCCTTCAACGATTTTCACTACCAACTTCTCCCTCTGGCTGTGACCTCTTCCTATGAGGTTCACTTTCCCATCCTCATTCCTCTATCACCCATCTCTGCGTTCTCCCTGACTGCACTCCCTCTACCCTACCTCATCCTCTCATGTTGTTCTATTGTCCAACCCTCTCCACCGTTTCTGCACATATTTACCTCTAATCTACATGTACTCTGTGTCGTCCTTACATTATTCAATGACATATTATCCAAAAACTGTTCAAATTGAGTTGACTTTGAAGCAGATGTAGTGTTTGGACGGCAATTTGGACTCATCGCACCTGCTCCTATTGGGTAGGAAGTCAATCCGAACGGGCGCTTATGGGCGCCTAAAGCATTTTATATTCATTAATCGAGAACACGCTTTTTGTAATCGAGAACACGCTTTTGTGAGAGTGGTTGTTCTGACATTCTACAAGCCACAAAAAAATCTAAAGAAATTTACTGAAGCTTGTTAGAGATAGCCCAATGGTACTGAAACAGAATTTCATGCAAGAGATACCATGAGGATGAAATATGTGTGAGTTGTTCACTCTTGCGACTCACTGGTGACTGAACACACTTCTCCCACATATACATCGACCACACAAGGATACATTTCATGTCTTGATATTTTCTACATGAAAGTATCCAATCATTTGCAAGTTTAAATGGTTATACTAGTGCTCCTGATAGCATTTGTTAGTGCAAACTAGTTTTGAACCAAGATGCTCGGAGATGCAACTTCGTCAAAATAGGGCAAAACCAGACAAGTAAATGACTAAAATGAACTGATTTTATGCCCTGAATTCAAATGTGAAATTAACAAGACCATATTCTGTCTACTTCATAGTCTATTAACAAATTGATGGGAAATTGTAGATTTCTGGTTGGGTTGATTGTATGCTTATATGCAGTGATAGAGCTCATATTTCAGGTTATATGAACTGTTGATGGAGGTTTCTGTTACCCAAGTTACTGTATGTATGTTAAGGAAGAGTGAAAACATGGAATCCTTCAACCTGCTATCAGAGGGTAAAAGCAAGGCAAAGAAGTGAATATAAATGCAGTTATTGTATGCAACGAGCTTGAGTATGTTTATAGAGTGAGCTTACTTGGGATGAATCAAGGGTACCGATCCATGAAGATCAGAAACTCTCCAGATCAATATTTGATGTGATCCTCAAAACAGAGTTATGCATGAGATAGGATGATTCAGATTGCTCAGGGAGATGATTGAAACCATATAGTGGTCTCAGAATGAATAAAATTCCCCCAGTGAAATCAAATCAATCAATCCCCACTAATTTCGCTTTTTGATCTGTTTTATAGCCGGGTATTCTATGAGTTGACCATTGAAATCTGCCTTAGAGCAATCATAAAGTATCATGATTGACTATAGAATAGTGTATAATATCAGGTGAACCAAAGGGTGCAAGAATCACAGAAATTTCCTTTTTGAGATGCTAGGTGTTAGTGGCCGAAAGAGGAAATGTCGGAACAAAGTGTCTGATGTCGACATGCAT
Organism: Favolaschia claudopus; assembly: GCA_037176885.1. NCBI lineage: Eukaryota > Fungi > Basidiomycota > Agaricomycetes > Agaricales > Mycenaceae > Favolaschia > Favolaschia claudopus. Next base: position 114,472 of record JAWWNJ010000159.1, on the reverse strand, counting down.
CAGGTAGAGCTCACTGAGGGCTATCATGTCTACACCCAACATTTTTTGATCCGAGTCCTGGTTGGCCCGCAAAATGCAAAAACAATTCCGAAATCCCGGCGGTTTTGAAACATATGGGCATGTTTTGATGGCAAACTCGCCTCCAAACCAGATCAATATCAAAGCTATAAACAATGGACAAATATTGTTCATTTGGAGGGAATATATGAATATTTCCGAGGCTAAAATAAACTGCATGCTAAAATGATGAATTTATAGGTGAATTGATGGCCCCATATATGTGCCGAACTCCCGGGGACATCATATTTGATGGTTCCAGCACCTTTGACCACTGCTTAACAACAAAAGTGCCGTGTTTATGATTTTAGGTGCTTTCGTTGTTAAGCGCTGGGGTGCTTACTGTTTCCGTGAGTTCCTCGTTAGGCGCTGGAGTGCTTAACCTTTCGAATCGCATATGTTCTGTATTTTAGTAATAAATTCAATTTATTTGACTCAGAATTCAAACTCCTCCCAACAAGCCGCAACGGCTTCAGCAGCCCTCGTGCCATCAAACAATCACCTGATTTTTTTTTGCTATTTTTTTCGCTGAATTTTCATGTATTTTACGGGTATTTTACGAATACATTTCCTTTTTGGGCAGTAGATGCCTGTGGAACATTTACAAGTTCCAAAGTTATTGGAAGATATGCAAAGTTATTGAGCTGAGCTGGACTTCTCCTCAATATATGTCTTTGCAGAAAGTTATTGAAAAGATCTCCAAAAGATATCAACAGGAGCCCTGCGCCACGGTTTCGCCACTAATTAGTGTTGTAGATGAGCTATGTTGTACCACACTTATTACTGGGGTTATGTGGGCAGTATAGGTGGTGCCGCTGTCAGAGCCAGAGGAAAGGATAGAACCGAATCTTGATTCTCAGAAACTGCTTACCTCTCCTTTCCCGTTAATATATCGAAAACCAAATTCCGCGCGGATCTGATGAATCTGTCCTTCCACCCAGCCTATATACACGGCTGGCAACGGCTTTCTCACTCTAGCCAAGGTGCTTGACGCGTTGCGGATGCTATGCGCCGCATTCTTACAGGAAAAGCAGTGAATGTGCCCCCCCTGTACTTCCATGGTCTTATCCCGCGTCATGCCAAGGTCTACAGGGTAGACCTCGTCCGCCAGAACGCGATTTTGCTCGACATCTTCCAAGAAAGAATAGATGCTCAGGCGTGACATTATGGCAGAACAGAACATTGCAGCACTGTTTATATTCGCGGGCTACGAATAACGTACATGAGACATCACATCGGCCCAGATGCTATATTCCTATGTTGAGGTAAGCACCCGCAGACATGTGCGCAGAAAGCAAAGCGCACTCGTTTCAGTTCTCCGCAGCGAGTCAATGACTCGTCTCGAGTCAGATAGACTAACAATATGACGCAATCTCCCACTCGGACTCTCGAATGTTCGCTCTCGTCACAGACGATGACCTGCACGCAAAGTAAGAGAGAAAATCGAAGGTGGTCAAGGGCTCTAACCTTAGCTACGTGATCCGCTACGTCGACCCAACTGACGATCGTTTTGACAAACTGAGTATTACTGAGTGGTCCGTGTTAACAGTATTCAAGCAGACTCTCACTGGTAACATGTTCTCGTCATGAATCAGCTGTTTCAGAGCCGCTAGTTGCTTCGAGAAATGTCCAGAGGAGGGTGTGAACTCGACCAGATGTAGAACGGTACATATTTTTGCCTGTTTCTAAACATAACGAAGACAATAAATAAGTGGTCGGAGGAAAAAACAGAACAAGAACTCGCCGATTCCAGAAGCGGGTGTGCGACGAGTTGCTGTTCTGCTCTGAGTACCCGTCCTGCAATCAAAGGTCGATACCACGACCAAACACTGTGCCCTCGCTTCCCCTCGAGGGAGTGGATCGATTCCATCCTCCGAAAATCGACATATAAGAAGCGCTGCGCGTTTTCTCCCAGAGAGGAATGGCGGATGGCCCCATAGTCCAAGTCACACACGTCGTCGTCGAGAGTTCTTGCTCGTAGCATACCTGCTATGCGTGTAACCTGACGCAGCGTTTCTTCATCTTTTTCCATTGTCGTGGTAGCTGACAACTCCAGTTACGGCACAGCTTCAGATCTGTGTTGCATCAAAACGACCGCTGATCGCGGTAAAGTCAATGACTCTCGTAAATAAATGATTCGACTTAATTAACAATGTACTTTAGAGGCGCGCGACCACAGCCTCACAGTCTACCTATTTCGGCAGCAGAGATCGGTCGCCACCATCGGATCCACGCAGAGAACTCCTGGGGCTGGTTGAGCACCGAAAAAAAAAACCTTGTGGTCGGCGAAACCGACCTTGAAACGTGCCCCATCTGCATCCAAGCGCTCATCCTTACACAGTGACACCGTTAACTCCAAGTCGGTACCGGGCACCAAATTCATTCGCATGGCCAAGTCTCGAGGCGTACCCATAATCTGCGAAAGTATTTCAGGACAGAGTCTCGAGAAATAAGATAAAAAGTAAAAAAAAGGAAAAAGGAGACGAAAGCCGAATGAAAGGGAAGCCAAGTCGACGCACCATGACGTCGATAAGCGGGGAGCCGTTAGCAGTCTTCTTCAACCAACTAGTGGTCACCTCTCCTGGCTACAAAAACGCGGGTTACCGAAGCCAGTCGATAGAACTCATATATCTTACCGTCTCCTTCAAGTCTTCGTCGATGATTGTCTGTAACTTGGCCGCTTGCAAATGAAATAACTTGACAGTATCTTCGTCGGCCCCGCTAGGACATCTAGTGGTGATGCGAGTGCACCGACGCCCGCTACGCTTTTGGATCATCAGATAATGGGACAAGAGGCGACAGAAACGACGGCACCTCTTTCCCAAGCGGATTATCCTTGTATACCACGTTGACCTCGTGCACCTCTACTATGAGCAAGGATCGGTACTTCGCGTAATCCCTGCGAGAGCGCTCTACGAATACAGGAGCACCAGCAGTGGGAGCTTGAGGAATCAAGGACTTGTAGGTGTAACGCGAACAGCAACCGGCGATGTCGATGAGGCTGGTATCCCGCGTGGAGGCGTAATGCTGATTCAAGACGTCGGTACCGAGCAGTGGGTGGGTCAAGCTGCGCTCGGCGTGCAAAAGCCTGCCAGCTATGGAGGTATCCGACATGAAGACCACGGTTAGTCAAAGGCTACCACACTTTATATAGGTACACGGACAGGAAAAGCTCGGGCTAAGTAAATCGATCATTGATCTCGGTGATTGTGTAACTGAGATCTCAAGATCGTCCCAATTCGGAGTCGTGTAACTGCCTGTAATCCCTGAGCCACAATACAAATTTCTGTGAACGATTCGTCAGGTCGCGATGGGTACGAGTTTCCTTGGACACGGACCTTATGCAGTATCCCGTCAGCATGCAAATATTCGTCCTTGGAAAGATTGAGCGTAATCTCCACGTCTCTACCTACAGGTAATTCTGCACACAAGCGGTCAGGCGGCACGCCGACGACAACCTCGAAGACCACCAATTTCAGTCCACGGGAAGGACCGACAAAAGCAGGACAGACCTCGATTAACATCGCCCCATCTTTTCCCTGCTTTGTCCAATTTCTATCCACTACCCCTGGCTATAGACCGATAAGCACATCGAGAAAAGGGCCGGGGAAAGAATCAGAGTCAGACACTCACTTTATCCTGGGCATCGGCGGCGACGACTTCGTTCAGGGTCTGAATCTGGCGGTCATAAAATTCGCCCGTCGTCAGATCTATGCCCGGAGGACAGCCCAACGTGAGCCGAGAACTCTCTCGAGGACATCCCTTGCAGGCAGGATATAAACATATCGCCAAACGAAGGATGGAAACCCACCTCCATGCCCAACGGGTTCAGCAGGAACTCGTACTCGCATTCGACGACTCTGGCGATTATGCTCGTGCGGTACTTGGCCAACCTCACGCGGAAAGCGGCCCCGAGAGTGGCGCCCAGGTCGCGACCCTCCCACTTGTAGCTATATCGATGCATGTATCCCTCAACGTCCAACATTCCCTTATCGCGAGTGACGAAAAAATGTTCACGGGCGACGTCCGTGGCGAGAACCGGTCGCATTTCGTTCCGAGGTCCCAATAGTCGAGTGCTGGCAAAAGTCGTCATAGGTGAAACGAACTACCTGCGAGCAACCGTGGGTAGACTTCCGTATTGGCGGGATGTCGCGGGTGCTGCGATTGGAGCGCCACACACATTTCCACTTTCCGCTCCAATACGCCGATCGCTCTAGAGCGATAACATCGCGCTAACAAAAGTTTCAGATACCATCTGAATCAGTCACAGGGCACACCTACCCGAGTCACAATCTTTCGCACCAGACCTGCGGAAAATTGCGGAGTCGGCAAACAAAGAAGGAGAGACCTGACATTGCGACCTGGCGGCGCGTGGCTGTCACGCGGAGGTGAGAAACGCAATTCGAGTCGGTAATACATCAGGTGTAATACACGCTACTCTGAGTCAGAATAAAACACGCTACTCAGAGTCAGAATCGTCCACTCTATCGGCACTCCAGCTCTCGGTCCAAGGATAAATCTGAACTGGCTCGTCTGGAACGTCGTGAAGTTGTATGAGCGCGCCAACTAGCTTTCGAAAGACGAGATGTTCTGTTATAAGAGTCAGCGTATGGCATGCCTGTAAAATACGCAAATTACGAAAAGTCCTCGTGTGCTCCAATTTGACTCCGCCCACAGTTCCAGTGGAGCACATGCCCACAGGACCCAACGACCAAGTGAAAACCTGAGCCGGCGACGGCGCAAAGTCCGGTATGCTGATCGGTGGGAGACTGAAGCGTAAACAGCCGTCGTCAGCCGTGGTGCGGGGGGTAGCGGGACAGTCTATGTGCTTGCCACATTCGTGCGGCACATTGTATTCGAAAATAAAAGTGACGCCGCGGCGCATATACTTGTGCAGAATGTTCCAAGCCTCGATCTGGCTATCGAGGTCATCTGCGTTGACGGGCAAGGAGCGAGGAGTAACCAGAGCCAAGCCGTTCCTAGCACGATGGACTTCGTAGTGAGCAAACGCATCTCAGCCGAGCGCACCCCGGGTCGGAGCGGAATGGAAATTAAGTATGATCTCCTGTGGCGACTCGGAATAGGCCTCCACGATATTGAGCACGCAACCGCGGGGGCTGGTGAGTGTGGTTACCGGCCGCACGCCACGCACGTTCTGGTAACCTTCATCGCCGCCCGTCTCTACAACGTACTCGACATCCACCTGATTTTGGAAATATTTAACGATGTCGTCTGTCCTGTCATTTCCGCAGAAAAAGTCGAGATCGTTAGGTCGAAAATGTCGGTGAACCAAAGCCGCAATGAAGGAGCCCGAAATCAAAGCGCCTGTTGCCGCCTGCATGAGCTTCACGTCTCCGTAACGCAATTCGAACTGCGAGAGAAGATGTGCTGTCATATACTCCAGAAGATCAGACCGCAAACGGACGTCTTCTGGCTTCAAATCGCGCGCGGCAGACTGTATAAGTCGCCTGAACAGGGCAACAAAGCTCTGGTGGTCGTGCTGCCGATTAGTATTGAGGCCTGCCCCGCACATGAACGCTCAGCGCTCAATATGGGAGATAAAGAGGACCCACTGTGCGCTGCGACCTTTGCCTCTAGCTCTGGAACTGTAGCGACGTGTTAACAAGAGGACAGAACTGCCACGCAAACGTACGTTTCTCATCCAAGACCTCGTCGACCGTTATAGCCATGAATTTAGCAACGTTCATCGCGCCCATACGACTGCGTAAAGCGGTTGTGAACAACTGATATGTGTTCATCTCGTGCAGATAACGTTCCGCCAAGTCACACCACAATACACGCTTAATCGTATCCTGTCTAGCGAGAACATCGACTAGGCGGCGAGCGTAAGTGAGAGCTCTCGCAAAGGACAGTTATCCAGATACTGACAGGAAAGAGGGGGGCGCACAATATAGGGCATGGACGCGAAGAGAGTAACGCACTGACTCGGAGGTATATTTATATTTATTGTGAACATTGATGATCGTCCGATCAGCGTTTCAGACTGTGCTCGACGCAGACGCTTCTGTCGCCCGACTCTGCACACAGCCCGATATTAGTCTCTGCTCGCCGAAAGGCGAAAAGCCGAAGACTGGCTCTCCATCGAATCCAGGAACACAGAGATCTTCTAACCGTTTACGTCATCAGAGCACGCGCGTCTTCCATACAGAGGACCACAGATGCGGACAGGAGATCACATCTCGATCTTGACTGAGCGCCAAAATTGAGAACAACGCCGCAACAGTCGTGGTGGTAAAAAGAGAGAAGGCAGTGGTTACGTAAATGCCATTCCATTGATTATGCAGTCATCACTCCGGCAGATACGGCAAACACGACCTCGTGATAGGACAGACTCGGTAAAACTACAGCGAACGGCACAAAAATTGACGCGGGCAGGGTACGTCGGTGAAGCACTCGAGCATACGGTGGAATTGTCCGAAACGATTAGTAGTTGTCGGGGCGCCTGATAATAACACCTACATTACATGCAAATTAGCTCCGCAATTCGCATAAGCCAAGCGGGAATAGAATGCTCACTCATTCCAGCCACAGCAGGGGACGGGAAAACAGCTTGGATTGACGAGAACATAGCGAGTTGAAACAGGCGTATCCTCATACCATCCGCATTCTCGAGCCCTACACTCATAGTGACTCCGGGGGGGTTGCCCTCGGTCTTGACGCCCCGCAACTTGAACTTGCCCACGTTCATGAGGTACGACCTGACCCTGCTTTCCACTCCATACCCGCAAAAGAAATCGAGACATCGAGGCCGAAGACGACAATCCAGCAAAGCTTCAATGAACTCGCCGCACAGGACGGTCCCGGTCGTGGAGTGAAGGAGTACTAGGTCTCCGAAATAAAGTCCAAAAGGCTCGAGGAGTCGGCTGACGCTGTACTGGAGGAGCAAAGGAAGAATAACGTCGTCCTCTAAAGTGCGATCTTTCTCCCCTTTGTTGAGCAAACTGCAGATGAATTCCGCCATCAAAACGCGGTTGTGGACGGGACCGTTAAAGGTACGCTTTCCTGGAAAACTATAAACATTTCGTCCACTGTAGTAGCCAACACGTACGATATTTGTCGAGAGCGTCTCTAACGACCAACTTAGCTGCTGATAATAGAACAGTGAGCAAAGCGATAGAGTCTGCAAAGCAGAACAAAAGGCACCTCTGCGAATGATGGGTTCGTCGACATGTACGCCCACAAAATTATGCACATTGCTGGCCGCCAACCCGGTACTACGCAAGGCAGCGTCGAACATCTGCATACAGTTGATGCGCGCCAACGCTTCGTCGACAGGGGCGCAGAAGCCGACGCTTTCAAGATACAGGAAAAGGCTCAGAGCCGCCTTTGGACTAACAGCCGAATTGACGTCCGCGACCAGTTGTATATCAGCAGCTGTACACTCTAATCAGCACCACAATAATCGGCAAGGTCTATTAAGAGGCGACATACGTTCGTGGACAGCTGCCCCAAGTTGATGGCCAGTGGTCAGAAATATCAGAGGAGAGGGCAATGCATAAGAACTGACGAGCAATAAAGACGAGTGGTTCCACAAAGCGAGGCTGGCTGCTCATAGTTCGATGTCTCAGGAAGGTATATCGTCGCAGTAGAGGTAGAAAATATTTATGGGAGCTGATCGCAGATCCGATCTATCTGCTACGCTTGACACAGGCCGAATATCACAAGAGAAAATACGGAATATATGCGAATACTGCTGCGCCCGGAAGCTCGACCGCGTCTCAATTGACCGCATGCTCTCCTTTAGTACAAGACCCGAAACGCTCATGATTCTAATGGAGATCTCGACTAATTCGCTTACAGCACGACCCTAGTTACGCAGTCAGAAGTCGGCATCCAAAACTCTATCAGATGCTGTCAATTGGCGTTCGGTTCGTAAGTGAGAGGAGTGGACTCACACGTTCCCTCGGTTCTCGCGTCCGAGCATGTGCACTTTGCTGTATTCCGACACCCGCTTTTCAAAGAAATTGGTCTTCCCCTCCAAAGAGATCAATTCCATGAAGTCAAACGGATTTTCGCTATTGAACACTTTCGCCACGCCGAAACTATCCAGAAGCCTGTCTGCCACATATTGCACGTATTGAATCATAGAATCCGGATTGATGCCAAGGAGTCGGAAGGGCAACGCTTCTACATGTGTATTGTTAGTGAAAGTCGACGGAGAAAAAGTCGATTCAAGGTACCGTGGACGAAATCGGTCTCTACAGACACTGCTTCCCGAACGATAGCCTCTACACTTGCGGAGGCTGGTTTCGTCTGCAACAACGAAAATAACAGACACGCGAAATCGGTGTGCATGCCCTCGTCCCGACTAATAAGCTCGTTCGAAAAAGTGAGCCCTGGCATCAACCCTCTCTTCTTGAGCCAAAAGATAGATGCGAAAGAAGCCGAAAAAAATATGCCCTCCACGGCGGCGAACGCTACAAGGCGTTCTGCAAAGGGCCTTTCTTCGTCCATCCATTTGATCATCCAGCTGGCTTTCTGACGCACGCACGGGACTGTTTCGATCGACCGAAACAGACGGTCTTTCTGCTCGGGGTCGTCGATATAGTCGTCGATTAGCAGCGAGTACGTCTCCGAGTGGATATTCTCTATCATAATCTGGAATCCGTAGAAACAGCGTGCTTCTGGGATTTGCACCTCATCGGCGAAACGCTGAACCAGATTCTCGTTCACTACACCGTCCGCCGTCGCGAAAAACGCCAGAACAGTGGTGATGAAGTGCCGCTCATTGTCGGACAGGCTCGACTTCCAATGAACAAGATCGTGCGCCAGATCTAACTCTTCCGCGGTCCAAAAACAGGCAACAGCTTTCTTATTACATCATCCATATCTACGACCAGACGCATGAGTGCACATTAACGGCGGGGAACACAAACAAGAAGACATACCTGGGGATAAGTGATGGGAAATAACGAGAAGCGACCGGGATTCGGTGCCAATATGGGATCTACTAGCGAATGAGCACAGCACAATAGAAGACGGACACATAATACCTTCAATAACCATGAGTTACAGTGGTGTACGGTCGAAGAGACAACGAGCTCTTAACTTCTCGTGAGCCGTATTTAAAATCCAAAACAATACCCGCAGTTATGATGACTCGGGAGAGGCAATGTGACTCATTGCGCAAGTTCATGTTCCGCAGGCCAAAGAGTAGTATGATCGCCAAAAATACAGTTTCAAAGCAGATCATCCCAGTTGTTGGATGGTGGCTCGTTGGAAACTAAAGACTGAGCCCGCAGTCACGATCACGTGACTGGTGATACATCATTGATGTGACATGGCTTCGCGAGCCGGCTGTAACAGTGACACCCATTGCCCTCACGGACGTTCAATAAGTGGAGGTCATGGCATAAATCAAGCACGCAATTATGCAGCACCACAAGTTAAGATATTTCAAGGACGACACGCGAGTCCGAAAAAAAAAGTCGTAGAAAGACAGAGTAGCATCGGGGTAAGAACAAGGAAACCAAAAACCAAACCCCCCCCCCCCCCCCCCCCCCCCCCCTCCCCCGCTCGATCAATGTAACTGCCGACATCAACGTGTCAAGCGCCTCAGAACAAGACCCGTTCCGTTTACTGAGAGTAAAAAGGAGTCAGAGGGCAAAATAATAAGCTGTCGACACTCGCCATTATGTGGAAGGCAGCACGACGCCGAATTTGCTACAAACACCGAGTTAGCGTTGACTCAGCAAGAACAAGGAACAACAACAAAACGCACAGGCATGAACGGATAGTAATGAGTTGCATAATTCTTGCATTCGCTGTTATAGCAAGTGTCACCGAGTCGCCATTTCATCTTCGAAGACATGATAACGGGGTCGAGGACAGCTGAGTCGGATCCAACGCGCAGGACCAGCGAATCACGATCACGCGAGAAGTGTCTCCAAAGAATAGGACAAGCGGCTCCACACCCGGTAAGCCAGCTGCTGTTGTCTATAGATTTGCGAATTCCTCGACGCTCTAGATCCTGACTCGCTTGGATTGGCGGATAATACCAACTATCGATGGCACTCCCGTCAAAAGCCTTTCTCGGGTAATACATGACCAAAAAGTCTCTCTGGTAAGGAACTGGATATTAGCAGTATGGGGCGAGACGACAATGGCTTCAGCGATGCTAGGTCCTTGAGTCTGAGTGAGGATTATATGGCGCCCCTAACAGAAGAAAAGGTCGACACAGACCAGAAAAACACAGAACGAAATGTACTCACGGGAACAAGCTCAAACCGATACCTGGACGCGATATGCACCTGCAGACACGCATCGACTTCTAGCTCTCGGAACCCCATATCGCCTGCACTCAAATTATGCAGGTATCGGATCCACGGAAGAGGGCGCCGCCTGGGATCGCGATATTCAGGTTGGCGGGGATCCATGGCTTGACCGCTTCCTCGCAGCGCTCCAGATAGAGGAGGAGTGAACCATGAACGGCCGAATGCGATCGATCCACGAGGTCCCAGAACCGCTGAAGCGCAATACTGAACTCGGAGCTGTTCAGGGGCGCGCTGGACAAGAAAGTCGAAATCTGACGATCGACACGAGTCCGAAAAAAACGACGACTAATTTCCTGGAAAGCCTTATTTCTGAACGGGAGTGGGCATAAACATGGTTACGTCGTTGATCATATTCGAAAGGCAGACTTACGACTGTCCAAATGCCAGCATATCCCGAAAATCGACGTAACCGAGTATGGTCTCCATCACGTTGAAGCAGTTGAGCAGGGTGAAAAGAGCGGGGAACATGGCAGCGAAAGTCGAACGCCGAGCGACGGATTGCTGGACCGCAAGATCCTCAGATCGCGAATGCTTAGAAGGTGGAGGCGACGAGAGGCTAGAGGAATCCGATGACATAACAGAATGAGTCGAGGCAGAAGATTTGTTGGTTTTTTTGCGGTTGCGACGGCGTTTGAAGCCTGCGAAAGACATGCTTGATTAGTTATTGTTTCCCCTTTTATAGGGCGCGGCATCGCACCAGTAAGAATAAACACCGTAAACAAAAATTCCGAAAGCCATAAGTCGACAAACCAGATGTCAAGACTGTGCATTCTGGGCACGAATCAGATTATACATTTTTTTTTTCCCGGATGTATCCGACTCATAGAAGGCAACCTGCGCAGCGATGTATTCGACGCGAAACTCAATCAAAACGAAGACACGGGGCAATGAATCAGACGCGAGTCACAGTCGCGAAGTCCCGGCTCCCGAAAGATCGGCGACCGAGGTTCGGGTGCACCGCGACCCTACACGCACGCAATGAGATAGGACACACTCCAATTAGTTCGCAACCGGAAAGATGGCGCGAAGCGTCAGACATGCGGGCCGCAACACAACATCCGACTCCTCGTTTCCACCGACAGCCCCCTTAGGCCAACTACACATTCAATCGAATTCCGCCGTCCTCGCACGGCTAATATTTGGACCCTGCAGGGGAAGAATCACACGCCGAGCCTGCTCGCTAAAGCTACCGACCGCCCCAACTCGTCGCCGTAGAGCGTGACTGATTTCAGCCACACGGACGAGAACTCAGAATTCTGCCCAAACACCACACTTAGGTGCTGCGCTATAGAGTGCAGGCACCACCACAAAAAGGGAGGAAATAGGGCCATCGAATCCAGCGAGAGGATACGATGATACCGCTGAAGGTCGACAGCTGGCAATAAACGAGGGTAAAAACAGAGAAAAGGGTTACATGCATTATCGCTTACATGTCACATCCCATCGACATGAAAGACACCAACGAAATTCACAAGCCAACCCAAAAAAATAGCGCCCTAACTAGAACTAACCAAATATGGTAAGCGAACGGTCACGAAACAGGACAAGCATACCGTGGAAAACCCCATGTAGGTACGTGCATGTGCTTGACCCAGCCGAACGGCACTACATCAGGTTCTTGTTGCACAGTCAACGGGCAAAGTCTGAAGCAGTGAAATGAATATATATCAGACCTCAAACTGATGGAAAAGATCAAACTGATGTCCACGCTGCGCCGCACCGAGAACCGCACAGGCAGCGCCAAGGCACGTATGACCGGCGGCTAACACCGACGCAGTGTAACCGACATGAGTATAGGACGCCGGTGCAGGGTCCAAATTGTGAGGAGGTGACGACTTGTGATTCAGTGCAGGGAGTAAAGAAGAGAGAAAAGCAAAGCGACAAAAAAAAAAATGGCGAGCTTGTCGTCCACAGCTTGGAAACGAGAACACAATTTGTCAAGTAGTAAATACAAGCCCCTTATTCCACTAACATCTAAACTAACCACCCATGATCCAACTGCCTGTAAAGAACACGATTTAGTCAGAGATAGCGAAGATAACAAGTGAAAGAAACCGACTTTCGAACAATAAGCGTAATTCTGGCGGCCTCGTCCTGTGTAATGTTCAAAGGCTTGTCTGTGTCTGCTTCGTGCTTGACTACAAGAATGTTGCCGCGCCAGACCGTTCTGCCTTTGTCGGTGGCGACGCTCATATTGAGAGGCTCATCGACGTTCTGGGGGGTGAAGAAGATCGTGTAAGGGTTGTCGAGGACGAGGCCACGGTAGCCTTCCACGGTACGCATTCCACGGGACATGTCAACGGCATGAGCGAGCCCAGCATACGCGACAAACGCGTTCACGTAGAGATCGTATATGGTCGCGTGAGCGAAGTCGGTCCCGACATTGAACGGGGTAGGCACAAGAATGGGAAGATGGACATCGGTGGCGAAGAAGCATCCGTCGACTTTCGCTTCGTATCCCTACACCGTCAAAGGAGAAGAGAGGGAAAGAACAATGAGCCAACGACGACCAGAACAAAATAGCAGACTGCACTTACCTTACGGCTCACAAGCTCGACAGAGAAGTCCTCGACCTCCGCCATGAGGTGCGGAACAGCCTGGCTTGGTTGTACGAGCTGCTGACCAGTCAAAAGTTTCTTGGCTCTGGAAACGATTCTGGGTAACATGAGTGGAAGAGTGAGAGGTTCGCTATATACCTACACCATCAGGAAATCGTCTTTTATAGATAACTGCCCATCATTATTATATAATCGAAGTTTGTACAGCCTCTGTCTCCCACATTGCTCGTCCATATTCGACAGTAAAGCACCCAGCGAACGGGACAAGGACCATGTCGAGATCTCGGTATAAATAACGCAATCATTTGATTGCGGTACGAAACAAAAAGAAAGAAAAAAACACTAAGTTCAACTCATCCAAGTTTCTAAGTCGACGTCTGCACAGGCCATTCCAATCCCACCCAGCTAAAGTTCACCCTCGTAAGGTCCCAATTGCCATACTCGACGCGAATTGCCCGTTCATGAGATACCGCTGAAACAGGAGGTTCGTGAACCGTTGTTCGACAGACCGGGCATTCCCATTTATGCTCGAAATGCACCCGAATACAGACGTAGCATGTCTCGTGTCCACAGCAGAGTCTACACAGAAATGTTGAACGTCTGTCGCGGGATGTACAGAAAAGAGAAATCCTACCGCACTGGATGGGAAATTAACTGTCTACACACAGGGCACTGATCACTAGCTCGACGAGGAGCGACAACAGGTGCACTTCTCACGTATCCAACGTAAAGATCCTCAACGCGTAACCGTCGAGCGCGCGCGATTCGGTTGCCGGCGGAATAGCTTTTGGACCCCGGGACACGTGGTACGCGAGGGACGACCATAGGCATGACCTCGGGTCGATGGACGCGTGGATCGTAGCTACTACCAGAGGCGAGGGAGGACCCCGGTGGGCCGGACAGAGGGGAGGGACGGGCCGGGTTTCGAAGGCGCCGGACCAATGCAACCCTTGCACGCCGCTGACGAACACGACCGAAAAAACTGGTAATCTTTCCATCTTTTGCGGGACCAGATTTCTTCGTCTTTCGCGAGGCCCGCGGCGAGGCTAAGGAAAAGAATAAGAAAGATCTCGAGGAAAACAGAACTCGTATCGATCTTTCACCTGTATCCTTCCTTCGGGAAAGCAGGTCCTCACCATAATCTTCTGCGTAAAGTCAACACAGATTCTCCACTATATAATCACTATTCACCATAATATACAACAGGTCGATCCAGAGAGTCAGATGTTACACTGACAGCTGTGCCCCCGCCCCCCTCCACCTGCGTGTTTGCCCCAAAGTCGCCGTCAAGGACTATGTCGGACATGAAATCCCGCTCTGAGGTACCAGTCCCGGATCAAAAAAAAAACCATCCACCACAACTTCAAAAAACTCACCGTTCGACGAGTGAACCTGCTCTTGCTCTTCGACGTGACCGAGCTCTAGATTGTCCGTGGCCAAAACTGCAGGGAACAGACCAGAGTGAAATTCGCTCTCCCTCGTGACAGACAGTGTACTCACCACTGCTCACCCCGGAGCTCTCAACAGGAAAAAAAGCCTGCACGATGATCGGAGCGTAAAGGATGGCTTTGAACGTGTCGTAGTCAGGCACGCCGCCAAACTGAAAAGCCGAAATAATGCGATTTCTAAGTTCCGACGTGAACCGATCGGGGACTGTTTGGACTTGAGCGGGCGAAGGAACTGCGAGAGACGCCACTTACGCATGGGATCAATGCTTACGATATCCGCGTTTCCGACTCGCATGCGATGCAATATGCACGCAGTATATCGAGTTTCAGGGTTATGGACGAGATCTGCGCGTCGAGCTACAGGTATGCAGTGGAGCAACAAACATGAATGCAAACCTTCATCAAGCATCTCGCGTTCCCTCGTATCGTCTTCAGATCCGAATAGACTGGAGGTACTGCTGCGGGTTGTCAATTCGGACCCGACAGGAGAGCGCTCTGGGGCACTGTCATGCGCGACATGAGCAGAAGAGAAGCATTCTGTTGATCGACAAAGTAAACACGACGGAATGGATATAGAATCGGAATAGCGCACTGCCGTCAAATGAAAGCTGCAGCTCGTTGGGATGAACACAGTTGCCATCTACATCTTCTACCAACATGTCGCTCAATGCAGGAGGGACAGTGTGCTCGAAAGAAGGAACGGGCAGCGGAGAGTGAACTAAATGAACGGAGTACTGAGACATCAAGTCACAGCAAGGAAGACAGCACGTACTTAGGCGGGGCTTCTCTGCCGGCAAAACGCCTGACTCGGACAAGGCGTAAATGACGAATGCAGGGTCGTTACAGACGCATGGACAGACGTTGCACACCTTGTAAGCCCGGACTTCCGTCTCCCAACTCAATTTCCCCGAAATCGCGGGGACCGTTGCATCGCAAAACTAGGAGCGTGGACGACGTCAACACCGCGAAAGAAAAGGGAATCCTGCGTACTTCGGCCATCGGAACTGAAAAAGGAATGCGGCTCGTTATCTTCGAGAGCGAAGTCGTTATGCACAGAATGAATGCATGCCGAGCAATAATCTGAGGACAAGAAAAATATCAAAGTCAGCAATGGAGCGGCATTTTAAAGAAAGGAAAAACGACTTACCTGGAGACGGGGGTGGAGGGGGAGGGAAGAAATCACTGGGAGACAAGCTAGTATAACGGAAGTGGAGATCATCAGCCATGTCAGCGCGTAGGCAAATCTGCGACTCCTGCTTATAAGACGCCGATGCGGAGTCCAAACGTTACAGGGACGCGGTAGTCCGAATCACACAAAAGGGGATCTAGCAATGTATTCTTCGAATTACGGAAGTAAATCGTACATGAGCACGCGACTATCTTGCAATCGGATCAGAGCGACAAAGCGAGGTAACCGGAAACAGGATCAGAGCACCATCAATGTTCACCTTGCCGTGCGACGACGTGATCCCAGTCCTCCCCACAAAGTCGCACCGCCCTTCCGTGTCGGGGCCGATGACTACGACATTAACGCCTATCACATCCAGGATAGGCCTAGCCAACGCACGAGATGTCACTCCCTCGAACTCGGTGGTTGTGAGAGGAAAAAGGTTTTTCACGGGAATCCATTTGTCGGTGCAAATCACACGCCCAAATCGAACTTTGACAGAGCCGCGATCGTTCCGCTTTACTTTGGGCATGCTTCGGATGACCCCAACCACATCGTTGTAAGGCTTAGTAGACGAGGTGCTTGCTCCTCTCACCACAACGTCTAGACAGCTGTTCTCCAGAGCAGTCTGCAGAAGCCAATTGGAAGGCGGTTCAGACGAGGACTGCGAAGAAGCCGCGGGCGCAAGCGATTGAGATGCTGCGTGAACAGCCCCTCCAAACGCCTCTGGCCACGCGTCCGCTGCTCCGGGAAGATCTTCCGGCGAGAATTCTGGGCCCTCGGACACAGCAGCTGCGATCAACCGAGATTTATCTTGCGCGGTTCGCAACTCCCTGATCTGTTCTGCGGACGCATTGCGGTAATCAGTCAAAGACAACCCCGTGCTTTGGACTCTGTGAGCACAGCACAAATAACCAGTGGATAATAGAGCCATGACTCACTGCCGTTCCTTTACATCGCAGACAGATATCAGCTCGACGGTGTTGACAGCTCTCCCCTCCGTTCTAATTGACACCTTTTTACGATCAGCACTGGTCCCGACGACCATGCCATAGAAAGTCCCGATATTTCGTTCAAACGCTTGCACTTCCATCTGAGAGAAAGGATCTGGAACGACGTGTCTTCGCGGCCCTTCAGCGGCAGGCGGAGCGGGGTTTTTTTGCGCAGAAAGCCCGCCTGTCGACGAAAGCCCGGTTTCTGACAACGCCACGCGAACAAAAGACCATGGTAAAATAAGCTATCGGCATGTCAGTACTTGTATTTAAACGAGACCTCGAAGAATACCCTCACTTCGGCGAGCGCGGGCCGAACGACGACTTTTAGGTCACCTTTCTGATTGGCGGTCAACGTCGAGTATGAGTAAAGCCAGATTGAACAGACTAACGCGAACAAGAGAAGCGATAGAACCTGCGGTCCCTTCGTCGCCTACCGCACCAAGAACATCGGCATATGGAATATCTGACTGTTGAACATCCCAAGAAGATGAGATTGAATAAAGACCGAGTTAGATGGAATAGTTACCTGCCCGTCGTCTAGCAAGCGAACACCTTCCTCGACGTAAGTTTGGTTCATCAACTGAATCTCGCGCCGACTCCATTCAACTTGAACAATCCACGCCCTCAAACCAACCCATCGTCCTGTGATCACCTCAACATAATCTCCAATGCGGAAGTCACCAACAACTGCTTCTGTAGGCCAGCTGGCGGAGATGAAGGTCCCCTCTCACGCGTCATCATACATCTCGACTTGCACATGCTCCGCGGTCACCGAAGTGACCCAACCCACGGGACCCAAATCATCGCCCTCTGGCAATCTGACACGATCCCCAATTCTAAGCGCCAGACGATTCCACCGAAGAGATCTTTGCATATCACAGCTGCTAGTAAGGAGCTCGCTCATGTTTACGACCTCAAGATCTACTTGCTCGAGATCGGCACATTTCTTGACAAAATTATACACGGGACTCTGCATCCACAGAGCAAGCTCTTGTTCGGCAGGCTGCACACGATGAACAATGAGGTCTATGAAAGGCTCTCGCCGAACGAGAAAGCCAAAGCGGTATAAAGACCCGTCGAGCTCGTATGGACACGTCGCGTCAAGAGTGCCGTCCACATGCTCGGAGAGCAGAGCTTGGCGAGTGCCCGTTCTTGTATCGGCTCGACTTCGCTTGATATCTTGCCTCACACCGAGGGAAGACTGACGCGGTTCGTTCTCGCAGGAAACGTCTGACTCCAAGATCTCGCCAGCGACCAGCCTGAGCGGGGAGCGGTGGCGGCGTTGCTTGCCAGACCAGCGCGGCACGAGATAAATCAAGGCATCGGACGTGACCGGATTATAATCGTAAACCCATGCGAGGTCAAGGTGATACACGTTATTCGAACGCACACGAACCCAAGTGCCCGGCTTCATGGTAGGAGCAGGCAAGACTAGGACCGACTTCAGATCGAGAGCAGTGATCGACCTCGGAAGAACGGTCCGTCGCGTAAACGCGACTCGACGCAACAAATTCCCCACAATGACTGGTGACACACATTCGATATATACGTGTCCGGGAGAGGCGGGACTGGCAGACACTGAGAGAATTTTGCCGTCGGCAGGAAAGCATGCGGCGATTTTGAAGATTGTACAGACAACATCCCACTCTCGACCTCTCTGACACCATAAATTCAGAAAATAGACAAATGACACGCAGCAGGACTACATACCGTTGCTTTAACAGTCCAAATAGGAGTCTTTGTAGTGTTCGTGGTATGTTCCACCGTGTGCATCCAGCGAAATATAGAGCGCGAGGACCCCTCGTCCTCACCTCCCTGAGGTACGGCACCACATTCAGACATCCGGCGACGCGAATATCGATCCTTTATCTTCCTTGCAAGTTCTTCTGCATCCTCTTGCGGCAGAGCGGAAGTTGTCAGACGTGGAGGGAGTGTTTCAGGGGCCCCCGTGTCTTCGTCGTCGGACCGGTCTAGAAATGAAGATAGGGCGAATGCTGCTATTCACGTTAAAGACGAAAATTCTGATCAGCGAGAAACCTCACCGTCCTCATCCTCAGAGTCTTCATCCTCTTCTCCTCGATCCTCTTCAGCAGCAAGATCCAAAAAATCTGCCACCGAAGACACCCTCCTTCGCTTCGCAGACTATTGATAAAGTGAGCACACTGCATAGGCGATAGAAGTCTGGGTCGGCCTTCACTTTTACACCAGATCCGGGGACGTAGAGATCAGCCATAGAAGCAGGAAGATGAATGCGCTATGTGGACAGGAGAGTACGAGAACGAGTTTGAAAAAGGTCACGTGCGTATCAAAGCCATCATGATGAAGATGACCAACTGGTCACCGAGACGGCCAGCTGGCAATCAATGATACATCAACGAAACACGGCCAAACAAATAAGAACTGTGCATCGAACTGCGGCTCTCTTGCAGACTACGAGCAACTAGTATTGCAGGACGCGTGCTTCGCCATGACCGGTCAACGCGCGAAACTGATATACCCGCTGCTCGAAAAAGCGAAACTACCAAGTCCGAGACGTGATGCGCACGAAACCGAGAAAGAGATGTCGGTGCAGGACGCGGCTCTCGCCCTGACGGGCCAACCAGCGAGACTGTAGCCCACCTTTATAGAAAGACTCTGAAAGAGACAAATAACGAATTTCTCGGGCAATTCACTCACTTTACGCGGATTGTTAGCTGATTCGAATATGTCAGGTTCAAAATTGGCGACATATATATCAAGCACAGTAATGCTCGCAGCACCGCCCGCACTCCAGCCGCATATCACTTCCACTTCCTTGAACCTATACCGCCTTAGAATCACATAGAATCCTTCGATTTAAGTACATAGGGTCTCGGTTGCGGGGGATTTTTGGCGCGTGGAGGGGCAACTGAAGCGCGTCCCCACAGGGTTTTAACCCGTCGGCCTCTCTTAAATGGGCGGAGACCATAGAATAGCATTCTCGTAGGAAGAAACGGCAAAATAGAACTACGTCCCACCGGAAATCCAAATTGAGAGATATTGCCCTAACGTCCACGCTCATCGTAATCTACAGGATATATTTGCACGCCAACGTCATCACTATGCCCTGAACACACGGCAACCTGCTCGTGAGAAACAGGACAGCAATACCTGACACCACACTCACCGACCCAAAAATACTGTCCCCATGGCCGACGTATGTTGCCCGGAGGACCCGAGCGTCTGTATTGATCGTCCCAGGAATGTCCCGTATATTGGAGATATTCCTCTTTGAAGTTAGCAATCGCCACATCTTCAGTGCAAGGAGCCTAAGGTTGACGCGAAAATACGAGAATGAGGCATCGCGGATACAACGCCAGAATACACACATATTCTTCAATATACCCTGCAGTGTCGAGGAGCCCGTACCGCCCGTGGATGGAACAGATACCAGTCTCCTTTTCTCGCAAAATCTGCGCCAGAGCAAATCTAAACGACGAAGGATAGTTGGTTTGCCTGTGGACTTCACTGGGCGGACGTACCGGTCACTCCTTTCGCTCCCATATTGAAAAGCAGCGTGATACACTGGTTAACTATTCAACTCTCGTTTATAGAAGCGAAACGAAAAATAACTCGGACCCGCGTCCCACGACTCTCCGTTCGTGAAGAGAACTTCGTGAGTGTCTGTAGTAAAAAATCTGAGTGGCGACTTGGGAGCAAGGCATCTGTTCGACTAGCCTGACTTCCCAAAGTAAGGGTCCACCTGCAGCTGGCGACGCTGGGGAACCACGAGCTTGACTCGCTTAACCCTCGGTGGCTCTGCAGTCTCCTCAGATGCCAGTGTGCGCTTTTGGGGCAACATCCGAGGACCTGTAACACCATAAGGAATCAACGGGCGTGCACGACAAGAAGAGGTTCTAACCAGAAGTGGGCGAACTTTCGTGCTCGGACTCTGAGTCAATACTCGACAACGGCGACGATACGGTTGACGAAGGGAGCTCGAGGGCATCGAGCGGAAGGACAGACTCTTGCACCACGGGAGACGACCGAGGGCTCAGAGGTGGAGAGGATGTAGTAATCATCGGGTTATCCTGCCCCCTGGGCTGAACTTCGTCACGGCCAAGAGATTGATCGTATGATATAGCATCATGAGGCGGTGGGATCGGTGTGAGTATCCAAGGTGGAGAAACCGAGGACGAAGCAGGGTTTTGCGATAAATCATCTGTTGCACTATCGCTTGCTTCGTGCCCACCGGATTGCTCCGCCGAGTCTTCGAGCCGTGCTATAGGCACACTGGGAGTATGGCGCTCGCTGACGATCAAGGGTGGCGGCATAGCTGCTGAAGTTCCAGACTCATTAGTGCAGAAATAGACTTCTTCCGCGCAAACCACCACGGCAGACTGTAGCGGGGACCAATCCAGACCAGGATCCTTCCATCTTTCTCCAGCGTTGAACGATTCGGCGAAACTGTCGGGAGACTCGAATCTAACAGTGGCCAGGGGATCCAGATATCGATCAAACACTCCCAACGCGTACAGAGCATCTGTAGTCGTAGCGAACATGACCGACAAAGACTCTGAGTTCCTGGCCATCGCCAGCGGGCGTACCTCGCGATAAGCAATCTCGTGTATATCGCTGCTTATATCGCGGGCGATAAGGCTTAGAGGCTGAGGAAGGCGATGGAGCTTCCCGTGCAAAGATAGAACGTTGGTAGATATCTCGTGGGGAAACGGGTTCCGTAGATGGAGATCTTCGTCGGCTTCGGATCCCGCCTCCTCATCTTCACTATCGTCACCATAGTTTTGCACTATGGCCTGAAAAGGATTGGGGGGTGGAGTTCGCAGGGCGTCGGCAGAGGGAATGCTTGGCGGGTGATAAGGTACTGGTCCACCCTTCTCTCGGAGGTGCATCCAAGAAGAAGCCTTTTGGGGGGTACACCAGTTTCCTTGACTGGTCAGAAAAGGAAAAGCCGGAACAGGCATTCCGTTTTTTTCTGGCTCGATAACCCCTGCGAATACATCCGCATGTGCTCCATTAAAACACAGTACGCGACAGAGCTCTCGATCATACGCCCTGAAAGCGGAGCCCACTTTAGATGTCTGCTTCCAAACCAGCAAGCCATAATAATCGGAGAGGGCGAAATTGACCATTTTTTTCTGTGGGGGGCTGTTCGACCACTCGGGCGGCTGAAACCACCCACGATCAGACCCTTCAATTGGCACTACGACATACGAAGGGCCGAAGTCGTTATCCAAACACCGAGAGGGTACATGGACAGGACAGGGGTGGTCTGGAATCTCGGAATGTAGCTGCGACGAGACATCTGGAGCAACAGACGAAGAGTGATCAGATATTCGATTGCCCTGTCCGTAGGAGTGTCCGGAGGAGGAGGAAAGCGCCTCCTGCTCAGCCAGTCGACCGGCGGAAGCGACACCGTCATACAGAGAAAGCGAGGCGGACGCCAGACCCGTGGAAGCAGCTGGAGCAATGTTTACCTTCCTAGAGTTTGGACGTGCCAAGAGCGGGCGAGAGGCAGAGCCGGAGGAAGACATTTCTCGAGGAACGAAGTGCAAGCAGGTGACGGAGAGATGTAACGGGGGTCACAGTGACAGTCACAAGCCGTTATCAGGTCTTCGAACCGTGATGTCACATCGTTGTCAGCTCTTGGTACCGCGATGTCACATCATCACATCGAATCCTACCGTGATGTCACATCATTCCATCGTAAAGTACTTATTTTGAATACCCACTCAGCGAATGGTACCCAGAATTGGTGCAGTGCGCATTCATACGGAGTGCTTTCGCGCGCTATGTCCATTGACAGACTGCTACGACTCGACTGTAGGCTACCACAAGTACATCATTGATCATAAGGCCGGTCATCAACGCGCTGAATCGTGCAACCGTGTGGGGTGAGCAGCCACCGGTAGAACCAGTCGAGCCCTAGTTGTAATATAAAGACTAAATGGCATGCTCGTAGCCAGGTGGTGCGGTTGGTTTTCGGGATGCACCCACACAGCAGCTGGCTACGTCCACTTTGCGCACCCTGGGGAGTGCTCTGCTCGGCACGTCGGCAGAACAATGTTCGGCAGCCGGCGTCCGCGGCTACAGCCGTTATCTTGACAGCCCAATCACTTGGGTCTTGTTTGGCTGTGCCCCCATCTCCCCTCCCCAACACTGCATCGTCGTATATGAACCCTCATCTCTTATTTCCATCTCCCCTTCTCTACCTCTGCACATAATTCATATGTAGACACAATGAACATCTTCTGCAATGAACATTTTCTGCTCAACAAAAACATTTCCTTTGAATTGCCTTTGAACTTCCTTTCGTGGTCCTTGCCAAGTACAAGAGGTTGGACGCCACCCTGAGTTGACCACAATAGATACAAGTATTTCTGAGCTCGATGCGGAATCAAGGACAAGCCAAACGCGCGCAACAAATCAAAAGCCTGCGACGAATCTTATTGTATAAAGGTGTATAAAGTAAGTAATCAATCGTCAAGCAGAGCGAGCGCAAAGTCCCCAGTCATAGTAGTAGTCTCGTGTATAGTAGTAGGCTCGAGTATGTACACTACTTTAGAGAATTTTTTGAAGTCAGTCGTTCAAACGTATATACGTATATAAATAAATAAAGGGAACTTGAAGAAACACGACAGTCGCTAACAAAATTCCAAACTCATACTCGCCCACCACCGCGAATTTTTTCTGCCTCTACAAGTCCCGCCAGCACCCATGTAACATCCGTTACCGCCTCCTCCCAGCTCTCCATCCAATCGTACTGCTGTTTCTCATCCATTCTCTTCCCCCACCAATACAAACTGGCGACCAGGCTTAGGGCACCGTTGTTCCCAGGGAAGCGTAAGGTTTGCCAATTTTCCTCGCCCCCTCCTTCCGGATATACCTCACGCTGGAACCGTCCTGCCCTCTCTGCATCCAGAACCCGCCACGCAGGTTGCAAGCCGGCCCACCACTTCCACCAGCTCTCGTCGTATCCCCCGATGTCCGACAGCGTCGGACCTACGCCGCCCCTCATAACTCCGTTCCGCAATCCACGGCCCGCCGTTATCCAGCTCGCCACTTGCGGCGGTCGGTATCTCGTGCTCAAGCCCTTCTGCCCCCCTTTCCACTTGTACTCTTTTTCGAGGTCAGACCAAACACGCAGCAGCGCGTTGTAACCATCGCCCAAGGCCGCAGCCGATACCTCGCGATAAACTTCCTTAAACGTTTCGGGGGCGTTAGGGGGCGGCGGTGGCGCCGGGGCACACGCGGGTGCTGGTGGGGACAAACGTTGGGGAGGAGGCGGCGGTGGTGGAGAAGGGGGTGGCGGAGGCGGTGGAGGCGGGGCTGGAGGAGGTGCGTGCGCTGCGACCGATTTTTTCTTCTTCCTCTGCGACTCTTCCCCGCCCTCCTCGTGCCTCCTTTTCAACGACGAGGCCTCCCCCCCCGTCTTGTCCTTCGAACCCTCGTCGTTCCTCTTCTTCGTCGCCACCCCTTTACCCTTCTCCGTCACCGTTTTCTTCTTCGCCGCCTCCGATTTCTTCTTCGCCGCCTCAGTCTTTCTCTCAGCCTCCTTCTCCCTTTGCTTTGGCCTCTCTTTCTCCTTCCCTTTCCCGCCCTTCTCTTTCTCCTTCCCTTTCCCCCCCTTCTCTTTCTCCTTCCCTTTGTCTCCGCCCTTCCCCTTGCGCCCACGCTCAGCCTTCTCCCTCTTCGCCTTCTCGTTCGCCTTGGCGCGTTGCTGCTTCTTCCGACTGAGTTGACGTTTCTTTCCCGCTGACGAAACTTCGCCCTCGACCTCTGAGTCCGCGGACTGCGAGTCAGAATCGCTCTCAGACTCGGAATCGCTCGTAGAGCTGGAGCTGTCTGTGTCGGAGCCGGATGTATCGTCATCGTCGCTTATGGTGTATTTGGCGCGAGCCAGCGGATCGTCGGACTCGTTGTCCTTTGGCAGCGCCGCCTCTGCGCAGTCGGACGCGGCTACATTAATTTATCAGTATTTATTTATCACTCCGATAGTAGGCGTTGTAACTTACAATACGCGGTCGGGAGCCACTCGCGCATGAAATCCAAAACATCTTTAGAGAATCGCGGTTTTGACCACTGCGGGAAGTGGCACGCGTTCGGTCCAAGGTTACGGCCATACGCGACGCTGCCGAAGAAAGAACAATGTAAACGACACTTACAACACGATTAATCAAGAATAATGATGTACTCACGTCAGCGTGCGCAACTCCCCTTCAAAGGCTGGCATCGGTCCGCCAAACACTGCGAACGACGCCAGCCCTGTATACTCATAGACACCCTTTAGGACTTCGGTCATGAAAGCCCCCAGATTATCGATACATCTTTACCCTCATTAGCAACGTTGTCAAAATCGAAACACATGAACTCACCGTTGTCTATCCTCTGGCTTCTTCGACGGTGGATTCTTCATTTTATACAGATACTCTTCTCGCTCCGCCGCTGCCTGTTCCTTCGCCCGCAACTTGATCTCCACTTGCTGGTCTTCAGACAATTCCTTGAACAACTCCCTAGCCACCTCCGCTCGAAAAGGCGCCCCCGGACCCTTCGCCGTTCTCAGCGTCACTCCATCGTCCTCCAAGCGCGAACTCTTCCACCTCGCCTCCACCACAGGTTTGATATCTGCTTCATAGGACTCGTGCATGTACTGTTGATAGCCTTGTCGAGCTTTAGGGGGAACAGTTATACCGGCAAGTTTAGACAAAAGCAAGGCCCAAGGATCTCCAGAGCGATCGAAAGCCTTCGGGCGGCGCATTTTGGTGGCGCGGTACTTCAGCCATCGGTGTATGCGCTAGTGGTAGAAGGAGAGAAGGAGACATGAAGTTAAATTTAATTCAAGTCACGCGTCGTCGGACTTACTGCGTTCATGGTGTCGATTCGTTCTCTCTTCAACACTATCTCCTCGTCGTCCAGCTCCTCCGTCTCAGCCGTAGCCAGTGGGTCGTACTCAGCCAAGGGCAACTCCGGCTCCTCATCATCCCCCAGTCTCCAAGAGACCTTCGCGTGAAATTCGTTACAAACTTCGCGGACATAGTCGCGCTCAGCGCGCCAACCCCGCTCTAGCGCGTCTGTATACGCGGGCAGGTGGGGGCGGAGAATCGACTCCCGCGCCCCCTCGGCCCACAGTTTGAGGTTACGACGGTCCTTTTTCTCCTTTCGCGTGTAAGTGCGTTTTCGAGGCCGTCTCTGCGACTTAGCCATTGTCGTGCAGTTATCCTGGCCCGGAGTCTGATATCAGCTTACCCACCGCAGCATAATAAATCCCTCACAAACCAAGTTCTCGTCGTCCGAGCAGCGGGGGAGCGGCGATTCTGTTGAGGAAAGATATTCGTCCCTCAGCGTTGGGGGAACAAATCACGCAAGGCAAAGAAAGACCAATTACGCCAGCACGGCCCTTTCTCCATCACGCAACGACCTTGCTCATCAACAGTATAAAACCCAGATTGCGCAAACAAATACAAGCCACCTCTCTCTCTTCACGTCCACCATCTGCATCATGAGCTACGTCCCAACTACTGCCCTCCAGCCCAACGGTCAGTCTCCGTCATCTCACCTCTTGTTCTGAATCGCTTACCTCCTCTATAGTTGTGTGCATCGTCATCCCGATCACCTCTGTCCTTCCCGCGGCCTTGGTCCCCGCTGCTCTCCCCGCTCCTCCTCCCCCGTCCACCAAAAAGGACAAAGAAGTCGTCGCCAAGGAACCCCCGAAGGAAGTCCCTCGCCCCCTCCCTGGCGCCGGCTTGCCCGCCCCCCTCGTCGAACACCTACGCACCGAGGGTCCGTACCTCGCCAACGAAGTCTTCATCGCCGCTCCTCAAGAAGCGCTGGCCCCAGTCGACGAAGAAGTGCGTGCCCCCGAGTGGTACTCCATCACCCGGGGACGTTTCGTTGGGGTCGTTGATCAGTAGTAAGTTTTTTCTCTTTCCCTCTCCTCGCTCTCAATCTCGATCTCTTATCTCCCTCGATCTCTCAGCGCCCTCTCCGAGCTCGCCATCACAGGTGTCGCCGGCGGCGCCCGCAAGTCGTACGAGTCCCAGGCCCAAGCGCTCGCCGCTTTCAACAAGGCCCTGGCTTGGGGCATCGTGCAGGTTGTTGTCTAGGTCGGTCGCCTTCTTCCTCCTATATCTGCCCTGCTCATACGCTATTGCACTCATTCAGATCGTTCTCCCCGCCACAATGACCGTCAGAGGCTTTCCGTAGAATGTGTTGTCGCCGTTTGTTGCAGTCCTTACTTGTCGGTATCTTAGTTGGTATTTACTCGTCGTCGTTGTACCCAATCCAAGCACTGTCGTCAATGCATTCAAGAATTTTTTGTTCCCATGGGAAGCAAGGAATCGGATCCGTGGAACTGTCAAACCTGCCATCGGATCACGATCGTTCTCAACTTTGCTTGCGCAACCCGCCCTCCACTCCACCCTTCGCTTCGAACTCCCTGTTCGTCTCATATCTCTGAAATCCCGGCTGACCTTACCGTTTTACCGAGCTGAACCACTCGTCTATCTGGTTCACCTCCAGTTTCCTTCCCACACCGACCAAATCAACGCATGGTCCAATGCACTTGGTATGCCAATTATTGGCTCCGCCCCACCCGTACAGACCCGTACTTACCGAAATGCCGTTGTTTCCTGTATTCCAAGTCTTCTTCGGGCTTCTATGGCCGCCGCATTAATCATTCCATCGTTCGCTACGAACTCTCGGGACTTTTCTCAACACTTGCTGGCGACTTCCGACCTCTGCATCACGCCAAATGACCATTCTGGGTCCCCAAATGTCTTGACGACTTGCTCCGGCCGGGTCTGGGCAGCCCCACAGCCCCAAGGAATGTCTCACAGTCCGGATGTTCCATACATCGCTGCCGCCGACGGTTCGCCACGAACTAACCTCATGATCCCGCTCAGCTCTGCCTCATGCGGTACGCATGTCAGCAGAGTGTTCTACGATCCACCTTGAAGACCTTCCGCAGATCTCCGCCCTGGCTCAACCTCTTTTCTGGCCTTATCGTCCCACCGGCACTTTTGTTTTTCTTTTCAAACTCAGCTTCGCTACGAACTATCCAATGAAAACAAATTATCACTTCGACTTCTATCGGACCGCTGTGTGTCACCCTCCCACCACGGCCTTCTCTGCCCGCTGATTCTCCCCCTTCTATCTTCAGATGTTCTGATTCTCAACGCGTTATCGATCTCCTGGTTCTCCCAAACCCAAAAACCGTTCCCCAAGTCCGACCTCTCTGTACTCCTCCATCCACCAACCATGCCGCCCAAACGGCTCACTGTCGAAGAAATTGCGGCTCTCATGCGCCCTCCCCCTGGAGCTCCTCGTCTCTCTCCTCAACAACTCCAGGCGATCACGACGGGACTCTCTGAAGAAGAACTCGAACGGCTGGCCACCTTGCTTGGACTCGCCGACCTCGTTCGCCAATTGAATCCTCTCATGGGCAAATTAATGCGAGTCTCTCAAATGGTTGTGTCGCGCCAACCGCCGAGCGAGGACGAGGACGACGCCACTCGCATCATCCGCAATCTTCCCGTGTTCGACATGGCAGGTAGTATTTCTTTGCCCTCGCGACTGGATCGCTTTCTCACCCAAATACAGAGGCCGATCTGGGTTACACTCAGGACCAGTCTCCTGCCTCCTCTCCACAAGAAGGCAATCCACCCGCCAGCGGTGCTGCCCCCGAGCCGCCGCGCTCCCCCTCACCGCCCACAGCCTCCCTACGCAAGCTCCATCTCGCGGGTCAGCTTTTCTCAATAATTGTTAGCACTGTCATCCTCTGAAACGCATTCTTTTAGGGAGCTCAACGGCCAACACGGGGTCTTTGAAGCCATTCGGATCTTCAAAGCCATTTTCAGGTGCTTTTTTCTGTTCGTATTTTAGTCTCTTTCGCTCAAACTCCACTCCCAGGCACTCCGACGTCGAACTCTGACTCTCGCTCGCCGCAGAAGGTCAAAGAGCAAAGTACACCCCAGCCAAGCTCGTCGTCATCCAAGGGCAAGTCTAAGGATAAGTCGTCGGGGAAAGGCAAGGGCCCCGTCGTTTACATATCTGGTAAGGTCTCTCTCGCTCGTACCTTGCGAACAAGCCTCGTTGACACACGGTACAGATAGTCCGCCTCCTTCCCCTCCCTGGACCGGATCCGATCTTTCGACCTCCATTTCCACTGCATCCGACCTCACCGGTAAGAGCTCTTTCAACCCTCCCATTTCAAAGACACTAACTAACCTTTCTTTTTTCCTTCACAGAAACTCCGCCCTCCAGTCCCACGAGGCCATCTACGTCCCCGCCAACACCTCGCACTCCCGCGCCACCCAGCGCGTCTCGTCTCGTCCCGCCTACGCCTACTCCTTCCATACGCCAACGCGAAGCGGCACCACCCCCACATGGTTCGAGTCCGGCGCGGCTACTATTCAGGTCTCGGGCTCTCACACCCATCGTCTACGTTCAGAAACCTCACTGCCCCCCCCGTCGTCACCATCGGCCCCTCGCCCGGCAACTCCAGCCGCCCATTTTCCCTTGTCACCTTCGCTCGCTTTTGGCGCGTCTCAATCTGGCGCGTCTCAATCATCGCCCTCGGCCCCTTCGTCTTCCATTCCCGGCGCGGCTGATCCTCCCAATCTAGGCGGCAAAGCCTATGCCGTTTTCTACGGATTCGAAGTTGGAGCGTACCGGACTTATCCCGAAGTCATCGCGCGCACCCACGGGTACAGAAACAACGTTCATTGTGGTTTCCCCACTATGCGTGCCGCCCAGGCTGCCATCGCTTACGCCCGCGGGCGAGGTTTGACCTCGGATTCCCAGTTGCCCGACGATTGCGACACGACCCCACGCCCTCCGCCTACTGTGTATACAGAAAATCCTCTCTCTGTGGGTGCCGACGGTGGGTATTATGTCGTGTGCCGCGGTATTTATCCGGGCATCTATCGATCCTGGGTCGAAGCCGCGCTGAATACGACGGGGGTCAACGGTAATATGTCAAGGAAATATGTTGATCGTGAAATGGCTGAGAGGGTCTACGAGCAGGCGCGTGCGGAAGGTTGGGCTCGGGCTATTTCTCGCGGGTAGAGTACATCGTTTTTAGTCGCGTCGCGCTGCGTTGCTGTTGCTGTCTTGTTGTTGCTGCGGTACATACGAACAATTGATATGATTTTTGACTCCTGCGATCTTAATACTGGACTGGAAGGCTGAGAGGGACTTGTAAAAGCAAGGTACAGATAGTAAGACGCCGATTGGACTTGGAAAAGCAAGGCTTGAATACTGCAATTCCGACGAAGGCCGATCGGCCGACTGTAGGTCACGGACCGTCACACAGCGTGACCCGCCGTCGTCGACGTCCTCAACGGCCATGTAGTTCTCCTTCGGTGTCCAAACTTTTCTGGTGGCTCCTAGACTTCATCATCGAACGTCTTGAGTCAAAACTGGGTTCAATTTCCACCTCTGTACGACGCTTTACATTCTTATGTCGAACTCCTGCACTGAGTACATTGCGCTAGTACTAATCATACCCCCAACTCACCTTCTCTCTACTTTCCACCACCCAACCCTCGCTCTCCTGTTTTTTCCGGCTACACAACGTAGCATCTACCTGGGGGACTCTACTGGTGCGTTAATCTGGTCCCTCCGCTGCTTCCATGGTCCTCATTTTCCACCGAACGATTTGAATTAGGCACGAACTCCCTCTAACGACAAAATCCGCCCCTGCGACTCAGACTGTCCAGCTCTGGACTCTAAGTGGGCATACTAGCAGCCTACCACTCTCCACCCTCCCCACCCTCAGCACGTTGACGTTCTCTGACCACGCACCTTCGCCGGCATCGAGCTCGTTAATTAGCACCGCCACAGACGCACCTTGGCCACCAACCACCACCATGCCGCGGGCAAAGTCGAATTTGTCGCAGAAAGAAGTTCTGCTGAAGAGGGCTGACGCCGCCTACGCGTATCGGCAACGGTGCGTCTTCCGAGACATCCCGAGCATCTGCTATTCAAGCCACACGGTTGACCAGGAATAAAGCTTCCGTCAACGAGAAAGCACGGCTTCGGATGCGAAGGTAGGTATTGACGCGACGATTACGAGCTCCGGCCTTACGGAGGGTACAACTACAGGAGGCGTGCAGAGCTCAAGCTGGCTCCTTCAGCAGTGCAGATGGAATACCTCCTGCGCGCGCGCAAGCATCGGCGAGACTACCGCGAGTGCGTCCCCCGACACTTTCTTTCTACCTCAAGGAGTTCACGGACGTGCCAGCAGACGCGTAAAACGCGGTGGTCGGAGGGGCGGGGACAAGAGCAGCAGTCGGGTAGGCAACAATGTGGTACCAATGCGAAGACGACAACATTCCACACCGACCTCGGCATCGTCTCGCTCGCCCCCATGTTCGCCGTGTCCGCCGCCGCTCACTGTAATGTCCCCAACACCATCTGCAGAAGACGACAGTGGCGGGGAGGACTACTACGATGGAGAGGACGAAGACGACGGGGAGGATTGGGAGGACGACGACGGGGCCTGGCAATAACAACCACGATGGACACGGACGATTTATTTAGTTTTTATTTGCTCGCTTTGCTCGCTTTGGTCCTTGCTGTCGTTATACATGTTTCTTAATACATGTTGCTACTTTTTGAAACTCCAAACAAGCTCTCAAAAAAGGCGAAGACGAATCGACGAAGAGGAATGTTAAATGAATCTCAAAGTCAGACTTGTTGTTAACGCGAACGAGACTTTGATTGCAACGACGACTACCAAACGAAAGATATGCGTGCTACACTACCCCTGGAACGCGACTAACTACCACCTAAAGACCAGTGTACGGGCGAGGAGGGGGGTTTTGTCCACGGTAGGTGAATGTACCAAGTCCCTGTGGCAGATCCTCGGCAAGCTCAAAGCCGTCCATAGCGGCAAGGTGACATTCACGTCGCTTCATCTCCCGCTCCAAATGCTCCTCGCGTGTGGCCTCAGCAGCAAACTCCTCGTCTTTCCGCTCGCCATTCTCGAAGAATCGCCGAATGCCCGACCCCGCGTATTGAATAAGAAGATAGCGCGACTCGTGCGGGCGAACTTTAACGAAGGAGTATCGCACCAAACCGGGGGGGAGGAGAATCGAGGTCCCCGGAGGAAATACCAGAACCCATCCAATGTCCCATAGGATGATGTGGCCGCCCAGTCGAGGGTCGTACACTCCAAGGGAGGTGATGATACACCAAGTCGCAGGATCGAAACGTCCCCGGGGGCCGAAAGGACTGATAATATGGTGGGGCCCCCCCAACTCCAATGTAATTGCTGAGAAGACACTAGTTTCGCAGGGATAGACGGCGTCGGGGTCATAGGCAAGCATTTGAGCTTTCTGATCCTCAAGCGCGCTGAAGGCCGTGGGACAGTAGGCTTCAAGCACACCTGGGCATCGTGATTAGCGCCGGCACAGCAATACTCCGTTGGCCACCTACTATTCGTGAAAGAGACTAGTCGCTTCATAGGCACGGTGCTGAACAAGCTCAACGTGGACAAGACATCTAACACGCGGCTTCCGGGATAGCGGGTGGGCTATGATGTTGTGAGAGGTATGTTTATACAGCACAATGTGAGTCTCTAATTCTTACCTTGAGTTCGTTGAAGTAATGACCGACGCCGGTGAAGAGGACGGGATCAGTTTCGGAATTACGACGACGAAGTGCTTCCGCCTCGGCGGCGCAGGCTGCGTTCAGAGGAAGTATGATATCCTCGTCCCACTCTCCCGTAATACCGACGCCCACAAGGACGATGACCGCTCTGGCCTCACTCGCGACAACACGAACGTCTCTGTATGTGCTTGTCAGCCTCACACGTTCTCCCAACTGCAATTCAAGAGAAGTCTTACATCCCCTCCCAGTCAACAGAACGCAATTGAAAACGAGAGTCGGCACCCAGGACTTCTGCAAGCTCGTAGTCACGATCCTCGATGGTAAACGTGGCGTCGGGGGTGGAACCATTGGGAATGCGGTAAAGGGCCCGGGAAGAGGGAAGGCGGATCCGGTGCTTGTAGTGAACAGCGAGCGCTATCTCTTCCATGGTACGGAACCGTTTTTCGCGAAGCGCGGCCGAGCGCGCCTCCTCCCGTTGCCGGACTCTCTTGCGCTGAGGACTGCGCAGCGGCTGCACGACGGCTCCCGTCGGCGACACGAAGGGAAAGGGGGCATACGCAAGAGCTTTGACGGCGGGGCGGACTGTTTCCATGGGCAAAGGGTCGCCCGGGAATGGGAGAGAAGGGTCTTGTCGGGCGAGCGCTCGGTGAAGGCGGAAAGCCAGGTTGAAAGGAATGTGGGGGTCTTGAGGGTCGTCCAAGGCGTCAATGCCAGAACACAGGATTCGCGGGATGCGCGTCGGGATGCGAGACGGGGGCGGGATGGCAGTGGGATTCGGTATGCGACTGCGCTGCATCGTAGGAAGGGAAGGGCGTTGGGGAAGAATTAGGGAAGTGCGTTGGGGAATAATTTGAAGTCGGTTTTTTGGATTGGGGGGTTTTGGAGGCTGTTTCTTTTGGTATTTGTTTGCGTTCTGTCGCCATATGCGTTCTAACCCCGAAGATAGGACTCCGATCGCCCTTGCCCAAATTGGGTGGACGCGTTGTGCGCAGGCGGCGAGAGATCCAGATCTCGCGTCGCGATGGTTTGGCTTGTTTGGATGGGGTAAAGCCAAGCTGGTTCGTTTCGGCAGCCGACCCAGGTATAAAACTCCTACCAAGTGCGATTGAATTTGCATGGCGACCATGACTGACTCCTCGCCTCTTCCTAGCTCCTCTCCTCTTTCCTCTTCCCCCGCTGTTGCCTCTCCAACCCCCCCGCCTTCCACGCAACCGCGTGGCGTCGGGTCCACCCCCACCCGTACGTCTCCAATCTCTCCATAGTCTTCACTTTGACCTACATCCTCGTAGCTGCCGGGAACAGAACTTCTCGTGCCGCGCGTCCCGTGCCCGAGAAGAAGGCTTTGACTTTCGATCTCTCGTCTACGGCTGTCGTTTCCGGTCTGCCGTCGTGAGTTATCGCTCTCTTCCCACTTTCCGTCGTGAGACTAACACACCGAGCTCAGGCAACAGAAGGCCAAGGTGCTCCTCAGCTACTTCCACAAGTACTTGGAACGTGGTCATCCGGACTCCCCTCTCAAGCCTGAGGACGATGGCGAGAAGAGGGCTCGGCTCGCCGCTGCCTATGAAATCGCCGCCCAGTATTTCAGGACTGAGTATGAGGAGGCGCAAGATAAGGCGGAGGCTCGCGACCGCACTGACGACGGGCCTTACACGTATGTAGTCGACTTCGTTCCCCTTCTCCCTAGCACCACTGACTTCTTGACTTTGTAGAGACTCTTCCGACGAGGATGACGGCTTTGTTCCGCCGCTGCCGATTTTCTGGTTTGGGGGACACCCGTACCGCCCCGAGCAGAATGAGCTCGGTGTCGCGGATAGTGCCCTCGCTGCTGTAGGTTTGATTGAGCGTACCGCAGCTGACGTCAGAGCCAGAGCTCACGAAGGCGTGAGGGACGCATGGACTGGGTAAGAATTCTCTCTAGGGGGACATGATCACTACTAAAGAACCTTTTCTTTGCCTCCCTAGCGCTGGCCTTCCGCCTATCTTCAGCTTCGCTCCAGTGTCGGGCGCGACTACCTCCCCGATGCAGCCTATGGACGCCGCTGACACCGTCAATCCTCTGAGCGCGGGTATGTCCATCTCTGGCGCGACTACCGTCGTCAGTGGCGAGTCAATGGAGCGCGCTTGGGCAGAATCGGCCCCTCCGGTCTCGCCGACGCAGTCTATGGACGCCGCAGACACCGTCAACACCGTCAATCGTCCGAGCGCGGGTGTGTCCACCAAAACGGCTTCCGGTGCCCCTGCGCCCGCCCCCGCCTCGTCTGGGAGCCGCACGTCCAATGGAGACCGCCACCCCCTTCGTGTAAGCTCCCTGAACGCTTTCAAAGCCGTTTTTTCATCGTTTGCTGATTCCACGAGCAGCTGCTCAGTATCTTTGGGTGGCGCGATGTCGAGTGTCGTTGCGTCGACGGGAAGCACCACGAGTTCGAGCGTCATGAGGTTTGCGCATTCAATGCTCATGACGGGACCCTTGTCGTTAGAACCATGAGTACTGAGGTTATTCCGCTTAACTAGGGCGTAGCTTGCTGTTCATGTATGATGTGTCGCCCCTGCGAGTAGTTACGTCGTATTCCTGTATCGTTTCGCGGTAAATTTGAAGTTGCGTTGCGTGTCCTCTATCTTTGAATTCAGAATATGGTCCCAAAAGGGAAGGTAGTGGCTGTGCCCTGCTTTTCTCATCTTCATTATTCTCTTTCTATTCTCTACGGGGCTCTGGGAGCTCTCTGCCGGACATGGGTAGCTCTATAATCCCGTGAAGATCCGCCCCGGCTGACCGCTTCTTGGGTCTGCGTGATTTCTTCTTGTTTCGAGCTGCTCTGCCACTACGTCCTCACCAAGCGGGATGGCGGCCTTCAATGTCTCGCCAACTCGCGCGCCCAATACGAAGAAACACATAGATTCTTACATCGACTACGAGTCTCGCTCTGGTGATCTGACGAGCGATTCCTCCTTCCAGTCTTCACAGGATGGTCGACGCAAAAGGATGGATGCCTTGAACTTACAGCCAAAGAAACGCAAAATTCGACCCTCGGATTTGGACGATACCTTGAGCGGTTGGGTTCCGCTGCGTGACGATAACACGGGTGCACGCGAGGAATCGGATGAGGAAGGGGATGAGGAAGAATTGGAGGGCGCAGGTGGAAAGCGCAAGCGTTATGATAGTTCGGTGAGCACAGTATTACTTGCCTCGGGGATGAGCTGCGCATTAACGGTTTCAAGGATGACCCCATGAAACTATGGCGTCCCCTGGCTGATTTGTTCCTCGATGAACTGCTGAGGCACGAAGCTTTGCCCACGACATCAAAATGCGCGTGCTGTGCGAAGCCGTGGGGACCTGCTGCGCGCAAGTTCCGTTGTAAGGCTTGTGGAATGTTCGTTCAGTGCGCCGATTGTGTACTTGAGCGACATCAGCTCTCGCCACTACACTCTTTAGAGGTAAGAGTCGATAACTCTACGATACATGGTCCTGACGCGTGTCGTCAGGAGTGGTCTGGAAAGTTTTGGACCGCAACCTCGCTGTGCGGCTTAGGCTTCGTCTACCAATTGGGTCACGGCGGATTTCCTTGTCCACGCCCTGCGCCCGCCGTTCGGGACATGGTGGTGATGGATTTCCCCGCGATACACTCAGTGAAACTGCGTTATTGCGGGTGCGACCTGTCAGACCACGCCAACAACCTCCAACAATTGCTACGAAACGGGTGGTATCCGGCCACAACCGTGGATCCGGGAACATGCGCCACCCTCCACACTTTGGATATCTTCCGCATGCAAAACGTAGTGGGAAATTTGACCGTCCACGACGCGGTGAGAGTGATGGAGCGTTGTACAGACGCGACGCGCGTGAAAGGGGTGCCAGTAAGTGCCTACTATATGATTAATAGCAAAGAAGTCTGATTCACGGGCTGAAGGATCGGTACAAGGCCTTTGGCCGTATGAGCCGTCAGTTCTCTTTTCTCAAGCGGTTGCAGCGCGCTGGTCGCGCCCATGACGCACGGGGAGTCACAGGAACGAGGGCGGGAGAATGCGCTCTCTTATGTTGGGCGTGCCCCCAGGACGGCATGAATTTGCCACAGGGATGGCGAGATGTGTCGCCGGAATTTCAGTGCGTAGACCTTTCGTATATCGGGGGTCGGGAATTGCACTGACATTGTTTAGATTTCTGTATATGCTTATTCTGGCTGTCGACGCGAACTTCCACATGCGAAACCGTTTGCGCGCGAATCAGCGCGACGACCCTCCTCTGGGAGACGGGTGGGCGTACATGTTGGAAGAACATGGATATTATGAACATCTTCGGAACTATGTGGGAGAGGAGGATGTAAGTCGACGGATTCTCTGCATGGGTAACATGTCTAACGGTCGGGTCCGTCTTTCCTTGCATTAAGGTATCAACTTGTATTGCATTTCAAGCGTTGCTGCAAAAGGATACGCGAATTACTACCGGGCTGCGTTGCTCGGGCGTCGGAGGGGTTGTTTGCGCAAGGCACGAATTAGTCCGCGCTCAAGGTGTGGGGGACTTACAGAAGGGGGAGAGGTGGGCGATTCCGTATTTTACTTTGCATTTACAATACTGATTGGGGGAGAAGGTACTCGAACATGGACTATATAGTCCTGAGCGCGGTTCTCGGAATTCTGGCGCTATGGCTGGCCATTTCATACGACATAGCCTGTCAATGGCGCATCTACTTCCCAAAACGCATGGAAAATATGCCAGAGCGGCTGCGCCTCGATTTAACGAAGATTACTTTATTATTTGCGCTGCCAGTGTGGCACGCCGCCGCCCACGAACGGAGCTGTCAAGCTCAAAACTCGTTGACATACACGAAGGGGGTTGGACGCACCGACGGTGAGGGGATCGAGCGGACATGGTCCCGCTTCAACACTTTGGGTTGGGCTTCCAGGGAAATGGCGCGTGGTGCTCGCGCCGACGCCATTGATGACCGTTTAGATCACCACAACTGGGAGAAGAATATAAGCTTGGGTACGTATCTTGTGTGACTTTTTAGTGGAGGGCCGGAGGCTGATTTGGCTTGGGAAAGGAACCACATTGCCGCACAAACTCGTGGTAGCGATCGAGGAGCGAGACCGGCAAGTCGCAGGTTTTGAGCAAGTCGATTCTTCTCTCGAGGAGGGTTTGCGAGAGGAGTGGCAGGCGATGGTGGACGCGTGGGTGTCGGATCGAGACCAACCAAACCCTTACGTCGCGTCGAAGACAGAAAGTAAGTGCATTGACAGGTTGGCACGCTGGAACAGGCTTTGCTGATATTGAATGAATATAGATGTGTCGGAGACGACGATACGTCGAGAGCTGGCGAAGGAGGAGCTGGAGGAGGCCGCGGCGTTGGCGCCAGGAAGGAAGCTACATGGCACCAGCATGAGCGCCTTCCTGGTGATGGGTCTTCAGCTGGAGAGTCAGCAGTACGTTTTTAATGTTGTTTGAGTGCCCGACGACTGACCGCTAGTGTTACATGAACAGGTCCAGGATACGGCGGGAGCTGCGGCATCGACCTCTGTTAGTGGCGGATCAGACCGAGCGAATTTCTCAGATGCGGCGGTCGTTTTTCGTGAAATTGGTGCGGTTCCGTCGTCTTCAAGCAGTATACATTCCGGGGGCAGTGGAGCTGCTAATGGAGGACGAGGACTCGCGCGACTCGGAGCTGCCAGCCCCAGAGGCTGAGGACGTTTCTTTGTACCTTCCGTCGGGGCTTCCAGCGGCGCGGAGAGCTGGATGCTCCGAGAAAATACTGCAGAGGGAGGCTAGACTGAGGGAGGGCCAACTGGGTGATGGTATAGGGAAATTGCGACGGGCTTTACTGTCCAGAACCCACTTGTGGGACTGGAAAGACGTTCGAGTGCGCGGGCAAAGGGCGGGAACTCGATCGGCGGTGCTGTCGCAGCGCGTTGAGGAGAACATTCAGGAGATCGCGAAGAAATATCGCTCTAATCGGCGGGCTTTGATTGCGCTGAGAGGGGCGGATAAGTGTGAGGAATGGAAAGAGTTGCGTGAGGAAGATATCCGTGGCGACGACATTGACGATGTGGATGCGGGGGCTCGCAGGAGGTTGGGTCGTGTCGGGTCCAGTACGAGAGAACGCTACAGGTCAAAAGTGGCGGGGCGGAAGCAGGATGGCGGCAAGCGTGCGAAGAAGCAGATGTCGTGGATTTGGACGAGCGGCGGGGGTCCGGGGGAGGACGAGGGTGAATTAAGGGAAGGTATGGGAATTTTTGTGCCGTGAGGTTTGAGGTATTAACGTTTTCGCCGTGCAGCGGTCCGTATTGAGTGGTCGCGGGCACAGGCGCGTCGGGATCGTTGGACTGAGGAGGTTATGCTACTTCGCGAGGAGATGAAGCGTGTCTTGCGGTTTTTGCATTCACGAGCTATCTGGTGGGAGGAGCGTTTGGTGGTAGAGCGGGAGGTGCGGGAGGATGTGCGGGCGGGGCTGCGCGCATATGCGGCGCGTCAGGCATCGACTGCGCGTGCGATCGCGCGACGTTTCCGGTCCATGTGGGATACGGCCGCGGCAGAGGTCGTGCGAGCTGCGCTGGAGGACGAGGCAGGTATGGTGCCTGGGGAGGGGGAAGAGGATGTGGTACAGAGTGGTGACGAGGGTGAGGATACGGCTTTTGTGTTAGACAGCGAGCAATTGTAATGGTTAACAAACATTCGTGGTTTCTACACTTTTTTGCTGCGTGAGGTCTTATTGTTACCTTCTGATTTAGCGGAATGCGGTACTCATGTGCAGAAATACTGTTATATTGGTAGAGAGGGTCACAGAGGAATGGTATCTTCTAGTCCTGAACAAGGAGCAATTGTAATCGTTGATTCATACTGACATTTTTGGTCTAAGCTTGGTCTACGCACATTTGTTCGCGACAGCATTTGTGTGATTTTAGTTGGGGGGATTGCTGTACTTGTGGGCACAAACACTGTTATATATGTACAGAGGTACAGAACAATGGTATTGACGGAATTTTATCTACTATATTGTGTCTGCCTGGACTGAATTTGGCCCTGTTTGCAAGGCCTTCAGATAAGACCACAAAGATATGATGGAGATCAGGGTATCATGCCATGCCATCACCAGGCAGAGATGCCGGATGCCGCTAATAGGCCGCCAATAGGTAAAAAAACCCCAGCCACCCGGTGTGTAGGTCCCTCCTTAAAGACAATCTACTTTTAGGCTAGAGCCTGCAGGTAAGTCTTTATGTTACTCCTACTGTTGACCAGTCACCCTCCTCGTCCATCGGCTTAGCATAAATTGCTTCTACGGCTGAACCTGGCCACGTAAGAAGCACCTTCGCTTGTGGGCGTGTAATGTCATCCCGAACTATCCAGCGCTTAACGTTTTCAAGCCTAGGGTGTTCAAGCCCGCGAGTTCGGATAAATTCGGCGAGGAAGGTATCAGTGCACGAGCTTAAGTCGATTAGTCGAGCGGAGGTCAGTTTGCCTACACCAGTGTCAGGATCGCGAATAAGGGAATTAGCCAAGACTTGCCTATGAATGCCTTCATCGCGGGATTACAATACCACGACCCAATACGACACGTCTTGACCCGGCGTATGACGTCCTCGAAGTCCAACAGACGTCGCCAGCCCCCATCACCGCCACCCGCTGCGTTAACCGTGAGATTTTCGATGGCTGGCATCGAGAGAAACGCTGCTAATTGAAGGCCCCCGCTTTCCAAATCATCCATGGCGAGACTTCGAAGCTGGGGGAGGTGGACAACCTCGGTGCCAGGGTCTCCGCTACATTCGACCTCCCACACGTCGAGCTCCTGGAGCGCGACAGGGCTCCTGAGTATCATCTTCATCTGGTCCCAGGTAAGGTTGGTAAGCATATACAAGTGCAGTGCCGTGACGTTGTGCAAGAGATTGGGGGATTGGTTTTCGAGGCATGGAGCGAGACCGATGGGATTAATTCTCGTTATCGACAAGGACTGAAGCTGGCGAGAAACAACAGATTGAAGGTAGTCGACGTTGTCGGAGTGGCGATCATAAGAGTAGCATGTCAGCTGCTCGAGATTCGACGCTTGCTGCACCCCGATACTGGTCAAGATCGCGGACACTCCGAGAGGCGTGGTGGAGTCGATTGTAAGGGACTTCGCGTGCGCAACTACTGGCGCCAAAAATCCTGCGACCGCCGCGAGCCATTCGGCCAGCGCTTCGGGCGAGCCACACTCTTTTAATGTGGCCGCGTCTGGCTCGTCCTCATCCTCCGTCGATACGTGGAGAATAGGCAGATGGGCGCGCGCGCGCTCGCCTGTTCCAACAGCCAAACGGCATACGAGCTGAATGTGTTTTATATCCATGCGAAAATGCACGAACGACACATTCCAGAGCTCTCCTATATATCGTAGGTCAACTATTCCATTGTGTGAACATGGCTTCGTACCGGTTTCGTACAATACGAGCCTCCACTTTTTGCAGACTCTGGCCAATTTTCCTCTAGCTTTCGATCCTTGTTCCCGACGAGTCACGTCCCCGAGTACTGACTTGAAAATCATGCACACGACTTCGGGAGGAAAGGCTTGCATGGTGGCGAGCGAGAGGAAAAGAGGAGTTTCGGTGTTTGATGGGATTCGGTTCCAGGCGTCACCGAAAAAGATTCAATCACCGCGAGTCACTGCGGAGTTCGAAGCTCAATAGACGGCGACAATGGAATTAAAGTTTGCAGCGCTTATCTGATTTAACGTCGGAAGACGGTGGTGATGACGCCTCGTGCAACGCCGGCCGCGGCGAGAACGAGGGAAAATCCGTAATGCCGGAGTTCGCATCATGCCATCGGAGACGCGCCCGCGTGACGAGGCTTGTTGTTGCGCGTCGTACTCACAAGCAGCGAAGGACTTGTGTTCAGCATTTCTCGCTGCCATCAAAACATGAAATAAATTGGCTCCTTCGCAAGAGAAGACAGTGGACACGCATGATACTGTATAGGATCGGCCATTTCTCCCTCGCTGTGACCTGCGACCGGCGGAGTAGAAGTCCTGAATTCAAGCAGGAAAGTTGTGTACGGTGACACGCGTTCGAGGGGTTTTTTTTGGGTTCTTAAACGGCGGTTCTGATGGGTGAACACCACGGATACTTTCAAACGACTTGTTGGACCTGGATATCCACAAAGTTCAACAGAAAGGTGCACAAGAACCGTTCAACTATTTTACGGACTGTTTCTGGTTGTTTTAGGCTTGCAATCAGTCGGAAACACTGATTCAGGTGCGAAATCGAGAACATTGAACAAGAAACTCACTCACATCGAAGGATGTGGCCCAAAGCAGCGCGCCACAAAAAATCTGTTTTCTTCTTTCGTCGATTTTCGGCCATTTTGGGACCTTTGTTGAGACACTGGAAAATCCATCGGTGACCCGTGAAAAAAAATGTACATTTGCAGCCTGCAACGCGTTACATACAAATTGAGTGAAACCATACAGATAGAGCGGCAAAAAAAGAGACGAGGCGCAGCGAGCCAACAAATGCCTACACCCTTCGACGTTTTCTGCGAGGCTCGTCGACATCGTCGCCAAGACGCTTGGAAGAGTTGGACGGCTGCATCACAGCTCTAACCATTGTTCGCATGTGGCAAGCAAACGGCCTGGAGTACAAGTCCCATGGCATGAAGTGAGTGTGACTCGATTCTCCCGAACCCTCTTCCATCGGCGCAGAGTCATCCGTCCCCTCAGAGGATTCCATTTCCCCATCAAAGAGCTCCGCCAATCTCCCTTCCTTCAGGCTTATATTCTGCGGCGAAAAATCCGACAAACCACCCAAACGGCCCCCAGAGCAATGCTCATAAGCGGCCATGGCTCGATGCAGCTGCTGTTTGAACGCGGTAACAGTGAAACCCGCCGTGACAGACCCGCCGTTCGCTCGCTGCCTCTCGATCCATTCGGTGCGATAGCGTACCAGACAGCATGCCATGTTCACGACGGATGTCTGTCATCGAACGGTTGAGTGCAGCAACGGACGTCAATAAGAATAAACTCACATGCAGCAAAGTGGTGTAGGTGTGCTCACGCCCGCGCTTAGGGTGTTTCCCTGGGGTCCGGTCGTTCACAAACTTGTGCGTATCTATCCAGTTTTCAAGACACGCGGCAGCGTATAACGCATAGTCGTATTCTTGGTACCGCGTTGAACACATCGAAGGCGCCGCTCCGAACGTCCCTGGGACCGAGCTCATGCCTTGGTAAGACTCGATCAGTAGCGCGGGGTAGAGAATCAGATAGCAGTGCAGCGTCAAGAGGTCTAAGAGTCCGTCAGGAGTGCCGATGTTAGGATAATGGACACATGGCGCGGGCCTCTCTGCTGTATTTAGCGGTCATCTCACTAGACCAGAGAAAGTACGCACCCAGCGGTATCAGCTCGGACCAAAATACAGACATGCGAACGAGCAGCCACTGGAGCACTCGATGTTCTGCATTGGCGTGGAAACCTTCTGTTACGAAGTTGTGCAGCACACTGAACACCGCAGCCTGGATTTGGGCGGCGTTGATGGTATGTGATCCATACGCGATCGTGTCCTCCAGCGATATGACAAAATGAGGTGTACCGGGTCTCATATAGCTGCACCGCAATAGTCAGCCTCGCATCAATCAAAATGCCGGGACACGCACAAAGCCATGTTAGGACGCAAACAAAAGGCTTCCCACCTATAAATATCAGTTTGCGCGTCCTCCTGCACGGCCTCCCAGTTCAGGAAAGAAAAGCGAGAGCCTAGGTCAGCCCTATATTCGCTGCTCTCGAATCTTTCTACCCTGGGCACGCCGAGGATGATCATCTTCTCTCCGACCAAGACCGTCATCTCTGTTGCGGCAATGTCCTGGTGAGTGCCTGTTCGCGCTAGGGCAGTAGCGCACAAGCCCCAGCGTAGATCACCCCAAGGATGAGCGACTGTCGGAAGGTGCCTGTGGCCGTTCAAGGACATCATAGCTCTCCCGAGTGAACAAAAATGACTGTTGTCGTCTCAGGAAAGTATACAAAGACGGCTAAATGTGACACGCACGAAAACCCCGGAGGCGAAGGCATTTGATGAGAAGAAAGGGGATGATGAATAGCGTTCAACACGGGCCTTCCTTCCTTAGGCAACAGATCGCGTAACGGACCCGCCCTCAGACATGCGTCACCCGAATCCTTGGCAACGCCCATATCTATACACATCTGATAAGCAAGAGCAGCGTCGCGAACAACCATATTTACCTTGTATGTGACAAGGCATTTCCGGGTTTCGAAAAGCTTGCATCGTATCCCAATCGAAGGGAGGTGGAGCCTCGTCGTCGCCAGTGACATCGACGATGAGGACACAACGACGTCGATGGATTTCGAACTTAACGCTGCGCGACAATTTCGCGTAATCTTTCTGCGTGGATACGAACAAAACGCTCTGGGACTCGGACGCTTGAAGGAGGGGATCGGGATTGCGAGCGCTGTCTTGTAGGAAAAGCGGTGTCGGGGTAGGCTCGCTCTGTAACATCGCCTCAATCATGTTGCGATCCCGGGCCTCGGAAGTTTAGTGCGTGACACTCATACCATTTGGTAAGGAACTCACGAATTTCTTGAACATTCGATATTCGAACGTCCTTTCGACGGATTCCCCCGGCTCGCTACCAGGCGCGTAGATAGTAATGTGCATAGGCTCCGGGTGCATCTGAAGCATGTAAGTACGATCAGCGTATTGCGAACAGGCCACCCACTGGGCGAGACTCCGCAAAATCGAGTGGCTCCAACGAATCCAAAGAAACCTGCTCCCTTTCGTCGGAGACCACGTCGTCTATCACGTGGATATACGCGTTTTTGGGAACGCGCACTGACGGTTTGGAAACCCCCACTGCCGTGGAGCCTCTCGATCTCGGCGCACGCGCGGGAGGGGAGGATACCTGGTCCTGTACAACTTTCGCTTTCGCCGCTGTGGCTGGGTCCTGTGAGCGAGTCATCCTGCGCTCGGTCGGAGGCGCCTCCAAATTATCAGCGCGTTTCTCCTCTGCCCTACGCTTTTTCTCTGCCTCCTTCTTCTCTCTTTCCTCCTTGTCCTTCTGCTCCTTTTCCGCCTTCTCCTTCTCCAACCTCTCATTCTCTGCCAACTGCCTTTCCGCCTCCTCCTTGTCCGCCTTCTCCTTTTCCTCCCTCTCTCGTTCAG
This sequence comes from Favolaschia claudopus, assembly GCA_037176885.1. Taxonomy (NCBI): domain Eukaryota; kingdom Fungi; phylum Basidiomycota; class Agaricomycetes; order Agaricales; family Mycenaceae; genus Favolaschia; species Favolaschia claudopus. The sequence goes on along the minus strand of JAWWNJ010000159.1, from coordinate 70,239 downwards.
ATTTGATTCGTCGGGCCATTTCCACCTCGTAGTCATCATCTGGATCCATATCCTTCATAGTGTGCAAGTCCGTGTCATCGGGAAAGCCTACAACAGATGAGCCATTCACTGGTTACGCGCACGACACACTTACTCAGCACCTGGAGTTGAGGCTCGGAGGGCTCGTTGTTGAGAACCGATTGAACGACTGCCAAATCGAAGATGTTGTCCATCGCTTCTTCAGCCGAAATGACGCGTGCAGCCAATCGAAGCAACGCGATCCAGCAAACACGCTCGACTTTTCCCAGCGGATGCTCCAAGTCGACGCGTTGCATGTTCCCCGAAGCAGACCAATACTGTCGATTTGCTCGATCAACGAAAGGAAGGACAAAGGAATTCACTCACGTCATAAACGGAAGTACTAGGGTTATACGTCCCGCTGGCATAGTTTTGGCCGGACAGAAGATAGACAGGAGATATACTGGCAGCCACTGCAAGAGTGGCAGGAATGCCCTCAACATTAGGGTTGACAAGCACTCCTTCTACTTCCTCTCGCGTGACAGAAGGGTCTTCCTCGCGCGCCTGACTGTTATATGTGAGTGAATGTACCAAGAGAGACTACGAGATCTTACAGTAGACCCAAGTCAATGAAGGACTCCAACGTCAGGACCATCTTTCCCTGGAAACAGTCAGTAATGCCAGAATTCGAGCAGCAAGAGACCTACGTGTCTCATGGCTCTCAGCATGAACGCAGCCTGAGTCAGGTTGTATATGGCAACATCGCCCGGCTTCGAGGTGCTGTTCAAGAGAGACAAATTGCGGAGGCAACTTTTCTTCCTTCCGTCAGCGATGGCTGCCAAATTGGTTCGGGGTCGTTTCGAGATCTTCTTACGCTCGCGATGAGCCTCCGACGCGTCAGACAAAACTTGGTACCAGTCATTAGCTTTGAGGAAATGCTGAATTCCAAATAAGACCGCGAGAATCGTGACGCCACGTAGCAAACGCACATTTTTGTGTTTGGTCGACGAGAACGGACGGGTAAGTTGGCGCATTTTGGGCGGAGCTGTCTGAGCCGGGTCCGCAGAGTACAACAGAAGATCCAGGGTAATAATCGGCAAAATACCGTGGCGAATCGCTGGCGAAACGTATCGGTTCATCACTCCGTTGCCTTCCGTCGAGGTGTAATAGTGTTAACATTATTGTAATACAACACAGTACTTACTGCAAGCAGCATTGCAATGTCCCCAGTAGCTACTGACCAGTAAGAGGTGCAACATTGCATTGTGGCAGTAAATCTGTCAATTGAGCCCCATTTGGGTTGTTGATCAACCATCTTCTCTTACCATCTGATGAGATGCTGTGATGGAATTGAGCTGATGCGGTACGGTGTTTCCCGAATATTTAAATACAAAAGTTGTAATTATTTAGTATATTTAGTAATTTGAATTGACTAAAGTCTCGGAGACGTCCGAATTCCGATTGATCGACGTGTGACCTGTCACACGCTGTGACCATACCTCTTAGCACCCGCCCTCACGCTCGCTCCTGCCGGCGCCGCCACCTCATATGGGAGGCGGCACCCCCGCACATCTAAAGCTTTCTTTGGTCACCTCCTGCGTCTGATCGGCTGATCTTGCGTCACCTGCCACACATCGTGACGCCTCTGCCAGCTCACCTCTTCCCGCTTGCTTCCCGCCCGTGGCGCCGCTGCCTACGGCGGCGGCACTTCGTGGTGTATCCTCTTAACCCTGTCATTGCTTGCTACCTGCGCCATTGAATCCCCCTGTGCGAGGCCGCGCACGCCCACTTGGGTATCCCCAAGAGCAACCACCTCCCACTCACTACTTATTTCGCGCTGCTGGCGCCCGCCAATCAACTTTGATTTCGTCTACACTGCCGAAGGCTGGTCACTCCAATAGCCTGCTTGCACTGGAACCTTTACCCTCATGCCGATCTTCCGCACACACCGCTCCGAACGCGCTGCACCACCCCCCGCTCTCGGTCTCGCTCCGCTCCCATCAGTACCCGGGCCAGCCGTCCCCACTCTTACCGCCCGAGACATACCAGATGACACTCGTCACCGTTCTATCTCTGTTGTTCCCGCCGCAAACTCACCCTCAATGACCTAAAATTCGCGTTCTTTCTTCCGAGTCAAAACACCGGACACGGCATCGTCTTCTCCCTCGCCTTCCCGATCACCACCATCTCCAACTCCCTCTATTCACTCTCCCGCTCCCGCTATTTCTTTACCTACCTTCAATTCGCTCTTTTTCCTTTCCTTTGATTTCCGCACACCTCCTTGCTGAATCCCGCGGAAACGCTCCAACGAGCACACACGATATTGATGTGTGCGTTGTTCTACATTGATTCCGCATCGGGTTACGCCTTACGAGGTCGTTACAGCGTGCATACATTGAATTACGGCGTCATTTCGCGCTCGGAATACAGTCCATCACCCCTTCCCATTTCACTGCCTTGAGGTACATCGATCTATTCTGCATTGACCTTCTTCAGTCTAGCTCAAACGTGAACAGCAGATGGATGTCGTTATCGTTTGTCAACGGTGAACGATGGTTTGTTTGTGGATGCGCCGTTTGGCAAGCAACATGTGGAAAGGTGAGTTCACTCGTCCTCTCCTCGCCTTCTTCGCTCACATCTGGTTTTCTCCTCTCCTCCTCTCCGTCAACCATATCCACTCGCCTGCGTCTCCTTGTCTACCCCACTTCCCTTACCACGATAACACCCCCCTCTTCTATTGTCATTTCACTTTGTATATAAGTTAGTAGAAGTAATGCAAACTTGTTCTAAAATGTTCAACTGGTGATTTGGTGTTTCAATGGCCGCGAGCGAAGAGAATGAACAGGCCAACAGACCACAAAGATATGCTCGGCCGAAATTTCGGACGAATCGGCACGCCTTCCCATTGGCTGCAACGGCGGTCCGATCTCGGCGCTTAAGCGTTCAAGTTCGGCGTCTATTTTTTTTTCGTTCGTGCATCATCTTGGGACCATGGACAGACACTAGACTCTTAATCTAAGCTCTAAAAGGCATCAAGAACAACATATTTCAAAACCAAAGCTCAATGTACTCTCTATGTGTCACTATACGCAACTGGTTAATTTGAACCTAGTTGAGAACTAAAAACTTCGTTATAACCTAGCCCACCAACGCAAGAATTTGCGCAGTCGGTGGCTTCCATCACGCAACCTGCGATTCTTTGAAACATAAATCGTTCAAACAACATATCTGACTCACCTTTGATCAAAAACTCGGCATCCTACCCTTCCAATGTTTCCCAAACAGCGAAAAGGTGAAAATGTGTTTGATTTTCGAAGTCGAGCGATTGCCTTAATTTCGCAATATAGTATGGGTGCCGCATTTATAAGAAGGTTTCTGTAACGATCGATGTTAATGTTATACATTTGGGCTCACAATGAGCTTGAACATTTTCAGGTAAGTCTTGTTATAACACATGAATTCCTGCACAAGATGCTCAGTAGCAAGTCAAGGTAGGTTTTTATATATCATAAGCTATGAATGGACAATTTATTTGAGCATTGTGGCCCTCTGGCCCCTTCCTGGAGTCGCATTTTCTCTTGTACCTTGTATTGGAGCACATTCATTCAATAAATTCTAGATTGCTCTAATTCTTGCTCAAATTAGACCATAGGGTATAATAGAGTAAAGCTAAATGCATATTGAGTATGAATCATTGCTCAAAACCAGTAAATTCTAAATTCTGCTGCCTCTCATCTCAAAACTGCCGAATTTGGACACCGGCGTTGAGTAGCGGTGATCGCACCGGTTTCTCCGAGCCACTCGGAAGCGATGCCGAGGGCGTGAGTCACCATCACATCTGCCAGCGTGCACATTCCCTCCTTCCCTCTCACCCTTTTCGACCAGAAACAGCGCCGGGCGCGATTGACGACTTAAGAGCCCGCTTGATCTCTTCCCATTCAACTCATCAACAACAATTCTGGTCAGAATGTCGTTCCGAAGGTGATCTTGCAAGGATAGCTTGGAGCTAGAGTAGGAGGGAGGATCGGGCGAGAGGGTGCTGCACGACAAGGCATTGCGCAGTGAGTTTCGTACTCTTCTCCTATCCTACTTTTCTTTCTATGCATTTCCATCTCTTCTTTGCTTCAACGACGTTTCAGAGAAAATTGAAACTGCGTGGTCATTTTCTATTTCTTCATTCTCTCTGTGCTTCATTCATCTCATTCTTCCTTTGTCTTTTCTTCTCTTCGTCTTACATTCTCTCAGCACCACAGCTACACGAAATTGTTGTGATCTAGATACCCGACTGTGCTGCGTTGGTATCTATGTGCCCTGTATCCTTGCCGACATCGCCGCGTCTAGTCGCAACGCAGCCTCGTTCTATGTGAGTATTTGCTACACTATCTCTGGAGCTGGATGAATTGCATCTGCGTGTGCTTGTGATGGTGTCGGACAATGAGACGGAGAAGAAGAATGCCAAGAAAGGTGCGTGAGCGATTTTCTCGAAGTAATGAACACGGGCTCACGGTAGTCGCTAGTTGCACACTCTGAAGTTATAACTGCCGGCAAGGCTGGAATTGGGCCTTCTTCGTACGTCCTCTCGACCCACCCCCAAATCGACATTGTATCCAGGTCTTCCGTCCGTCAAGTTTCTGTCCACCGACTGCCCACATCGTACGCCGACAGGATTTGAAGCAGATGAAGATTCCGAAGTAGCAGGGGAAGGTGGTTGAAGGACTGGGTGATTGTGGATGAGGGACAAATGTGAGGTGGGAAGAGCTAGGTACGCTGCCAGTTTTTCAATTTCCTTTTCCTTTTTTTTTTTGGGGGGGGCAATCGAGGGCAATCGAGCAACACATCGTGTGTCATCCTCTGCCGCTACCTGCCAACGCGCAATCTCGATGCAGTGTTCTTATTTTATGTTTCGGGCGGTCAAAATCTCTGCTGCCGCGCGTTCACCAACCCGTCAACGCACAATCTTGTATGGTGCTGCCGCCGCTACCCCCAACCCTACGCCACCTCGCCTCCCTGCCTGCTAGGCTACTAGCTGTAGCCGTATTCTTCTTTCACTTCCATCCATACATTAGCCCCTCTCCCCACCATAACCCCGGCTCTCATCGCTGATGATGCGCTATGCCGCCCAAATCCGTGCACCGCCAAGATTTCATGCGCCATCAATATACCGTGGTAATTTAGCTCATTATTCGTATATTTTGACGTGTCATTTGCATTATAAAAGCAAATAAACAGTTTTAATTGAATATCTTCGAGTTTTGGCAGCCGTGAGACCCATCAACCCAATGCCGCACAGGTTGCCGAGCTGCAAAATCAGTTCACTTCTCAGATAGGCAATGGGCATCAGATTTGTGCTCGGCAAGAGCTGCCGAGGGACAATAAATGATGTTTTTGGCTGTGGCAATCATTTACAGCGGCATTGCATTACCGCAACTTTTACTGGTCAGTTACTACTGGGAAAAATGCAATGCGGTATGCAGTAGTTACTGGGGGTATTGTATTATCACTACAACTCTTGGTGCGTCGAGAGACGAAGGAAGCGCAGAGCGGTCTGGCGGAATTCGCTGTCAAGGTCATCGAAGGGTCGAGTGCTCCAAGACACTATCTCGTGAGCCAGCGGGCCAACAAAATCGGCAGGGAAACCGAAGCCCTGGTACCGACGCTAAATTAAGACTGTCTGTCGACAACAGGCTACAGCAGGAGATACCTCGAGAACTGCAGTAACATCCCTTCCGTCGAAGAGTTGTTTAGAAGCTTTAGCGCACAGCGCGTGGTTCCACGGGCCATCGATGCTAAATAGGGATGGGGACATGATACCGAGAAGAAAGAGAGACGTGTGACTCATGTCCGTGACAGTGATGATGTGACCGCTATCGCGCGAAGTACATAACATCAATGGCCGACCTTTGTCACGCTCAACAAGCTAAGGCATACAAGACCACGAAACCGCTCTCTAAACCCTGGATCCAGCGCTTTATTATACTAATCGTGCAGCTCCATGTACTATTACAAAAAAAAAAACAAATTTTGATTGGCAAATGCCATTCAAACACAGTTGCGACGATCATACAAGCAAACCTGAAATTCACGCCGCGCGTCCGCCCCCTCCACCAAATTTCGCGGCACGCGCCTCTCGACGCTTTTTATTCCTCCTATTTAGCGCTTGCTGTTTCTTCTCTCCGTCAATCACGCGCATTCCAGAAACCTTCGCCGTCCCGCCCATCTTCGCCACTGACGGACAGCACTGCTGACATCGACACTCCCCGCGTTCGGCGAAGAAATCACCTCCGTAATCAACAGTGACTTCCTCCCCCTCTTCGATGTCCCGCACAGTTTTGATGATAATGGTGTTGTGACACCCTCGTCTGATTTCCTCGAACTGACGCACACACATACTTTCAGCGCAGATCAAAATGGCGGGATACAGAGAAGAGGGACACAGAGACGGAAGAGAGACTTACCACAGCATTAGGACGACAATGATGATTCACAAACCGAATGGGGCCATACAACGTTCGCGCCGTACCATCCCGAGCCTTGATTTCACTGAGCTGGGTTGTCTTATCCTTCGCGAGACCGTCGACGTTGTCGATTGACAGTTGACCGATGAGCTGAGGGATTGCCGCATCCCGCTGGATATACCGTTTGGCGACTATGCCGAACTGATTGGATTCCAGTTCGCCGAATTTTATCAACTTGAGCTTTATAGGCGCGGAAGGATCAAGTAGGACGAGATGGGCCTGAAAACACCTACATTAAACGTAAACACAACGAATACACAAAACAATGGGTTGAACCAAGTGAGCGCCCGAGATGATTGTTGATTTCTGGTCGAAGGCATCGCGCGGCGCGCCCAGTCGGACATGTCGATCAACCTCGATATGCGATTACAGAACTCAGCCGCAGAACGACATTCCACGAAAACCTCGGCTTTGTTTCGCTCGAACGCACTTTGCAGCTCATCTGCAAACTCGCGACTGACAACATCCTCAGGTCTTGCACTCAATCGAGCAAGAGTGTGAGCCCTTGGAAAAGACCTCTCGTTCCGTTGGCCAAACAACGCGTAAGCCACTGCATCGTCACAGCGAATTGCGTCTGACGCGGTCAATGCACGGCTTTGAGATAGAAACTTTGCCCATTCATGGGACGTCAGGGCAGCCATATCACAAACAATTCACGCGGAGGTCGCCAGCAAACACGAATCACTGCAACTCGGATAGCTGGTGGTAGACAAAGTAAGATACCGAGCTCGACGAGGAGGAGTAAGTAAACAAGATGCCGGGCTTCTGCCGATTGCATGATGCCGCCAGCGGCCATTTCAACGTGGGAACAATAGCGTGGGAGACCTTTCTCACTCTCACACGAACACTCGTGTGCTGCCAATGCGTCGAATCGCCGAGTTATAGTACACTAATCACATCGGAGTAGAAACAGAACCTATTTACAGTCGACACTCTACACAGCGAGCCGTTGAAGGTATCCCACTGGACGGCAGGTTCAATAGCTAATCGCAGTAAACCCCCGCACGCGCCCCTGGAGGCCAAGTTGAATAGCCAGATAACGCAGCGACAACACGCCTAGCGTTTACCAAGAAGCGGCAGCTCGACACGACATCAGTTCGCTCCCCGCTTCTTCCGCTTCTTGGGCTGCTCGGGCGGAGGTGGTTCCTCGTCGACTATGGGCAGGATAGGATCGTCGAAAGTTTCCTCTTCGAAAGCCAGCGCATGACTTTCAGTGGGAGACGCTAAGAACAGTCAGGTAAGTCGACGACACGAAACGCAGCAGACATACTCACCAGGAAGGCTTGGCGGCCAACTCACAGCGTCTTCATCCTGATCCATGAGCTCGTCGAGGGCACGGGGAGCAGGGGGTTCAGTTTGCGGGAGCTTGGACTTCAACGTGAACGAGCTGAAAGCAGGAGGAGGAGGAACAGCGTTCGAAGGAGAGCCTTCGAGACCAGGGGGAACCAAGATAGATCGCTTTTCGACAGGCAAGTCGGAATGGCTGAGTATCTTGATGCTGTGCGCGTTGATTTGATAAATCTCAAGAAACAAGCGAGTAAGCGATCCGAGACCGATAAACTGCCAAGCAATCACCTTTCTCTTCCTTGGGCGAGCGATGCCTTTCGAATCAATGTCGTTCATAACGAATATGTGAAGTGTGGCGTTGACGAGAACCAAAGTTCCGGGGCGAAGTTTACTGTAAAACTCCCAGGGAGGCACGAGCACATCTTCTTTTTCGCGTGGCTTCCTCTTGACAGTAGCATCTCGGACGTCGAGTTGGAGCAGCTTCGCTTTGACGTGACGGAAATAGTCGCCCCCGTAATCTTCAAGTAAGCGAGGATCATAGAACGCCCCCAACTTAATGTCCGACTCTAAGGAACATCGCCTTAGAGGTATTCATCAAGCCCAATTCACCGACTCACCGCGAGGCAACGAGACCACGCTGCTTGGAGTCGATCGCGCCGGTACAGCGTCCACGACGGGGCCAGTCACGTCATCCAACTTGCGCTTGGCTCGTCGTGCAACGGGTGCAACTGTGCCGGTGGCCGCTGGTATCTGTGTCGTTTTGCGTTGCCGTCTGCGGACAAATACGAAATGATTGTATAGGCACGCACCCCGTATTTCGGCATCATATGAACGACTATGATATCGTCCTGGGTGTTGTCTTGGCTCACAGACCGCATCCACGGTCGGCTTAGATACTCCTGCTCCTGGGCGTAAGTCGAGCCACGAGGGTAGAACAGTGCCTACCTGATAAGGTACCGCGCGCTCATCCATTTCCTCTTCATGATCGATCGCGTCTCTCAGCGGGACAGTTTGGTTGGTGAAAAAATTGGCGAGGCGAACTGAAGAAGCGGTGGGCATGACGAGCGCCAGAACGTCTTTAACTGTTTTCTTAGTGTCGTCTATGGGCTGAAACTGCGAGCAGGTGAGCGCCGCAAAACCAGACTGGAGGACGAAAAACTGACTTTATTTCCGACATAATAATTACCGGTGGCTCGCATCACAGTACCCTCAGAAGGGGACGCGATTTCCCCCATGATCACGGTGCGAAACTCGAACCCGTCAGGGGTGCGGAACTCGATATTGGAGCCATAAGCAGGCTGATAACGGGCAAAGTCCTCAGGGCAATCGACGTTGCCTAAAGCTGCTTTGCCCATAGCCTCTAAACTATTGGCCAACTCGTCATACAAGCCACACTCGTTCCTCTGGTCAAAAACTGAACCCGGTCATCACGAGGCACGGGGAACCAAGGTCCAAGACATACCAGAAAGCGGAGTATCGTCGTCAGAAACCTCGGCCATTAGCACTCAGGTAGTTCGCTTGTTCAACATAACATATTTGACCCGTATTTATAGCATGGAGGGTGGAGACAGAAATACATATCTCGATCGACTGAAAGAACGGAACTGCGTGCTAACGTGATCGCAGGCCAAGGTCTAACGTGAAATGGAACAGCTGCGCGACAATAACGCGTAGCGTGGGAAACACAATGATGAATGTAAAGTGAAACGATCAATCGAGATTGTCGAAGAATTGATCAAATCGCAGTTCTCGAGTCAGATTAACAATGACTTTCGAGGGCGGTGCTATGGTGAGGCAGTGGATGTGGGAGTAGTATCCTGAGACAAAAGAAGTAAGTTCGAATACTCTGCATACACGACAAGAGACTGACACCGCAGCACACACCGGACCCGTGGAATAGGCCTCTTGACTGTGGCTCATCGCGTGATAAAGCGACTTCAAACGGTCTGTGATACACATGGCTACAGACAACATTTTTCAGCAAGCGAGAAGCAAGAAAAGGAAGGAAGGTACCTAGCACCGCCGTCCTCGTCAAACTGCAGCGAGCGTCACGTCATCTGACTCGTCTCCACCTGCGTGATAGCATTAATTCCACGAATGCCGGTACAAATCGGCTGCCGCAGTACTCACCGCTTCATCAAGATTCTTTCTGCGCCGTTTACGCGCAGGGGCGCTTCCGGGCAATGACCCGCTGTCCTCGAGAGAGGCTGGGACATGCCCCGACGCCGAGGTCGGGCCCATGGGCAGTCCCAGGGTATAAGCAAACACAGGGCGAACCCGTGTCAAAGAACGACTGAGATCTCGCCTGTTCACCTCGCGCTTAGCGGGGACTGCAATAAATCTAGTCAGCTTGACATTCGCCGTTTGTTTGCTTTTCAACCGATTCCAAGGGTGCTCGGGGACGACATTCTCGTCTTCAGACTCTGAGTCGCTGTCACCCATCGCATCAGCCGGAAATCGAGCTTTGATCTCTGCCTTTGCCGCCAAGCCTTCAACTTCCGTCCCATACTTCATTTTAGTGCGGAGCGATAAGAACTCCAGTCTCTTAGTCTCTCGCCTCAGGTCCTCAGACGTGCGACAGGTTATTCTGGCGTGAGAAAAAGGACTTACTATGAGCAAACCTTCAAGGGATGTCACTCTCGATATCATAACATAAGGCGACTCTGTTCCTTTGGAGTCACTGATGTTAACGGCGCTGGCAGCAAGAGTCTTGCCTTGGGACTTGTATGCGGTCATAACAAACCCCGGTTGCACTGGGAGTTGAGTTCGACGGACCGAGCATTTTGTATGCGTATACGGATGCTCGATTTTAAAATAGGTCGTGTCACGAAGGGCCACTACGTGATGATTGGGAAGACCTGGCACGATGTGATCGCTGGTGTCCTTGCATTCGACGACACAGGATATGGCGTGCCTATTTCCGTCATCGTCCAACGTATACCGCACACTCTGCAGAGTCCCGAATGACCCGTTCACAACGCCGCCTGGAACGTCAAAATTCTGGGTTATTGTTACGGGCATGCCAATGACAAGCGGAATCTTGCCCATCCTCTGGTTCGTCTTGCCTGTATCTAAACGGGCCAAACGCTCGGCAAGGTCGCCAGGTGAGACTGCTTGCTTCTCGATCACATCGTCAGTGTAATACCAACGAAGAGGACGCTTCGATCTCTTAGCGAACTCGACCGTTGCCTTGTAGTTCAAGCGATCCTTCATTTCATTCTCATTCACAATCAACGGAGTATTGCACCACGGTTCTGTCGTCCAATCGATATCAACATTGTCCAGTAAACGGGTGTTCAGAAGCTCGAAATCGTCGACAGTACACCTGCCGTATCTGAGTCGATCCAGCAGCTGCTGAAAGCGCGCGTTCTCCGCCCCTGACTGTCTCTTGTTCTCCGTCAACAGGACCACTGTCTTGACACTCAACCAAAGAAGTTTGCCGCATATGTTTTTCTGACCCATCTCCGTAGAAGCGGTAGAAGTTTTTATTCCCGAAGATTTTCGCTTTTTGTGAGCAGATTCGAGCTCTAGGTGGGCATATAGCCTCTGTTGCCTGACAGGAGGCAGCTGATAGAAGTCCCCAGCAAAAATCATATTCACTCCGCCAAACGCCAAGGACGGGTCACCCTTCGCCGCACATAAAGCCTCGCTAATGTCATACAGAAGGGCACACCCCACCATCGAGATCTCGTCGATGAACAGGTAATCAACGCCATCCCACATTGACATAAGATCTCTCAAGCCCTTTCCAGACCTTGACGCGCGAGCCGACCCTTGACCCATACCCAGCGCTGCGTGAAGCGTCATGCCAGAGATGTTGCGAGCGGCCACTCCAGTGTAGGACGACAACCTGAAACGCCTTGACTCTGTGCGAGCGTCAAAAAACGCCTTCAAAGCGTCAATCACGCGTGATTTCCCGGTTCCGCCAGGCCCACCAAGATACATCCTCAACGGGTCTGCGGAGCGATCAAGGCTGTGACGTGCGACGATCTCAAAAGCTCGCGTCTGTTCTGTGTTCAAAGTAAAGTCAGCGGCTATCTCGGCGATCAGTGCTTCAGCGTCTCTAGGTGTAGAAGGTTCCTGTTCGTCCGGGACGGGGCCACGCTGAACTCCGACTCCCTCAAACTCTCCGGCGAGAACACGCCCTCCTTTGCGGAATACAGAACCGTCTTTGCACTGAAGCTCCTAACGCGCGCGAATCCTGAGGCACGGGCACATCTGTTGCTACAGGAGCAGTCGCCACCTTCTTCCAAGCATCCTTGCGATCTTCGTAATTTTTCTCCCATCGCTGCTCTAACGCGGGCTGTCGCTCACGGACGAGATCGTGTCCAGACGACTGTTCTGCGCCATCATGGTGCCCAGAGGTATCGCCTGTATCGTCGGAGAACATGCCACTACGAGTCAGCGTTCGGATCGCCTCCTTAATTCGCTGGTCGCATTGTTCTCTTCTATTCGAATAGCAGGCATCCACTGCATCCATGTGGGCGATAACATCAGACTCGTCGTAATCCCCCAGGTTTCCGTCGGCATTCATCACTCTTGTAGGAACTCCGTCCCCGACCTTTCGGGCAGCACGGCTAGCAAAATGATCGTCCCGACTATCTTTACACTCGTGTATAAGTTGCATGTTGTCCATCACGTCCAAAGTCCGCGAAGAGCAAGTCTCCACAAACTCTTTGAAGGCGTCCAGCCACGACTGACCATCCTTGATAAGGTCCGTGTAATGTCGCCAAGGTTTGAACAAGATAAGCATTAATCGAGCATACTTCGGACCAGACTCCTCTCGATCTCTACGAGGTAAAGACGGGCCTATGGGAACCGGAACTTTGCGCCCTTGCGGCGACAAAACGCGAAGGAAATGAGTCTTATCTTCCAAGTGCTCTTCTAACAAGTGTATTCTAGGCCGCCGCTTTCCGGTCCATCGCAAGATAGGCCCATCCCGATCCACATCCCACCGCTGACCGGCTGCATACTCGTCTATGTCAATGCGTTCTGGAATTTCGGATTCGTTGGTGCGCTCTTTGCCGTTATGATCGCGCCGCGATTTGACTATGCGAGTTTTATCTACCTGCGCTACGAAGTCCCATACGCTGACGTCCTCGAGAGCCGCTCCTCTACATTGATAGTCTCTAGCCTGGTTAGCGGTGGGCGTAAATTTACCGTCCTTCCCAATCTGCAACGCGATCTCGTCGTCCATGAGAATGGGCTCCCCATCAGCAGACTCGTCTTCATTTAGAGCAAAGGGAGGCTGTCGAGACGCATCGTCAGGAACATGGGCGTCGATAGAGTCCTCGTGAACTGGGTCTGTGGGAGGATCGAGATCCCATTCGTCGGCGACTCGGGGCTTAGCCGTATAGCACTCAGGACTCGGGCGCTCTGATTCTATAAACTGTTCCAACGAAGGCCAATATAAGTTGACGTATTCATGGCTCGTAAAATGATCTTCAAATCCCATAAGATAGGACACCACCTGCTGAGCGCTGAGCTCTTGCTGTGCTATCATCGAGTGAGCACACTTCTGCAAAAGTTTCTTGGCACGCAACGTGAACTCGTCTATTTCAGGATCAAATTCACCCAAACGACTAGCCGCCAATTCGAGTGCCGCGTAAGCTACATGCGCTTTCAGCTGTGTTTTGGTAATATAATCTGTGATATAATGCATAACCGCCTTGGCAGCCTTACCAGAGGAAATAAATTTAATGTCCATATTGCATCGCAAACTCTCCAGCATTGTAGCATTGAACTGATTAACCATGCCATCGAGGCAACGGAGCTCCAGGGAGCCTGTCTCAGGGTCAAAAACGCTGATGGGCCTAACATTGGACTCGTCAAGGTCGAACCGACACTCCTTCTCGTAACCAGGTCCTTTCCAATATTTATAGCAGGTGCGCTGATGCTTGTGATATTGGCAAACTCGCGCTAATTCGCGAAAATCGCTGTCACGAGCAACACTGAACTCTTCTGGAGACAAGGAAGCCTTGGAGGGTCCCCGAGTGGCACTGGGATGATACTGAGAAAGCGGGTGCGAAACCGGTTGAGCAGCGTCGGAAGGAATGGAAGTCGAAATGGTATCCTCCAAAAAGGCAATCAACCTCTGCTGAAACTCTACATTACCTCCATTCTCGAGCGCTTTCCGTTTGATCTCGTTGGGATTCAGGCCTCCCTCGACCCAGACGAGCATGTGACAATGTAACGTTCCTCTTCCCTGAGCCTCGACGCAGCCATAGTATGCACTCACTACTCCCAGAATACCCCCCTCCACGTCTTTGTGAGAAGGATCATATTCGAGCGCTGCGATAAACACTTTAATGTAAAGATTGAAAAATTCCGCGGCGACAGACGGATTTTTGGCAATTAATATGCCTTGATCGGGGCGATTTTTCATATCTCCTGGAGTGAGTCTGTCAATGTCTATCTCCTCGCCTGCGAGAAACCTAACCAAGGGGTTGTGCACATCTGCCGGATTTATTGTGATGTAAAAGCTGGGTAAACCTTTCTCGAGCATCAGGCCACGTATCTCGTTCCTCATAACTAACTTCGATTGAGGGGAACCGTATACGCTCGCGTTGATCAGATTCACCTCTTTCATCAATGCAAGCACCTGACGCTCGTCGTCGCTGTTGACTGTGCTCAAATCGCCTTTGCTTACTCTCTCAGACACTGTGTGTATGGCAAGGGGGGATACCGCGGCAAATCGAGCGGCCACTGTATCAAAATTCTTGCGCTTCACTTTGAAGCTCGTGCGCTGCAGAAGACGTCGTCGCTGCAGCATGTTGAACACTGTAAATAAGAAAGAGTAATGCTCCTGAAACCGCCTGTCAGCCAAATTAAAGAAATGTCGAATATGCGCTTCAAAACCAAAAGAGGTGCGCCTCGTCGGGTTCTCTGGCCCGCCAATGCCATACGGAAACAACGTAGGGTATATCAGAGGCAACAAATCCGGATTGTTAAACTCGTTGACAGGACTCGGGTCATGCGGAATACCAAGATAGTTGGCTCCCTGTTTCTGGAGATGGTTCGACGCCGCTTTGCGCAAAACGTTTTGACGGTTCGTGGCCCGTGACATCGGTTACTACTACACTTTCAAAGGCCACAGGGTCTGGTTCAGCCGGCAAAACCATGTCTTGCAGTCTGTCGAACGCGACACTGGGATTCGCTACAGGCTCTGCGAAGCCTGATGCATCCGGAATACTAGCATTAGAACTAGGGAGAGGTCCGGAAGCGGGGGCGTAAGAAGAAGTAGTGGCGTCAGTGCCGTCAGATGGAATAACATGCTCAACGTGAAAAGGAATATCGACAACATCTCCGTGACCGCAAAAAACCTCGCGATTAATGGTAACATTTTTATACAACGGATTGTGGGCCACCAGCCATTCAAGAGCCCTCATGACCCTTTCCTTGCGTACAATCAACGGCTTGGCGTTATTCCGAAGCCACTCGACCGACGGAGGCTTTGCGCCGATAACAATACACATATGGGGGGGTAGTAATATCCTCTATGGACGGAGGCAAGCTAGAAACAATGACCGAAGGTCTCTGCGGATAGACTATGATGTGGCCTTTGAACCCGCGTTGCACGTTAGGGAAGCCTCTGTCCTCCTGCTCCTGCATTTGGATAATCCAGCATTTGGCACGGCAGCGGGCGATCATGGCTTCCTCTACAACGCTAAGATCCTTCAGCTCCTTAGGAACACTCCCCAAGAAGTTTTTGTTCGCCATTGAACGACGCGGCACCACTCCCCTCACGAGCTCGGAACGACATTCACGACAAACCGTCAGCTGTGCAGCGCCCGACTCCTCGCCGAACCCAATGCAATCCGGATCCACGAGCAAAGACGGAATATACACCAGAAGACACGGGGCATCTCTGGAGGAATCACGTCCGGATCCAACCAAGTCGTACTGGAGGCGGATCCTCCGTTTCAAAGTCCTCGCCAATGTCTCTCTCCTCAGACCGAAGTACTCTATCGTGACCCTCAAGCACCTCATCGACGCCAGGCATGGCAACGTCGTCATCGCGCGGATTCAAGGGGGGCGTGAAAGGAGCGCTGTCCATGGGATCGTCCACATCATCGTCAGGCAAGTCGACCAACATGTCCCGGACGTCGCAAAAGATCGAAATCAATAGAATCGAAGTCTATGAAGGTCCTCCTATCTACCCTGCAACGCTCTACACAACTGCCACACCACGAAGGTCTCCAGAGTAGCCTTCGAAATGTAACTCTCGAATATGTCTTTAAATCGCCTCTTCTTGTCAGCACTCGCCAACTTAGGCCACTCACTCCTCAGTTTATCGGACGCCTGCGCTCGGACTGCAGCATTAGAATCGATCTGCATTTTTCGGGCCTGCCTCTCAGCGAACACGCGATCTGATACAAGCTCCTTCCCTTTGCTCAACTGACCTATATACTTACGCACAGTCGACCTGAGGCTGGCTATGCCTTGCGAAGAAGTCCACTCGACGCCACGAACAGTAAGGACACGCCTGCACAATTTCTTAGACATCGCGGCAAAAGATACGTCAACAACTGAATTTCCATTGCACCCTTCAAATCGTCAGCCGCCATCGATGACGGCGGGGCCCGCAGGAAACAACTGGTCAACAACTGAGGCACATCCAAGCGGATGCTGGGGTTCGGCCTGTATTGCACACTGTCCGGACGCCATATGAGAGATCAAAGAGTTCTGCAAGCCGTCGGATGTGGCATTATGAAAAGATAAGCGATGCAAGCTTGCGACGGACGCCAGGGTAGACGTAGACATGTATTCGACGTCGTGGAAGAAAACGTGAGCAGGGTGTAGACCAGCGTAGTCAGAGACGAGAGCCCGACGCTTCTCTGAAAGATAAGATCTCACTGCTTCAAGCGACTGATCGACACTCGCACCAGAACCTCGCGCAGCGTCGAACCCCACTGAACCCGCGCAAAGCCTCAGCTGCGAAAATGTGATATCAGGGGTGGATAACAAAGAGGAGATCGCAAAATAGGCTTGTTCCAAAGGGGTCGCAAAATCTGCGGCAACAGCAGCACAACCAGCGTGGCATGACATCGCGCGCCCAGAACACATTCCAAGCATAAGGTGGGACAATATGGCGGCTCGATATTGTTCAACAGACTGAAACAAATTGCTGACAATGCCATGCGCGTCCGACATTCGGTCGAAAAAAGTGGTATCAGAATTAAGAAAAACATTGTAAGCTACATCGCCGCCAACAATCGTAGCACGTAAGAGGTTACATCCATTCAAGCGAGCAGAAGGCGCCCCTACAACACGACACGACTAGAAGACGCAACAGCACCACCGGCACTGGAAGACAAAGCGCCACCGGCACTTGGGAGATCAACAGCACCACCGGCACTGGAAGACGATAAAGCACCACTGGCACTTGAAATTCAACAGCATTAAACATTAAAGCGCCACCGGCACTTGGGGGAATTAACAGCTCCTCCTGCACTGAAAGCGCCACCGGCACTTGGGGAATTAACAGCTCCTCCTGCACTGGAAGCGCCACCGGCACTTGGGGAATTAACAGCTCCGCCTGCGCTGGAACTCGCAACACGGGAAATGTGCGAGCGGAGGAATGGCCTCCTGTCCGTAAGCGTCGGGGCGAACAGACAAGCGGCCACCCGCCCCCGAAGAGACGGTGACCACTAAAAAGGCTCCGGTGTCAGCTGTAGCTCAGGAAAGCGCGTGCTAGGAAAAACATACGAGCCGGCAAGAAATAGCTGACTGGGTCGAAGTCCGAGTTCAAGCTCCAGCCGGAAGAAAGTAGCAGCTCTCGCATGAAGGCCTTCCAGTCCAGCCCGAGCGAGAGAGCGCACTGTGAAGTCCCCACGACGGGCTGCAAGAGAACCGTAAAAGATCCATGTTGTCTAGTATTCAAGGAGATAGGAAGCCAGGAGGGGAGTCGACCAGAAGGATAGAGCTGATGAGCAAAGGCACGAGAGAGGGGTAGTCTTAGGCTCCGCAGTGGAAAGCGAGTACAGTGGGAGAACATCCGTTGATAGAGACAGACATGTGCGGAAAGAGAGGAAATGGGAGTCCCGTGCATACCGCGCAGCGGTTTTAAGTCAAGCAAGCGCTTGTGACTCGCACCCATCATGAGTCGATCTGCGTTTCGATGGGAATGGAGAACAGCATCGCGCAGCGCGGCGCAGCCCACAGCAAGGCAACGTGACCGCGTCGCAGCACGCCGCGGACAAGTCAACGCGAAGCATGAGAAAAAACACTCCGAAAAGGAAATTTTGGCTGTCTGTTGCCGGCGGCTCGATGGGATCATCCGCATCAAAAAGCGTAGGGGAAGGGATCACAAAGGCAGCCCCGCATCAACTGCGCGATCCATTTTACTGATTAGGCGCACCCCAAAACCCACTAAGGATAGTGGGCATATGGGAGGGTTTCTCGAGAAACCGGGTTTCCCAATAGATTAATCCTCGCGATACACCACGATACGCACAATTTCGGGAAAAAATGAATATTTGAGAGAAGACAGTGAGACGAGAGGATCGTACTAATCATGAGCCTCAGAATTGCATTGAGAAGTCCAATTAATGGTGAATTTACATTGCAATCTAGCTCAAATCGACAGTTTCCGTTATAGAAGAAAATAAGACGCTGCAAAGTCGCCACCCATCAGAGCCGCATCCGTCCGAACCGTCTACAGTGGTGCTGCGTCAGTAGTGCGCAATAATCTGCATTTGAATTCACGAACGATATCAACCTGTTACCTGTGCCAGAACCAGTCATGAGTTTGCGCCGCTTTGACGGTATTTAAGGGCTGCTCACTGAGATTAGCCTCCGTGTGTCCAGAGAGATGGCGAGAAAGCTACTCACAGAGCCATCACTGCTGCATCAGCAAGCCTCTCGAAGATTGAATTGAACCAGAGCTCGATTTTCGTCAGCAATGCAGCATCGTCGTCGTTCTCAGGAGGCGTCGGGGACTTGAATTCTTTGGTGACTTCCATAGAGTACAGGCCCAGATACGTTTTGAAGGCAGCGGCCGGCAGTTCAGAGGTCATCCCATACCACGGACTGGGCGGGACGTTTTGATAAGCTCCAGCGGCGAACAGAACATGGTTGATCGTAATATCGCTCTTCAATACATCTTGGACAATCTGGAACAAAGAGAAAATTGAGCCAAGAAATAGCGACTATGTACAGTTGTGCGTATGTACCTTGTGGTGACCGACGTCGCTCTTCCTGAGCTCGACATACTTCGGCTTCCTGAGAAGATGCAACACAAGAACGTCCAGGAAACTCTCGCCAACGAGTTGAAAGCATTCGGCTCCGTTTGGTGTTTGAGCCTCGGTCCATGCCTCAGGCGTCCCCACCTTTAGCAGATTGTCGGCCTTGAATGTTCGTTTGTCCATGACGGTGAGGACGGCTTCTGGACTTGTTCAGATAAATCGGAAGTCATGTTGAGCGAGAGAAGTATGATGCGCAGTCGATTTAGGATGGCGAGAGTAGTATGATGATTCAAGGAGGTTTGGGATTCGCGGTGTCGTGGCGCGTTGTGTTCAAGATGGCAAGGGCGGGCGAACAAACAAGCTTAAAGCATAAAAAGCACGTCTGTGCGAATATACGCTCACCGCTACAGTGTACAGTAGAACGAAATTCTAGCTCCGTATATGACAATCAAGAAATATCAACTACCACCCAGTATCATCAACGCTCCTGAGGTAAAAGCTTGTACTTGTCCTTGAACGTTCCGACCGCTAAGGAGGAATAACTTCACCGGGAAAATCTTCCAAAGCTACAATGTAGGATACAGCCCCGACGAAAAGGTTGGCAAAGGCCCTGGTGCTGAGCCTGCAAGGGAAGAGTACCAGCCCACGGATCGCATACGGGAAGCAGAAAATGGACGGGGAGGCATATTTCGACACGAGCGAAAGGCTGAGTCTGTACATCAGGCGACATACTGTTTATGTCTCATCATGTCTCTCCGTCCCAACCATGTCATCCTCCTTCCCATCCGAACACCAACCCGACACCCGTAGAAGATGAGTTAGGCGGCACATTGATGCACAAGGGCATGCATGCATCAATTGACACAAATTACACTCCTCCGGAATCGACGCGGTTGCTCTTTGGTCGGATAATCGAGCCATTATCGTCGGCGTCTACTCTCCTCGACACGCATTCGCCGAGCACACAATGGCACACATCGGAGACCCTCCAAAAAAGAGATCAACGGTAATCTCGTCGCAATCTATCATTGGCTTCCGCACGCCTTCCTCGACCACCCTCAAGCTCCTGGCCGCTGCAGACTTCACCTACGACTCCGCCACCGCCGCCGATATCCCTATCACTGAGTCGGGCACGGACCCGCCTTCTGGCCTTGCACCCCCGACAACGGCATGACAAACGACTGCCTCGAGGTCAAGGACAGTGGGACATTCCAATGTACTGCCGGGGATGCAGTGATACATCCCATGGTTTCCGTAGCTACTGCGCCATACGGTCTGCATGTGCTCGGACACAAGGGCACCCAGCAATTCCGCGTGCCACAGCAAACTCTGCTCGCGATGGTAGGATGCCTCCCATCTGGCAACCTAGCGCGAATAGCCCGAGGTCGTTCCAGGCACTAACAGCCAGATCAGCTGCAATGCATGGACGCGAAGACGCGTGTAACGGACCGTGTCACAGGAAGAAAGACGCGGACAGACAACGAATCTTGAGCTTGAGCGGCCGCCCTCATCACACGAGACGACGAGCATTGAGAGGGATTAGGAACACGGGAAGTCTTCGAAATCGGCTAGGAATAGAGATGAGCGAATGCAGCAGCTGGAGGACGCGGCAGTCACATATCCCCCGCAGCTGGCAATCTTCAAGCATCCAGGCTGAAATGATCGAAGCCTATGCCACTAACGTCTCAGCACCGGGCTCGGAGATGGCGAATCTTCGAGTAACGATAGACGTTGACCTCCTAGGAATGGCTGGAGGTCTGGAAGACCACGACCAAAGCGAGGTGTAATGCAACAAGCGTTTCACTGGAACTCGATGCGCTGGTGACCGAAGGACGACACGACCGAATCGGGAGGGCTGAGACGAATCAGAGTGGGCCCCCGTCTGTGCCGTTGTGAGATATCCCCTCGCTGGGCTGCTTGGGGCTCATCACCCTTCACCACCTAGGATTGCGTTTGAGATGGACAACTAGAAGAGCTGGGATGGAGACGTACCGATACCCTCCAAGCGGCGCGGATTGGAAGGGATCTCAGGTCACCTGGCACTCCGTGAAACGATAAGTTTAGTATCCAGCACAAGCTAAGAGCGCTCACAGTGTATGCCCTTCGCCGAAGACGCAGCTGATTTGATAGTTGTCGGTCATCTGGTATCCTCGACCTCGTCAATCGCAGATGACCTCGAAGCTCATTCCTGACACTAGGAACCAGATCAGCCTCCAAGGATGAACGAAATGATAGGCTACCATTATAAGTTTCCACGACGTCGAGCAGCGCCTCGCAAGCATGCTAGGCGCGACCAAAGGCTCGAGACTATCGATGCGACAAGACTGCGGCGCAGCGGTTAATGAGAGGCCCGGCAGATCTTCAGACACCACTGGTGGTACAAGATGAGCCTGTGGACGGTACACGGAATCGACAGGCAGCACCTCTCGCGGCAGGTCAATTCTCCTCCAGGGTACAAGTCACTAGCGGGTTGAGGGTGCCGGGGTGGGACCGTTGTAGTGGGGTTTCCTGGGTGCCATCACTCCACCACTCTGCCATTCGCAGCGGATACACCGTCAGAACCTATACCAACATAGGCTGAGTGCACCAGACAAGCCAAACGATGAAAGCAACGTACCGTCGATAGAAATCCTGCGTCGGTACCAATAGAGCGCGAGTGGTTTATTTCCTCGATATAGTACGGAGGATCTTTAAGTAAGTACATGATTAGCAGAGGATCTGGTAGAAGCCGAAAACGCTCACCACTGAGACCGGCCTGAAAATCGAGCACTTGAGATTCCATATGCCGGACCGGAAGTGTACACCGAATATTAAGCACATATAGTACGGGTTATTCCAACAGCCATATACGATGGCGAGGAACCGAGCTGCGTTGTAACGAGGGTGATTATGAAAAGTCTGGATGGCTACCAATTATTTTAGCTGCATTGGAACAGGACAAGGCACCGGCGTACCTTGAGGGTTTACAGATAGTCGCTGAGCATGTTGACGTGTGCTGAGCCTCCCGTGAGGAGCAGGAGCCAGCGCTGTCTTGACGATAAGAATAAGCGTACTCGTCATTGGAAAGACCAGAAAAAGACACACTTGGAATGAGTTATCTCACCGACAAAGTGGTCTCCTGCCCATGTAGCGGCAATGACATTCATGTCTACTTAGGAATCCCAGCTTTTTTTCTTTTGAGCATCAGTTTGATGACAGTGTCACAGTCAAAAGTTGCTGCTCACCATGAAAATTGGCGCTCTGTTAGTCCTCTACCGGTCGCAATTGGACGTCCATTCAAAGCCGCCGATTGAAGACTTCAGAAAACTCAGAAGAGATTCTCAGTCAAAGCAGGGGCGAAGGAAGTCGTGGCCGTCAAATAACCGTCGTTGTCGCCGTTGCTGGCAAGAGTCGGAGGTCGGGCCGAATCACCGACCCTAACTTGCTTCTCACCGTCGTCTCCCGCGTTACAACGCTCCCTTCAGGATCGTTTACGCCCTCTTCCGCTCAGTTCGCCTTGAGCTTCGGCCCCCACTACTTCATCGTCGAGCTTCGAGTTGTTTCGTCGCGTTTCGCCACCCAGGACCCACTTGCCATTGAATGTGCCACGCTGTAACTCTGGGACATCTGAGAAAATGGCAGAGCCTAAGGCAAGCGTAGGGATCTGGGACTCCAACAGAAGGAAGTCGACAGTTCGACTTGACTGGGTGCTCGAACGGCGAAATCTATGGCTTCTTGCCCAGGCTGGTCGCTGAAGGCAGCGGCCTGTCCTGGCGTTCCCATTTGCGATCTAGAGACATGTCCCTCTTGTCTCTCAGACTCTCTCCGCTTCTCTGCTTGACCACAGTCATGTCAAGTCGGGCCACCTCAATGAGATCTCCAAATACTATTTATGTACTCGTCTTCCATCTTGCTTTCAGCACACACTTTCGATTTCTTCGGTGTCGTCGTTTTCAGCTGTGGCAATGGAAATTGTGGTTTTCCGTCGAGCGCTTCTCTTGCTTAAAAGTCCAGTTTTTTTTTTCTACTCCGACGTCCTGCAACGGTGCGGTCGTCGTAATCGAGTTGTCACTGAACAGACTCAATTCATATCGGGCATTCAAGGCGAGACCCAGCTCTGTGTACCGCCGGACCCTGCGATTTCAAATTTGCATCGCCGCTTCTTTAATTTTTGTTTTTTTGTTCACAATCAATGTTTCGCTGCGGAGGTGTGGACAAAACTCGACCTCAAAGTTCGGAGTCCTCTGGATTTTTTTCCGTGGGGCAGAACTCGTGGGTGCAAAGCCAAAATGTCTCTCTTTCATCTGTTGACATTGTGCTCAAGTCAATCGAATGGCTCGTACATCACTCTCGACTCGAGCCATGCTCCATCCTTGGCACGCTTACGCCTTTCTATCCTTCGGATCATGCCCCATCTCCCACTTTCGAGCTTTATTCTTGCCTTAGTGGATTCGCTTCATTTTTCGTTTCGGCGTCATACTCAAGACGTTTGCTGCTCTGCACAGTGTCCGAGTTTGCTCCAGCGGTGATGATTCTAAAAGCATCGCGTGTGGATGCGGGTGCGAGTAAGCTGCTTGTGCCAGGAGCGTAAAAACGCCCGCGATGTTTCCAGTCAATCTGAATACCTTAGCAGGCCCCTTTTTGTCCTTGACTTGACGAGAGAGCGTCGTGTGTTCATGTCGACGAAGAGTGCAAATGTTTTGTCGGCCTTCGCGAACCCTCGCTCACTGACGTTGTCTCAAGGTTGTGGCCCACTGACACCCCCGTAATAGCCGTACGAGCAAAAATTGAACGCCATGAAACGAACCTTCGTCTTGAATCGGACAAACTCTTGAGGTGCGTCTAACCTCATTACGCCAATCTTCAGGCAAATCTGAAACGTACCTTCCAGTCTCTACGAATCGAAGATTTCGCCAAGAACTGTGACACGAAAGCTAAAAGAGATGGGTCAGTCAGGGCCCCAGTTTAAATCGAGAGTAGGCGTTGCGGTGGTAAAGCGAGCTCATCTTTGACATCCTTACCGTGGCCCATGATCCCGCTTGGAGGGTGACCGTATTTCGTCGCGTGAACGAATCATGCCATCGGGACGGTCGTGGACGAGAGGTTCGAGGCGTCCGAAAGCAACTTGCCTCTGCATCACACATGGACAGCGGAGTGGAATGGAAGACGGACAAACCAGTGGCAATCTGCATGAACCTCGAAGACTATCAGAGAAAGGAGTCGGAAGTGGCAAGCCATGGCTACCCGCGAAGTCGTTCTTGCACCAATTTTCAGTGTGGGTGTCTTCCAGAATATTGAACCATGGGCCGTTGCTGAAGGGATTCCGCGAAGCAGATGCATGCCACTCGAAAGCTGAATGCTTGGTTGCCAGCGTCAGCAAGGCCGAGTCTTCGAATTCGTCTTCGACGCTTGTTCGACGCCGACCCCGAGTCCGTTTGCCCTCAGCATGAGTGGGGGGCGTCGCCTGCCAGAAAACCCAAGTGTTGAACGCTGGACGTCGACGAGCGCTGAACCTTGTGTGAAGGTGAGGGCGTTGGGAGAGTGGCATGTTTGGTCTTGACAGAGCTGAATGAATCATTAAGCGTCATACGCCCAGCAATTTCCGGGTCACGTGACCTCGGCATTCGCGGCATCCGGCGCTTAATTTGCCATTGTTCTTTCCTTTCTTCCGTCTCGTTCGTCCTCCGCCTCGAAGGTGTTTCACGCCGTCGAGTCGCTGTATATGGCTGTACCAGTAATACGCAATATCATTTTATTCTTCACAAAATCTTCTGAGCCTCAAATTAACCTCTATCAACATACGCCATCGTGTTGGCCTGTCTTCGTGCTGCTACTGCATCTCCCGCACGCGCCCATGTCGACTCTCTCGGCCTGTGCGCTCCTCTGTCCCGCCTGATATCCATCACCACATCAGCTACATCACGACCAATATCGCCTCGTCGCATACTATTCACCCATATCGATGTTCCGCTTTCCGCTTGCTCTTCCCAGATCTCTGCTGCCTCGCGGAACATTTGTGCGCGTTCTCGCATGTACTCCCGGGTATCGTCAAGCTCCTGTTCCTCAAGCCCTTCCTCTGGGTTGCAGAGAGCAGCTCGTCGGGTCGAAGGTGCATCAGAATTGAGCTCGACGCGGGGGACCTGTGAAATCTCGGGTCCTGGGTCGATATCTTGCCTTGCACGCTTTCCAAGAGTTCGGCGGCCATCTCCATCGGTAAGCTCATGCCATCTACCACCGCTCAACTTTGATTTATCGCCCGTCCAGTCTTGATCATCACCGTCAGTGATGCAGCCATCGTCCAAGTCTCCGAATTCCCCGCGCGGCTGGTCTGCTGAGTGCAGCTCCGGATGCTGGTATAAGGGCATTGTCCTTCGCCGGTTAATCTCTACCCAGAAATTGACGCTAGGAGGGGGAACGGCTTGGACGAGGTGCTTGCACAAATGGTGAGGATTATATTTTTGATACCCACAAGAGCATGTCCAGCGCTTAACATCCACGATGTAATCAGTTTTCCGTATCGGGCGGTTTGCGAGCGTGCTCCAAGACTTCTTGAAGGCGGCCTGGAGTGTTGTTGGTGCGCGGGCACGGCCCGGTTGGTACAGGGAGTCGAGGCGCTCAAGCCGCGCGTCGATGGCGGGGGTGACTTGGTAGATGAGAATGTAGACGAGCTGATCAAGACGTGGGTGAGTGATGTTGTGAAGATCGATATGCTTGATACGCTTCCAGAGGTTTTCGACTGTCATGCTCGTGCGTAACCGAGAAAGTCGGTCGGGATCTGCAGAGCGCGCCCACAAGACCCATCTTTTTGGTGAGTACCAGTTTGCCCACATGTATCCCCAGACTTCGCGCAAATTGCGCTGCTTACAGAACTGATACATTTCAGTTACTGCCTGCCGCCGAATATCAGGTCCGGTACTGTGGTTCCCGTTGCGGTCCGGAAAGAACGGGTGGCGTACAAAGTGCTTGCAAGCGAGGCGAAGCACACCCTTCCGATGTTCCTTTGGGCAGAAGACGTATTTCGGGTCTTTGGAGGATATTTCGCCCTCCTCGAACATGTAGTCTGGGCCATCCGACACTTCAGGCTCTTCACCGTCAATGGCAGCCTCTACGGTTGGCGATGCTACCCCATCTGGATCATCTGGATCTTCCTCGTCAACGTCTTCATCGTCCGGATCATCGTCATCGGTATGGCGCGCAAGATTCAGCAGACTGCCATTGATGCGAATCGTCGGCCCCATCTCGCGCGGCGGAAGAGCTACCGGCTGGCCTTGTAATACAATGTTGAGATGCGGAATGGCGCGGCTTGGGACTTCCAACTCCTCGGGGCGGAGAACTTCAGTCGCCTGGCCAACTGGGACAAACTTGGGGTCAATGAAGTTGAACTCCCTGCAGGCTTCGCGGAAGTCGTATGGAGCGGGCTGGCGGCGGAGAACGGCAAGACGTCGTTTGATTGCTCTGAGAAAATGCCAGAAGCACAGCTGGTGTCGAGCGTCGGGATACTGCCGTCTGCACGCGTTGATCTCCGACCAATCTTTGTCCGTCACTGTGACGATGGCGTGTATATCCCAGGTTCCGCGAAGACATGCAAGAACGGCCTCAATGTATCTCTGTTTCCCTCCCGGCTCTGCACCCTTCTCGGACTTGATCAGCAGATACCCGAGCGGGCACCCTGAACCCGCAACTTCACCAAGAATCGAAAAAACCTCGTACTGGTTTCGATTCGTCGACCCTGCATAATAGATGTAAGTCGGTTTGATGTACTTGCGATGTCACAGCGAAACTCACATGCTGAGTCAAGAGCTAGTTCGCGGATGCGTCCCCCCCATTTCCGGATTGGTTGAGGTAAGGCAAAGGCGACGGAGCTGAACCCATCAACTTCCGGAAGTGGAATAGACTCAGCTCTGTAGATGGGTTGTCCTTTGTACTCGCCGTGCTGTTGCTGCGAGGCTTCTTCGATGATTTTTCGAGCTGACTTGAGCTCATCATCGTCGCGACGGTAATGGACTGAGTCACGCTTCTGAATGATGTGGTAAAGGGCGCGACGAGGGAACAAGTTGACCCGCTTTGGACCTTGATATTCAGGTAACCGAAGAACCCAAGACCAGACCTGGAAATTCATCAGCAACGTCAACCTCGACATACCAACCACAACTAAATCACTCTACCTGACTGGTCGTGAGTTCTGGATTGTTTGCAATGTAATCTTTGACTTTTTCAGGTACGTCGCGGTTGAAGTACGCAACATGATTGTCCGAGTGCCGCAGGCTGACGCGTACGTCGCTAGAGTCATCGTAAACCGTGATGTAGAGATAACCGTGACAATCAAATGCCGCCATCTTCCGCTTGTCTCGATGTTTGGTAGGATCTTCATGTTTTTTGGACTTCTTCTGGCGAGACTGATTTTGCGCACAGTAATACTGGTAACGCGTACCAGTGCCTCGTTTCTGTTCGTATTTTCTCAAATATCTATCCAAGCTGGTAAGTATGTTCATTTTGATACAATTGATATGCTCACATGAATCGATAGCCAATAGCCTCAAAAATCTCCCTTGCAATCGCGTCGGCCAAAGCACGATCCGATTTTCCGAGCACAGCGGCGTCAACGAAGGCACCAAATGTTCGACAGTCTTCGTCCATGGAAATAGCTGCCAGAAAATCTTCGATGCTTGCAATGGTGAGGGAACCAAAATCTTCTTCTTCTTCAATGTCGCCCTCCGCCTCCTCGACTGGCTCAGCATCACCGTCTTCCGTATTCGGATCGTTTTCTTTTTTTGATTTTCTTTTTGTGCGTCGCCGCAGAGTGCATTTGATGCAGGTGTTACTGAGCTCTCCATTCTTGAGCATGAAGTGCTCTTTATCTTCGGGCTTATTTCCTTGGCAGCTCGAGCAATAGCGGAGCGGCGGCGCATCAGTCGGCGGTGGTGGCATCAGATGTCGGGAGTTGGGTGCAAGATAGGTTGGTGTGTAGAGGCGGGTGTCAAGAGGGTCGTGCCACCATTCATGTATATACAAAGCAACGCGTTGAGACGCTTGCTATTTGTTTATTGTATAACTTTATTCGTTGAGATAATAAATCCCTTCAAACAAAATCCACAACTTCAGCTTCGCGTGCGAGTCGGGGTTCCAGTAACGTATCTACTGTGGCAATCTGACTATATTCCCCAATCCGAGGATATATGTTATACAATTCGAGGTGTCTTGACTCGATAAAACTTGCTTTGAGTTGGCGCGACTCGATCCTATTTGAGCCTTTCGAACTCAGGACTTAGTTTTTCGCAATGTCGGTTGGTTGTAGGAGTCTAGGTAATTTATCTTGTTCAAGTTTCCTTTCAATCCGATGGAATATGGCACTAGACTGTTAAGTCGCGCTTAATCCCTTGTACTCGCGTTTCTCTTATCTCAGAATTCCGTTTCACGCGTCTGATTCCCGTTCAAGTTCACTTATTTCACGCGTTTAACAATTCTCTGATCAAATCACAAGTCCAATTTATAGATTGAAAACAAAACAGAAAACTAAGTAAGTTCCCTGGGTTGTCCCACTGGATGTGAACACTCTTTACTGAACGTGCGGCTGATAGCTTACACGGACAATCAAGGAGGGAGCAATCCACTGGCCCCAGCTAATAATTTACAGGCTTTATATACTACGCTCGAATAAATATTTACATCTTAATTGGGTATCTACCTACGTGTCCTGGTACGTGTATTGTCCTTATTTAGCAGACGAGGCTGTTAAGTCACGCCTGTGTGTTGTGGTTGCACGCGCGAGTAACGTGTAAATACACGAGGAGTCATTATCGCATCTATCACGTCGATCCCTCGTGATGGTCACGTGTGCGTGATGGATCCTCCCGATCCTTGACTGGATACTGGCTTCTATCCCACTCATCGCGGCTAGCCTTTCGAGGATACGAATGTTCCTGCTTCATGTCTCGCCTCGTGGTAAGGTCCTTCCGGCTCTTGCCAGAACTTCTAATTCGTCTTTGAGTACAGAAATCCCCTCAAGATCATTGATCCTATGATGATCCGCTCTTCGGCATCTTCGGCAATCCTTAGGCCGCTACTCGGTTTCCCTTGGTTTGTCGTTCCGCGACTCGAATCCCTTGATATTGGTCTAGGCGCGCTGCCTAAGTATTCCTTCAATGTTATCCCATGTTCCTTGATGTCCCCTTAGGTCCCAATTCAATTGGTAGAATGGTTGGACTTAGAAGAGGGATTGTTATCCTCGACTACCGTGTATGAATATTCATTTCTGGATAATCATAAGTCGTAGACAAGTCTAGCTTTCCCTTGCATCATTTAGTTAACAGCGCGGGTACGCTTTAACCCTCTGAGATGTATCCTAGAGATGTTCCTTTATTCCTCTTAGTTCAAACACGCGTTATATAATATTAAACATGTTCAAAATTTGAGAAAACACGGGGTGTTTTCATCCCAGGCCTATCATCTCCCCATTTCATAAATCTCGAGCGTCCCCGCTCGACTCTGCACGCGCGTTATTCCAATCTCGAGGCGTAATCCTGATTACGTCACTGCCGACACTCCTGAGGTCACCCGAGCGGAACCAAAATTCACTTTGATCTAGTTACTTTTATGGTAACTCCTGCCTCGGCTAATCCCAATTCCTTATTTTTCAGCGCGGGATGGTCCTCTCTCAAGGCAAGCCTACTTAAGAGCCACCTCTGCTCTTGTGGTCATTGATATGACTAGTGTTCACGTGTTAGCCACGCCCCTTTGCTGATTTTGCCCAATTCTAGGCCAGTTTTGGAATTTCCTCGACATATTCATTTGTCGCGGCTTCGAAGAAGCTGCGTCAATTCAGAGAGAATCTGGGCTCAAGACTTCTTAGGGCTTATCATTTCCGTGGGAGATGGTCCGTGCGCGACTGTATTGGCTGCGCAACTAAGGACAAATTCCCCATTCTTTTCTCTTTCCAACTCTCACTATGAACTTCACCGACGACTTTCCTGCCGTCCGCGACCTCGCGCGCGTTAAGTATGGCCTTCCGCCGTCTTACGGCGCTAGCTCAGCACCCTTCCCAATCACTGAAGAGCACGTAAAACTGCCGCCGAATTCTCCCTATTATCCCCTCCACTCTCTCGAGGCAGGCCCATTCCTTCGCCTGTCTCCGGACGACCGCAAAGCCCTCGTGTTCCTCGAGCACCCCATCGTCGTTCGCTTTATAGGCCTTATCAAGGATCGCAGCCGTATTCTTCGTTCCAGCCCCGCCTTTTTGCAGTTCATCACCGACCAAGTCCGCCCCATCCTGGTGCGTCCCATACGTTTCCTTTTCTCTTTCAAAAGGTGCTTATCTTCCCTTTTCTAGACCCACTTTCGTCAGAAGCACTTCGACTCCGTTCCATTGACGCCTCTCTTGCGTCGAGCCTTATGTGGGATCGCGCAGGTTGTCGAGATTGCCCGTCGAAACAAGCTCGTGACTCTCCCTGTCGAGTCCAAGTTCCTGCTCCCCGCCTTTATTCGTGACGACAAGGAGCGCCCGTGGATCAAGGTGAGTACCAATTTACAATCTCTTTATCCTGTCTCGATCTAATACTCTATTTCAGGAAGAACCTCTCCCTATGAACTTCCAATTCGCCAACTCTTTCGACCATTATCGCGACCATCACGTCGAAGATCCCCTGCTCACACCCGCCGAGCATAATCTCCTCGTCGAGGCCAAGACCGAAAATCTGGATAACTTGTGCCTCCTGCACGACGAACTCATCCCACTCCGCGCCGAGAACGTTCCCGTTGCTGAGGCCGACTTGCCTCGCGTTATCCAGGTGCTCGATAAGGCGGGCGATGATTTCGTAAGTCTAGGTCCTTTTACTTTCGACGCTTGGCTTATGTGTTACTATAGCTCAATATTACTGAGCACGTCATCCGAGAGTCGTCGTTCACTCGTCGTTTTATCAACACGATGTTCTCTCTCATAGACGCCGTCCCCGAGGATCGCCGTCCGTATTGGTGGAAATATTGCTTCAAGAATCGTCCAGTCGAGGTACGTCTCTTTCTGCAACTTCTTTCCCAGTCTTCCCCTTTTCTAATCCTTCTTTTCCTCGTAGATGACAGAGTTCTTGCCCGTGGGCTTCCGTTTCCCAACCGAGAAGTTTGGCTATAGCCGCGAGCCGTTCCCGTTGCAGAATCTGAAGGAACACGGCGACCCTATCGTGGATGCCTGGGTGTTCCATTGTCGAGAGGCTCAGCGCGAGGTTAAGCCACCCAGCCCTCCGCCCTCTGTTACGAAGCGCGACAAGACCCGGTCTCGCCATTCGTCTGCTCATCCCGAGCCACCGTCGCCCGCGTCCATCGCTATGAATCTTAAAATACAGAGAGATGAGCTCCTCCGGGCCAAGGAGAAAGAACCTCTTTTTCTTCCTTCTGATTCGCCCGTTTCCGACCATGCTCCAGCCGAGGAGGACCCTCTTTTATTGAAGTCTCCTCAGCCTTCCGTCACCGTGGTCATCCCTGCCCTTGCTCGTCCGGGTTCTGCGGTAAAGAATCCCAAACCGATTCTTAAGGTTCGTTTTCCTTTCCGAATCTTTTGTACTTCTTTTACTTATGATCTCTTTCTTAGAAACCTTCGACGCCTTCTCGTGAAGTCTCCCTTCCTCCTGTGGTGACCGAGGAACCTTCGTCGCAGGACGACGTTCCTCGTAACTCGAAAAAGCGCCCTGCATCTGCTCCTTCAACCGTGAGTAGATGTTTCTGATCTCGTTTTGATTAAATCCTTATCTAATCTAAATTGCTTTCTAGCGTCCCAAGATCAACATGTCGTCGCAAGATCGCGCTGAGTCTGTTGAAGTCGGCCTCGACTACCCGCACGGCCCCGCAGGAGCAATCTCACCCCCACCTGCGGATTCTGAATCCTCCGAAGGCGAAGACGAGCTCTCCGACAACGAGCGTCCTCAAAAACGCCAGAAGACCTCGGCTCGCGGTGTCACTTCGACCCCGTCTCCTTCGAAGAAGGGACGCAGCAAGTCCACCGCCGTCCTTGACGAAACCGTGGTCCTTTCAGACGGCAAGATTATCGCCAACAACCAGGAGACGTTTTTCCCTCCGCCCTCGCGCGTCCATCGTACTGGCAACACAGGTCCTGTTCTTCCTGCCGACGCCGAGCCGATCAAGGTCGAAAAACTGTCGAACGTCCTGACTTTGGCCAAGTCTGATAATATTCTGGTAAGACGCTCGACTTAATTGTTTTCTACTCGTGCTAACTTTAATTATCCCTTAGCTCAACGGTGCTTGTCTGCCCTGCTTGCAGAGTTCTCGCGATGATTGCGAACACGGGCTGTTTGCCCGTTGTTCCAATTGCGCTAAGAAGCATGGCTCGCACTGCAACCATAGCTTCACCGCTAAGGAGCAGAAAGGTTTGGCTCGCGCTCTCGAGCCGTATTCCAGATTATCGATGAACCGTATGTTATTTCTTTATAACTTCCTTATTTGTCGTTACTGACCCCATTTTCAGGCGTAAACTCGGAGATCGACGCGTTTTCGGACGCGTTTGAGATCTACGAGGGCCTTCGCCAACCTTTCCTCAAAGCGCGTGCGTTGGTGATTTCCCTCGGGTCCCATGTCGGAGATCGCCTTCGCGAGAACATAACCGCATACGGCCCAGAGAACGTGCCGGGGCTCGAGGAACTATCGGATGAGAATCGCGAGGCGGTGATGCGTGCCTGGGGAGAAGGTGTAAACCTTCTCGCGCCAGAGGCCAAGGTTTCCAGACATTCTTCTCCATTCAACGTCGAAGACGACGAGGAGGATGTCGTGGGCTTGGCTCGCGCCGCTGAGGAATCGCTTCAGGCTCATCGTCGCGCGCAGGGTCCCGTCTCTGACCCTGGCGCTGGTTCTTCTCGTGGTCCCGTTCGCGTTTCTCCTCGTAGGAACAAGGGTAGGAATGAGGACAGGGCTTAGTCGCGGCTGGTGAATTTTTCGCGTAAGTCCCGTTTTCCTTTCATCATTTCTTTCCCTTTAACGCGTCTCAGTAGAATTTTTATGAATATCTACTGCTGTCCGTCGCGCGCATCTATCGCGCCAAAATTTTCTTTTTACATACACGCTGCTCGCTACGATGAAAACATCCCGTAGCCAAATTCCCATAGTATTTGTACGCGCGTTCGCGCAGGCCGAACAATACACGGTATTGCCTGCAAAACTTAAAGTGTGAATTCAAGATTATCTTAAGTCAAATTAGCCGCTAAAGATAATCAGCGCGCCAATTCGCGTGTTTGATTATCGATGACGTTTGACCCATCAAGGGAGCAACCGGTCCAATTGTTCCGAGTACTCCTTTGAGAAAAGATTCACACGATCACTCATACTTAAGTTTTGTCTCGACTTGATTTTCCTTAGGCTAGTAATCCTTCATGATCACCCCCAATACGCCCAACATCTTTGACGCTACTTCTTCGCCTGGTTGCTGGCCTGTGGCCCATCCTGCTGCTTATAAACGCGCCCCAAACTTCTTGAGTTACATGAAGCTGCTCGCGCTCGATGGCGTACGTTCTTCCAGAGGATCCTCCAGCGCGTCAAGGCTAACATTTCTCCAGTTCTATGAGAAGTGCGCGAATTGTCGTGGCTTCAAATACGTTTGTCACAACGAAGGCTGGGGCAAACCATGTCTCGAGTGCAAGAACACTGGGAACATCTGCCCCTTCGCAGAACGCTCCGAATTCTTATGCCATATCAAGATGGAACGCGAGAAATTCCTTCATAATTTCTGCGGCCCTAGTGCGTTTCCTTCGACTGTCTCTCGAGTCGAACTAAAGTAATTTCAATTCAGACCGTGAGGAGGGCCTTATCCAGTTCTATGCCAACGCTCTCCAAGCTTTCATGGCGTTCGACCAGGCAGCCAACCCTAAGGCTAAGAACTTTCGCCGCGACGGATTTGTAGGACACTTATCCTTAATTTCCGACCCTTGGGCTGTTCAGTTCCTTGTTGATCATGTTGATCATCCTGACTTTGATTTTACTCTGGTAGAGAAACAGGCGATTATGTTCCAAGCCTCCATTGTTCCTGCACCTATGTAGTCCTGTACTTTTCCCTTAGTACACGATACACCTTAAATTTACGTCGCGCGACGGAATTTCCTTATTGAACTTGTTATGACAAGATTGACGTGTGAAGTCCTATCGAAGTCGTGACTCCGTCGATCTTTCCCGTGACTTATGATCGAGTCGCGCAAATTCTGTCTTCTTAGTTCAATCGGATTCCTTTCCGCTTTGTAAATTATCTATAACCGATGTCCAGATTGCGTGTTCTGGTTCTAAGGCACGTGAGATCCTCGGTTTATCACGTTTTCTTCCCTTAGGCGGTGTATTTTTCCGCGTAGGCAAGGCAATCTCGTGACTTTTGATCGCGGTCACGTTTCTCAGGAACCCAGTAATTACGCGCGAGTCGAATCTCGACTCTGTATTCATAGGCTTCGTGCCACGTCTTTTAACGTGTCTAGGGAGTGACCAATGAAGCCCCGCCTGACTTTGACGCGATTTACTAGTCTCCTCCCCATTTCATAAAATTTAACTGTCCTCAGTTAACACGTATGACGCCTGGCCCTTCCTATAAAGAGTTCAAGTTCTTTCGACCATTCACCAGTCTCTTCGACGACTACCCTTCTCTAGTAGCATTAACAATGTCTCCCTCTATTCGCGCTCACCTCTCCACCGCTCAATATGAAACCCTTATTTCTATTGGGGACAAGGTTGCCGCGACTCGCTATCCCGACCGTTCCAAGCAGCGCGCCTTCCTTGACCAGCAAACCGTCCTCTTGGTGCGTTTGCTTAATTCCTAGGATTCGCATTGTTGCTGATTCTATGATTCAATTATTTTTCAGGATGGTATGTCGGCTCTCCTCCCTGAGATTGCCAAGGAGAAACCGCTCTACGACACCTACTTTGCCGTCAAGAACAGTTACCACCAGTCCGCTACCAATCCCAACGGTGCCATCGGTGGCCGCTACCCCGTTATCGTCGACCTCTGCGCTCGCATCAAGTACGAACGCGACCGTCTTCGTTCCGGCACCACTGCCACTCAACAAGCTCATCGTACTGAGCTCGAGGAAGCGCGCGCTGTCGCTGAGGATTTAGAGAGCAAGCCTTCTAAGAAGGGTAAAGGCAAGGGGAAGGTGAGTTTCGAATTAAATCCGTCGCGTTTGTCTAATAATTTAGGCAAAGGCGAAGAAGTCGAAGGCTACCGTCGAGGATCCCAACGATTCTCCCTTCGACGATTCCGAACTGCCTCTCCCTACCGGTGAGCTCGACGATGTCATGATTGTCGATACTGAGCCGGTATGTACCTAGGTCTCGCCTCTCGACTCGAGGTTATTGACCAACTCTGCGATGCTCTTCGCGCTTTCCAGGTCGAGGCTACTGCGCCTGGTTCTCGCTCGACTCAGTCTTTGGACGAGCGTCCTCATGTGAGCAACCCCTTTCAAACTTTGAAAATCCTCGGGCAATTTGCTCGATTAATTCGTCGGGACAGCGTGCCTCTCAGTCGAGTAGTGCGCGCCCTTCCTCGGTACGCCTCTCATTTCTAAGAATGAAGGGTTTTGACCGAAGGGCTCCCCCTTATCTCAAGGCCATGGCTGTTCTTGCCCGTACTGACCCCGACTCAGTATCTGGACCCGTTCATGAGGACTTCCCGGTCCCACCACCTCGCAAGCGATCGCGGCCGTCCAACT
This sequence comes from Favolaschia claudopus, assembly GCA_037176885.1. Classification (NCBI taxonomy): domain Eukaryota; kingdom Fungi; phylum Basidiomycota; class Agaricomycetes; order Agaricales; family Mycenaceae; genus Favolaschia; species Favolaschia claudopus. The sequence continues at coordinate 34,596 of JAWWNJ010000159.1, read as the reverse complement.
TTGCCTATGAGGATTCCGCAGAACAGTATACCGGTGTGTTATCATCTTTCCCAGATTTAAGTCGCGCTTATTTATTATTTAGCGACCGAGCTCGCCACTAACGGCGAAGCAGTCCAGAAAACTGTTGCCGAAGCTACTAAGCTCGTTGAAGCCAGCTCCTCCGATGATAACCTTGGATCCCTTCGACTACAGGAGGCGGACCTCAGGAGCCGGATTGGATTTGCCAACTCGCAACTTCGATACACCCTCAATCACCGACAGCTCCTCGTCGATGAGCTCAAACGAGTTCTTGACCTTCAACACGACCGCTCCGCCAAAGCCCCCTCGACTTGAGATCCTCGAACGTCCTCAGAACCCAAAGTTCGTTTATTATTCGGGCTTTAGCTTTTCTGCGATTTTCAGCTGATTCTAGTTCTTTCGAATTAGCATCGAGTCCTCCAATCGCACCCATCGTCGTACTTCCAAGACTACTCATTGTCCTCATTGTGACACATCTCGCCATCACCTTGCTTTTTGCTAGTAATTTATTTTAGACGCCTCGAGTTTACCTATGCAAACCCTTCGCCCAACTCCTATTACTGTCTTTACTTGATCTCCCCGAGCAGTCCTATCCTCTTTGATACGCCCAACTCGTGATACGTACACTCCTTCACCTCTGTTTCATTTCTTTATGCCTTATGCCCCATGCAATATATGTCTTTACCGCGGTACTTTGCGTTTGAACCTTTCCCGGCAATCACCGCTAAGTTATCTCACGGTTGAACCTTTCTCCGAGATGACCGACGAGGCTGATCTTCGTACGAGACTTCCTTTCGAATCTCGTCTAAGTCCAGTTCCTCGACTTGGTCTTCCTCGAATTCATCTTCCTGTTCTTCTCCATCGTCTTCGTCCTGTAGCTCCATCCTTGACTTAACGTGAACTTTACGGAACTGTAAATCTTGACCCGAATATTCATCTGAGTCCTTCATCGCAGCCAGTTCGTCAAGTTTTTGCGGAGACAGGTCGATTAAGTCTAGGATAGTTCCTGGCAGCTCGAGTTTCTCTCTTTGTTCAAAAGGTATTACTCGGAATTGAGCTATTTTGCCTTGGAAGACTGAACCGTCCAGTTCACAACATATATATGCGCCGCCCTTGGCACGTCTAACTACTACCATGGGTCCTAAGTATCGAGGGTGCATTTTCCTGTTCAGCGACTTTTCAGTAGTCGTGTTCCTGATTAGGACTAGATCGCCCGGTTGGAAGTTATAATCCTTTATCTTCCCGCGATTCTCCTCCTCGTACTTTCTGACCATCTTCCGTTTCTCCTCACTAACTCGTTCTCGCATTTCCTCCACATGTACTGAATGCTTGGCGAGTGCTTTAGCTCTCAAACCAATTAGTTCAGCGGTGGAAATTGGCGCGCCTGGATATTCTACCAACCAGGTTGCTTCCTCTATGTCCAAAGGTAATATTGGATGGGCGCCACATACTGCGAAGAATGGAGAACATCCCATTCCTCTTCTTACAGTTATACGGTCCGCCCATAATACTTGAGGGAAGAACCAATACCATTTCTTAACATCACCGCCGGTTGCCTTATACAATGATTGCCGGATATCCCAGTGCCCTCTTTCCACAGTTCCGTTCGCCTGGGAATTGTAAGCCGAGATTTTAATTCCAACTACCCCGTACTTCGAGTTTAACCATTTTAGCGCGGCAATGAATTGCTTGGCATTATCAGTTACAATCCACTCTGGACATCCCAACGACAGATTACATCCTCGAGTAAGAACTTGCCGATAGTTTCGGCATCCTCGGATCTCATCGGCCGGCCTTCAACATACCGCGACAAGGAATCCCTCGCCGCTATTGAATACCTGTGACCGTTCGAGACTTCACCCATTATCATGACATCGGTGTGTATCTTCTGGAAGATGCTTGGAGTCAAAGTAGGTCTCGGCGGGATTTTCAACAGAGCTTTCTGCCTTTGTTGACATATTTTGCAGGTATTGCAAAACCAAGTCACATCGCGTTCAAGTTCTGGCCACCAAAATCGAAGCTCGATCTGAGAACGAGTCGCGTATATCCCTCGGTGCCCCAAGGCATTATGCGACGCCCTCATCATGTACATTCGATGTTCCTTCGCGACTACCAATTTATGCATCGAACCTTCTCCTTTCCTGTATAACTTTCCACCCTTGCTCAAGAAGAAGTATCTGGCGAATTTCATAAATTTCTTGAATTCCTTGTTATCCATTCCAGCAGGTCTAACAAGAGGACTCTTTAGCCATTCCTTCACAACCTCGATTCTCTCGTCCTGGGCTAATGCTGCCCCGGATCGGTGATCCTCGACATACTTCTCTCGCTTGTCTGGGTTATTTTTAAGTTCTAGGTCTGGGAGTAAAGGTTTCTCCCCCCTTCCACCGATACTATATATTGCGGCATTACAAGTCCTTCGGCCTTGTAAGTCTGAACAACCTTTTCCTGGATGGCTTTCTCTTCCGTCCGGGCGACCGTGATTTCATCTTCGAAGTCTTCTATCGAGGAGGCAGCTCCTTCCAATCCTTGGAAGTATCCTCCACGTTCGTCGATCTCTTCTTTGAACTCATCGAAGTCGAGGGGTTGTTCACAATTATAGTCCCAATCTTCATGATTCTCCGGGGATGGATTTTGATCCAACCCTTCCTCTGTATTGGGCCATTCCTCGTCTCCTGGTTGCGCTTTTCTCCGCGACAACCCATCTGGCGGGAAGGTTACTCCTCTGACGTGCTTAAGCTTGAAGTGAAAACATCAGGATTTGCTCGATCCAACGATTAATCGTCGCGTTTGGTCCCATACCAGGGTTATTCAACATTCCCTGAATATAGAGCGCGTCAGTCTCAACTACTAACTTCCTGCACCCCAGAAGCCAATATTGCATTGCCTCTAATGCTCGCTTTAATCCGTACAACTCGCGCTTCGGCTGGGAGAACCTGCTTTCCCTCTGGTTCAAAGTGATAGACGCAAACTTAGCGTAATACTTCTTCAATTTATCAAGTACATCATGTTGATAAATTTGAATCCCAATTGCCATCCATGAAGTGTCCACAGCAAGTACGATATCGGAGTCCCAGTCGTAATTTCAGAGGTTTCAGCGCGGGACATACTTTTATCGCTTCCTTGAGTGCATTCATAGCCGCGACTTGTTCTGGACCCCATACGAATTCAACATTATTCCTTAATAACTTCGTAATAGGTCTACAGATCTTTGCGTATCCGTCTATGAACATTCGCAGAACCCCAGTCGTGCCTAGGAATTGTCTTACGCCAGAGACGTCCTCGAGAGGTCCCCAACGAACAATAACTCCGATACGGTCAGTTCCTGGTCTTCTGCCTTCAAAAAGAGCAAATGTGCCCTACTACGGGAAAGACATCCCAACATAATATACTCTTCATACCTGAGAACGTCCCTCCGCTATACTTGAGTCGTTGAATTACACGATTCAAGTTCAAGAAGTGTTCCCAAATAAACCTCCTAATTCCGGGGTTCTCGGGTATAGTTTCATACTTTCCGTCTTTATCCTGATATCGAGTTCCCCCTCCTCTGATTGTACATCATCGATGTAGGGAATCGTTACATGCGGGATTTCATCCCTTAGAATATATGTGACGTCGTCGTGAAATATTGGAACCGAGTTTGTCCACCCTTGAGGAAGCTTGACTAATCGAAGCGCGCCAAAAGGTGTCTGGAACGTTGTAAAGTCCCTAGATCCCTCTGCGATATCTCGATGGTCATATCCTGAGTACAAGTCGAGGCATCCTCCACATGCTCTTCCAGCGAAGTGGTCTGCCAATTCATCTGTCGCGGGAGGCACTCCTGAGTGAGCAATGGTCACCGCGTTTAGTGGTTCCAAGGCATGTACCAAGCGAATGCTCTTCCCATCCTTCTTCACTACTCCGAAGAATTTACTCCGGTACGAGGAATTTGAAGGCTCATAGACCCCCGCGTCTAGCTTCTTCTTTATAACCTTACAAAATTCCTCGAGTTGCCCGCGCGGAATTGGGATACTTCTTTCTACCCAAGTCTCATGCTCGATCACAGGGAACTCAACTGGAGGGAAGAATTCATGTTTGAAACTTCCTCGCTCCGAATCGTCCCATGCGAATCCCGCCTCTTGCTTCATCATTAAGTCGTGCATGAGTTTCCGCTCTTCTTCCCAAAGAAAATCCCCTTCATGCTGCTTGTCTATTATTTACCTTACGCTCAGCGGTATACCTTCCTGTAGGTACGAAGTCCGCTGGTTTAGGATTTAATGGCGGCATGTCCGCTAGAGGATCTCCAATTATCTCTCGCTTGATTCTATATTTCTCCGGGAGTTCCGTATATACTGGTCGGATTTTCAATCCTACTGGTTTTACTTCTTGCCCGCGAGAACCGAAACCTTTGGTACTTCTTCCTTGACTTCCTCAGGACAAGTGCTACAAGGTTCTGGAGATATAAAATCCGCTGAGGCGCAACACCCACACCTTATCCCTTGAGTAAAGAGTGTACTTTCCTTATCTCGACTGGTGTTTTTGGTGCGTGGACCTTCTTCGGGCTTTCTCGGGGATGTTTGATTCCCCTTGTACCTCGACTTCCGGTCCTTCCCTGGTACTCCAAGTAAAGACACCGTACTTCTTGGTTGTCTTATTCTTTTCAAGCTTCTTACCCTTGCGGGTCTTCTGCCTAAACTCTTGGAACAAGGTCTGCGCCTTCCTATCCCTCTTTAATGCTCTTGATCCAGTTGACACGCTAATATACGCCATCCTGGATCTCCGTCTCATCGAATGTATGCCCTCTCGGCCTAAAATATCCCTCGATCTCTAACTCCTTATCCTCATTAAATCCAAGTTTTAGCGCCACTTCTCCTCGTTCTTGCAGATGCACTAATTCATCGAAGCATGGCGAAAAACCTGCTCCGCTTTATCTGGGTCAGCAGTTCCACCCGATTCCTCATCCTCGACTTCCTCAACCGTGACTCGAGATTGCTTTGATGAGCTTTTCTCTCGTCCACGAGGAAACGTAGGCATCGAACACCTCTTTCCCGTGTTGGGATCCTTCAAGGTAACCGTCTGAGAATCATTCCTGCCATTATTGACTTGGCATTCAGTCAGAATCTCAAAGGGCCTCCCCAGAAGAACCTTATACGCCGGACCTCGAATTATATGTACTTGTAGATAGACAGTCATGTCCCCAAATTTGAAGGGAACATTCTTGGCTAAACCAACCGTTCTTTCAATACTTTTATTCGCGCTTTCCATATGTACAATAATGTCTGGGTCCCAGGATAATTTCAACAGATTAGCTGTCTCGAGAGACATTGACACAACCTGCGATCCCGAGTCCCATAACACATTCTACTCGCGCCTGCTTATTTATAGTCGGGAATATTACCCTTAAATTGGCAGAGTCGCGCGCTACGAATATTGGTCTCTTCTCGTCCGTATAGATTTGCCTAGGCCTTTCACCCGGCTCGAGATTCTCCAAATATTGAAGGTAGGGGTCCAACACAGTGACCGCTCCTTGTGGTACTTCTTCTGTGGTCTGGTTTTGAATAAACACAGAGTTCAACGGAGGTAGTTCGCTCAGGCTAAGTGCGTCATACTCCAGTCGCGGTTCCTCTTCCTCGTCCTCGAAAGGTAGGGCTTGTTCAACTTCATCTGCGAACATAACTTTCTTAACCGCGTCCCTGGGAACTGGCTTTCTAACTTTAGTTACGTCGCGTTTAATATTTGCCCTAACCCTCTGGCGAAACTCCTACTAAGTCCCGCACATCCAAGGTTACTTCTGTACGAAGTATCTTATCCGCGACCTTCCTTCCTAGTCCTTCTCTCTGGACAGGGGCCCTGACTTGATACTCCCGCGGCTCGATTTCCGTGGTCTGTTGTTCTAAATCAACCAGTTGATTTTCTGTTCGATTTCTAACCGGTGGAACCGATACATAAGGAAGTTCAACATAAGCCCTGTTTTCTACAGGTCTTTTGTCTTTGTCGCGCCTATCTTCAGACTCGACTTCCTCAGCCGCTTTGCTTCTCCAATCTTTGTCTTTATCAGCCCGACCTTTTTCTTTCCGGCTCTCAAGGGGCTTAGCACTGTCGGATTTTTGATGGCTCGCCCCTATCCCTGAGCTCTTCAAAAATTTGGTCCGGGCTTTCCTTGACTCTGATTCCTCGTCTGAGCAAATTGCTCTTGAGTGCCGGGAAGTTCTCCTGCTTGTAAACCTCTCATTATCAAGGTCTGAAATTATCCCGTTCATGTCGAGATTATTTCCTGCCAAAGGCATTGACTGACTTTGGGCCATATAGGTGGGGTTGAACCACCTGTGGGACTTGATTTTGACCAGTAAGCTGTTGTTCAGCTTTCTGAAAGTTTTACCTTCAGAGTCTTTATCTCGTCCATAGCCAACTCTTGGTTCCCAACCGGTAGAGGTATCATTCTCGGAATTATAGAACGATTCGTAGGTGGCTTGCCAATTTTGGCCAACCACCTTGTTCTTCCAATAGTTCTCTACTCTCTGTTTCTGACTCCCTTGTCCGTGAGGAATGAAATTTCCGTCCCTAGCTTATGGCTTCCGTTCTCTATTACTAGATGCCCTTTCTTGATGTGTTCATCTTTATAATTGGCAATCACGCGAATAGTGTCCGGTTTCCTCGCAATAGAAAACATTTACTTTCACCCCTACGTTCCTGTCTTTCACTCGGTGGGCCTTGTCGAGATTGGGGTTGCGTGTTATACGCATAACTCTGCCGCGGGTATTCGCGTTGAGTTTGATGAGGGGGAGGGTCCTTTACATAATTCTGTAAAGTCTTCAACACTTCCTCGTGTCTCAACTCTCCCGACCTCTGTATGAGAGCATATTGATCTCGGAGTTGAGCGATGGCTCCATTAATCTCCTCGATCTTCTCTTCATACGGCTCGACTTTAACCATTGGGGTTATCGCCGTTTGCCTAGCTTCCGAGTCTATCTTCAACGACGGAGCTTTGTGCTGTTTGGGAGGCCAATGTCTCAGCGAGTTTTATCAACTCTTCAATTTTATTGGATCCTCCTTGCGGTCATCATTATCCTTGTCCGCGACTCCTGCAAGCGCGGGAAATTGAGTCTTAATTAACATAGTACTGTCAATTGATCCTCTAAGAGTCGTAGCGAAGCTTAGATTCTAGAGTTCCCAAATATTGCTCGCATGCTACCTGGTTAGTCATTAACGCAGGCGCGACATATAATTTCTTGACTTCTCTCAAGAACTCTATGCCGAATCGTCTAAGACGTCCTTCTTCGGTAACCGCTATCCCACGGTTGCGTCGACATAATTGCCTCAAAAGTTCAACAGTTCCAGCGCGCTCCGATTTGATTTCTGGATAACTGAGATAGACTTCACTAAGGAAGTCATCGTAGGTACCAGTCTCATATTTACTGAGCGTTCGCCAGACGTCTTTCTTTTTCTTAGGCAAGTAATTGGTGATCTGGAGTTTCTTTTCCTTGTCATCCGTGATTCCTCCTAACTCGAATATTTGTCCAACATGGTCCACGAAGGTCATAAGATCCTCATAGTCGTCTGTTGTAAATTTCGGAGCATTGGAATCCCAGGCATGAGGGACTTTGAAACTCGCGATCCGTCTTTCCGTTCTATCTTGTTGATCCGCCATTCTGCCTCGACTTAAATCTTCTGACCTAGAGTCTGAGAACTGTTTTGTGAGTCGAGATTTCTCTCCTCTCAATTATAGGTTCCTGGCTCGTTTGTGGTTGTGAAGAAGAAGCCGTGCTTATTTCTTGATACGCTTTTGCTCGAGCAGAGGTTTTGCCTTTAACTTCGGCTCTACCTTGTTCAGCAGGCGTTTGTGACTTGGCCTTCTTCTTTGAAGGCCAGGCGAGGGTAACTCTTTGTGGAGTTTTATGCCTGTCGGAACGTCTGTGTAGTGGTTTTGGAAAACCAGCTGAAGATTGTTCCCCGTCTCCCGAAATCTCGAAAGACTCCAGTTACAAAGTGTCTGTGTTCTAGTTTTACTGAATCTAAGATCCAGTTGCGACTTTTCTTGTCCAAGTCGCGCTTCGAAGCCTTAAGAGCTCTTCGAAGGATATGCCCGAGTCGCGGCTAGAATTTAGCGCGCCTTTGTAGCAAATCTAGTTCCAAAAGCCAATAGGGCCTTGAATGTATAAATACTTCTATGAAGTAATAGCCAAATGAACCCCTCGCGGTGGGCTCCAGATGAGACGCTTGCTATTTGTTTATTGTATAACTTTATTCGTTTGAGATAATAAATCCCTTCAAACAAAATCCACAACTTCAGCTTTCGGCGTGCGAGTCGGGGTTCCAGTAACGTATCTACTGTGGCAATCTGACTATATTCCCCAATCCGAGGATATATGTTGAGCCCTAGTTGTAATATAAAGACTAAATGGCATGCTCGTAGCCAGGTGGTGCGGTTGGTTTTTCGGGGATGCACCCACAACAGCAGCTGGCTACGTCCACTTTGCGCACCCTGGGGATGTGCTCTGCTCGGCCACGTCGGCAGAACAATGTTCGGCAGCCGGCGTCCGCGGCTACAGCCGTTTTCTTGACAGCCCAATCACTTGGGTCTTGTTTGGCTGTGCCCCCCATCTCCCCTCCCCAACACTGCATCGTCGTATATGAACCCTCATCTCTTATTTCCATCTCCCCTTCTATACCTCTGCACATAATTCATATGTAGACACAATGAACATCTTCTGCAATGAACATTTTCTGCTCAACAAAAAACATTTCCTTTGAATTGCCTTTGAACTTCCTTTCGTGGTCCTTGCCAAGTACAAGAGGTTGGACGCCACCTCTGAGTTGACCACAATAGATACAAGTATTTCTGAGCTCGATGCGGAATCAAGGACAAGCCAAACGCGCGCAACAAATCAAAAGCCTGCGACGAATCTTATTGTATAAAGGTGTATAAAGTAAGTAATCAATCGTCAAGCAGAGCGAGCGCAAAGTCCCCAGTCATAGTAGTAGTCTCGTGTATAGTAGTAGGCTCGAGTATGTACACTACTTTAGAGAATTTTTTGAAGTCAGTCGTTCAAACGTATAATACGTATATAAATAAATAAAGGGAACTTGAAGAAACACGACAGTCCGCTAACAAAATTCCAAACTCATACTCGCCCACCACCGCGAATTTTTTCTGCCTCTACAAGTCCCGCCAGCACCCATGTAACATCCGTTACCGCCTCCTCCCAGCTCCTCCATCCAATCGTACTGCTGTTTCTCATCCATTCTCTTCCCCCACCAATACAAACTGGCGACCAGGCTTAGGGCACCGTTGTTCCCAGGGAAGCGTAAGGTTTGCCAATTTTCCTCGCCCCCTCCTTCCGGATATACCTCACGCTGGAACCGTCCTGCCCTCTCTGCATCCAGAACCCGCCACGCAGGTTGCAAGCCGGCCCACCACTTCCACCAGCTCTCGTCGTATCCCCCGATGTCCGACAGCGTCGGACCTACGCCGCCCCCTCATAACTCCGTTCCGCAATCCACGGCCCGCCGTTATCCAGCTCGCCACTTGCGGCGGTCGGTATCTCGTGCTCAAGCCCTTCTGCCCCCCTTTCCACTTGTACTCTTTTTCGAGGTCAGACCAAAACGCGCAGCAGCGCGTTGTAACCATCGCCCAAGGCCGCAGCCGATACCTCGCGATAAACTTCCTTAAACGTTTCGGGGGCGTTAGGGGGCGGCGGTGGCGCCGGGGCACGCGCGGGTGGCTGGTGGGGGACAAACGTTGGGGAGGAGGCGGCGGTGGTGGAGAAGGGGGTGGCGGAGGCGGTGGAGGCGGGGCTGGAGGAGGTGCGTGCGCTGCGACCGATTTTTTCTTCTTCCTCTGCGACTCTTCCCCGCCCTCCTCGTGCCTCCTTTTCGACGACGAGGCCTCCCCCCCGTCTTGTCCTTCGAACCCTCGTCGTTCCTCTTCTTCGTCGCCACCCCTTTACCCTTCTCCGTCACCGTTTTCTTCTTCGCCGCCTCCGATTTCTTCTTCGCCGCCTCAGTCTTTCTCTCAGCCTCCTTCTCCCTTTGCTTTGGCCTCTCTTTCTCCTTCCCTTTCCCGCCCTTCTCTTTCTCCTTCCCTTTCCCCCCCTTCTCTTTCTCCTTCCCTTTGTCTCCGCCCTTCCCCTTGCGCCCACGCTCAGCCTTCTCCCTCTTCGCCTTCTCGTTCGCCTTGGCGCGTTGCTGCTTCTTCCGACTGAGTTGACGTTTCTTTCCCCGCTGACGAAACTTCGCCCTCGACCTCTGAGTCCGCGGACTGCGAGTCAGAATCGCTCTCAGACTCGGAATCGCTCGTAGAGCTGGAGCTGTCTGTGTCGGAAGCCGGATGTATCGTCATCGTCGCTTATGGTGGTATTTGGCGCGAGCCAGCGGATCGTCGGACTCGTTGTCCTTTGGCAGCGCCGCCTCTGCGCAGTCGGACGCGGCTACATTAATTTATCAGTATTTATTTATCACTCCGATAGTAGGCGTTGTAACTTACAATACGCGGTCGGGAGCCACTCGCGCATGAAATCCAAAACATCTTTAGAGAATCGCGGTTTTGACCACTGCGGGAAGTGGCACGCGTTCGGTCCAAGGTTACGGCCATACGCGACGCTGCCGAAGAAAGAACAATGTAAACGACACTTACAACACGATTATCAAGAATAATGATGTACTCACGTCAGCGTGCGCAACTCCCCTTCAAAGGCTGGCATCGGTCCGCCAAACACTGCGAACGACGCCAGCCCTGTATACTCATAGACACCCTTTAGGGACTTCGGTCATGAAAGCCCCCAGATTATCGATACATCTTTACCCTCATTAGCAACGTTGTCAAAATCGAAACACATGAACTCACCGTTGTCTATCCTCTGGCTTCTTCGACGGTGGATTCTTCATTTTATACAGATACTCTTCTCGCTCCGCCGCTGCCTGTTCCTTCGCCCGCAACTTGATCTCCACTTGCTGGTCTTCAGACAATTCCTTGAACAACTCCCTAGCCACCTCCGCTCGAAAAGGCGCCCCCCGGACCCTTCGCCGTTCTCAGCGTCACTCCATCGTCCTCCAAGCGCGAACTCTTCCACCTCGCCTCCACCACAGGTTGATATCTGCTTCATAGGACTCGTGCATGTACTGTTTGATAGCCTTGTCGAGCTTTAGGGGGAACAGTTATACCGGCAAGTTTAGACAAAAGCAAGGCCCAAGGATCTCCAGAGCGATCGAAAGCCTTCGGGCGGCGCATTTTGGTGGCGCGGGTACTTCAGCCATCGGTGTATGCGCTAGTGGTAGAAGGAGAGAAGGAGACATGAAGTTAAATTTAATTCAAGTCACGCGTCGTCGGACTTACTGCGTTCATGGTGTCGATTCGTTCTCTCTTCAACACTATCTCCTCGTCGTCCAGCTCCTCCGTCTCAGCCGTAGCCAGTGGGTCCGTACTCAGCCAAGGGCAACTCCGGCTCCTCATCATCCCCCAGTCCTCCAAGAGACCTTCGCGTGAAATTCGTTACAAACTTCGCGGACATAGTCGCGCTCAGCGCGCCAACCCCGCTCTAGCGCGTCTGTATACGCGGGCAGGTGGGGGCGGAGAATCGACTCCCGCGCCCCCTCGGCCCACAGGTTTGAGGTTACGACGGTCCTTTTTCTCCTTTCGTCGTGTAAGTGCGTTTTCGAGGCCGTCTCTGCGACTTAGCCATTGTCGTGCAGTTATCCTGGCCCGGAGTCTGATATCAGCTTACCCACCGCAGCATAATAAATCCCTCACAAACCAAGTTTCGTCGTCGTCCGAGCAGCGGGGGAGCGGCGATTCTGTTGAGGAAAGATATTCGTCCCTCAGCGTTGGGGGAACAAATCACGCAAGGCAAAGAAAGAACCAATTACGCCAGCACGGCCCTTTCTCCATCACGCAACGACCTTGCTCATCAACAGTATAAAACCCCTGATTGCGCAAACAAATACAAGCCACCTCTCTCTCTTCACGTCCACCATCTGCATCATGAGCTACGTCCCAACTACTGCCCTCCAGCCCAACGGTCAGTCTCCGTCATCTCACCTCTTGTTCTGAATCGCTTACCTCCTCTATAGTTGTGGTGCATCGTCATCCCGATCACCTCTGTCCTTCCCGCGGCCTTGGTCCCCGCTGCTCTCCCCGCTCCTCCTCCCCCGTCCACCAAAAAGGACAAAGAAGTCGTCGCCAAGGAACCCCCGAAGGAAGTCCCTCGCCCCCTCCCTGGCGCCGGCTTGCCCGCCCCCCTCGTCGAACACCTACGCACCGAGGGTCCGTACCTCGCCAACGAAGTCTTCATCGCCGCTCCTCAAGAAGCGGCTGGCCCCAGTCGACGAAGAAGTGCGTGCCCCCGAGTGGTACTCCATCACCCGGGACGTTTCGTTGGGGTCGTTGATCAGTAGTAAGTTTTTTTCTCTTTCCTCTCCTCGCTCTCAATCTCGATCTCTTAACTCCCTCGATCTCTCAGCGCCCTCTCCGAGCTCGCCATCACAGGTGTCGCCGGGCGGCGCCCGCAAGTCGTACGAGTCCCAGGCCCAAGCGCTCGCCGCTTTCAACAAGGCCCTGGCTTGGGGCATCGTGCAGGTTGTTGTCTAGGTCGGTCGCCTTCTTCCTCCTATATCTGCCCTGCTCATACGCTATTGCACTCATTCAGATCGTTCTCCCCGCCACAATGACCGTCAGAGGCTTTCCGTAGAATGTGTTGTCGCCGTTTGTTGCAGTCCTTACTTGTCGGTATCTTAGTTGGTATTTACTCGTCGTCGTTGTACCCAATCCAAGCACTGTCGTCAATGCATTCAAGAATTTTTTTGTTCCCATGGGAAGCAAGGAATCGGATACCGTGGAACTGTCAAACCTGCCATCGGATCACGATCGTTCTCAACTTTGCTTGCGCAACCCGCCCTCCACTCCACCCTTCGCTTCGAACTCCCTGTTCGTCTCATATCTCTGAAATCCCGGCTCACCTTACCGTTTTACCGAGCTGAACCACTCGTCTATCTGGTTCACCTCCAGTTTCCTTCCCACACCGACCAAATCAACGCATGGTCCAATGCACTTGGTATGCCAATTATTGGCTCCGCCCACCCCGTACAGACCCGTACTTACCGAAATGCCGTTGTTTCCTGTATTCCAAGTCTTCTTCGGGCTTCTATGGCCGCCGCATTAATCATTCCATCGTTCGCTACGAACTCTCGGGACTTTTCTCAACACTTGCTGGCGACTTCCGACCTCTGCATCACGCCAAATGACCATTCTGGGTCCCCAAATGTCTTGACGACTTGCTCCGGCCGGGGTCTGGGCAGCCCCACAGCCCCAAGGAATGTCTCACAGTCCGGATGTTCCATACATCGCTGCCGCCGACGGTTCGCCACGAACTAACCTCATGATCCCGCTCAGCTCTGCCTCATGCGGTACGCATGTCAGCAGAGTGTTCTACGATCCACCTTGAAGACCTCCGCAGATCTCCGCCCTGGCTCAACCTCTTTTCTGGCCTTATCGTCCACCGGCACTTTTGTTTTTTCTTTTCAAACTCAGCTTCGCTACGAACTATCCAATGAAAACAAATTATCACTTCGACTTCTATCGGACCGCTGTGTGTCCACCCTCCCACCACGGGCCTTCTCTGCCCGCTGTTCTCCCCCTTCTATCTTCAGATGTTCTGATTCTCAACGCGTTATCGATCTCCTGGTTCTCCCAAACCCAAAAACCGTTCCCCAAGTCCGACCTCTCTGTACTCCTCCATCCACCAACCATGCCGCCCAAACGTCTCACTGTCGAAGAAATTGCGGCTCTCATGCGCCCTCCCCCTGGAGCTCCTCGTCTCTCTCATCAACAACTCCAGGCGATCACGACGGGACTCTCTGAAGAAGAACTCGAACGGCTGGCCACCTTGCTTGGACTCGCCGACCTCGTTCGCCAATTGAATCCTCTCATGGGCAAATTAATGCGAGTCTCTCAAATGGTTGTGTCGCGCCAACCGCCGAGGCGAGGACGAGGACGACGCCACTCGCATCATCCGCAATCTTCCCGTGTTCGACATGGCAGGTAGTATTTCTTTGCCCTCGCGACTGGATCGCTTTCTCACCCAAATACAGAGGCCGATCTGGGTTACACTCAGGACCAGTCTCCTGCCTCCTCTCCACAAGAAGGCAATCCACCCGCCAGCGGTGCTGCCCCCGAGCCGCCGCGCTCCCCCTCACCGCCCACAGCCTCCCTACGCAAGCTCCATCTCGCGGGTCAGCTTTTCTCAATAATTGTTAGCACTGTCATCCTCTGAAACGCATTCTTTTAGGGAGCTCAACGGCCAACACGGGGTCTTTGAAGCCATTCGGATCTTCAAAGCCATTTTCAGGTGCTTTTTTTCTGTTCGTATTTTAGTCTCTTTCGCTCAAACTCCACTCCCAGGCACTCCGACGTCGAACTCTGACTCTCGCTCGCCGCAGAAGGTCAAAGAGCAAAGTACACCCCAGCCAAGCTCGTCGTCATCCAAGGGCAAGTCTAAGGATAAGTCGTCGGGGAAAGGCAAGGGCCCCGTCGTTTACATATCTGGTAAGGTCTCTCTCGCTCGTACCTTGCGAACAAGCCTCGTTGACACACGGTTACAGATAGTCCGCCTCCTTCCCCTCCCTGGACCGGATCCGATCTTTCGACCTCCATTTCCACTGCATCCGACCTCACCGGTAAGAGCTCTTTCAACCCTCCCATTTCAAAGACACTAACTAACCTTTCTTTTTTCCTTCACAGAAACTCCGCCCTCCAGTCCCACGAGGCCATCTACGTCCCCGCCAACACCTCGCACTCCCGCGCCACCCAGCGCGTCTCGTCCCGCCTACGCCTACTCCTTCCATACGCCAAACGCGAAAGCGGCACCACCCCCACATGGTTCGAGTCCCGGCGCGGCTACTATTCAGGTCTCGGGCTCTCACACCCATCGTCTACGTTCAGAAACCTCACTGCCCCCCCCCGTCGTCACCATCGGCCCCTCGCCCGGCAACTCCAGCGCCCATTTTCCCTTGTCACCTTCGCTCGCTTTTGGCGCGTCTCAATCTGGCCGCGTCTCAATCATCGCCCTCGGCCCCTTCGTCTTCCATTCCCGGCGCGGCTGATCCTCCCAATCTAGGCGCAAAGCCTATGCCGTTTTCTACGGATTCGAAGTTGGAGCGTACCGGACTTATCCCGAAGTCATCGCGCGCAACCACGGGTACAGAAACAACGTTCATTGTGGTTTTCCCCACTATGCGTGCCGCCCAGGCTGCCATCGCTTACGCCCGCGGGCGAGGTTTGACCTCGGATTCCCAGTTGCCCGACGATTGCGACACGACCCCACGCCCTCCGCCTACTGTGTATACAGAAAATCCTCTCTCTGTGGTGCCGACGGTGGGTATTATGTCGTGTGCCGCGGTATTTATCCGGGGCATCTATCGATCCTGGGTCGAAGCCGCGCTGAATACGACGGGGGTCAACGGTAATATGTCAAGGAAATATGTTGATCGTGAAATGGCTGAGAGGGTCTACGAGCAGGCGCGTGCGGAAGGTTGGGCTCGGGCTATTTCTCGCGGGTAGAGTACATCGTTTTTTAGTCGCGTCGCGCTGGCTTGCTGTTGCTGTCTTGTTGTTGCTGCGGTACATATGAACAATTGATATGATTTTTGACTCCTGCGATCTTAATACTGGACTGGAATGGCTGAGAGGGACTTGTAAAAGCAAGTACAGATAGTAAGACGCCGATTGGACTTGGAAAAGCAAGGCTTGAATACTGCAATTCCGACGAAGGCCGATCGGCCGACTGTAGGTCACGGACCGTCACACAGCGTGACCCGCCGTCGTCGACGTCCTCACGGCCATGTAGTTCTCCTTCGGTGTCCAAACTTTTCTGGTGGCTCCTAGACTTCATCATCGAACGTCTTGAGTCAAAACTGGGTTCAATTTCCACCTCTGTACGACGCTTTACATTCTTATGTCGAACTCCCTGCACTGAGTACATTGCGCTAGTACTAATCATACCCCCCAAACTCACCTTCTCTCTACTTTCCACCACCCAACCCTCGCTCTCCTGTTTTTCCGGCTACACAACGTAGCATCTACCTGGGGGACTCTACTGGTGCGTTAATCTGGTCCCTCCGCTGCTTCCATGGTCCTCATTTTCCACCGAACGATTTGAATTAGGCACGAACTCCCTTCTAACGACAAAATCCGCCCCTGCGACTCAGGACTGTCCAGCTCTGGACTCTAAGTGGGCATACTAGCAGCCTACCACTCTCCACCCTCCCCACCCTCAGCACGTTGACGTTCTCTGACCACGCACCTTCGCCGGCATCGAGCTCGTTAATTAGCACCGCCACAGACCGCACCTTGGCCACCAACCACCACCATGCCGCGGGCAAAGTCGAATTTGTCGCAGAAAGAAGTTCTGCTGAAGAGGGCTGACGCCGCCTACGCGTATCGGCAACGGTGCGTCTTCCGAGACATCCCGAGCATCTGCTATTCAAGCCACACGGTTGACCAGGAATAAAGCTTCCGTCAACGAGAAAGCACGGCTTCGGATGCGAAGGTAGGTATTGGACGCGACGATTACGAGCTCCGGCCTTACGGAGGGTACAACTACAGGAGGCGCGCAGAGCTCAAGCTGGCTCCTTCAGCAGTGCAGATGGAATACCTCCTGCGCGCGCGCAAGCATCGGCGAGACTACCGCGAGTGCGTCCCCGACACTTTCCTTTCTACCTCAAGGAGTTCACGGACGTGCCAGCAGACGCGTAAAACGCGGTGGTCGGAGGGGGCGGGGACAAGAGCAGCCAGTCGGGTAGCAACAATGTGGTACCAATGCGAAGACGACAACATTCCACACCGACCTCGGCATCGTCTCGCTCGCCCCCATGTTCGCCGTGTCCGCCGCCGCTCACTGTAATGTCCCCAACACCATCTGCAGAAGACGACAGTGGCGGGGAGGGACTACTACGATGGAGAGGACGAAGACGACGGGGAGGATTGGGAGGACGACGACGGGGGCCTGGCAATAACAACCACGATGGACACGGACGATTTATTTAGTTTTTATTTGCTCGCTTTGCTCGCTTTGGTCCTTGCTGTCGTTATACATGTTTCTTAATACATGTTGCTACTTTTTGAAACTCCAAACAAGCTCTCAAAAAAGGCGAAGACGAATCGACGAAGAGGAATGTTAAATGAATCTCAAAGTCAGACTTGTTGTTAACGCGAACGAGACTTTGATTGCAACGACGACTACCAAACGAAAGATATGCGTGCTACACTACCCCTGGAACGCGACTAACTACCACCTAAAGACCAGGTGTACGGGCGAGGAGGGGGGTTTTGTCCACGGTAGGTGAATGTACCAAGTCCCTGTGGCAGATTCTCGGCAAGCTCAAAAGCCGTCCTTAGCGGCAAGGTGACATTCACGTCGCTTCATCTCCCGCTCCAAATGCTCCTCGCGTGTGGCCTCAGCAGCAAACTCCTCGTCTTTCCGCTCGCCATTCTCGAAGAATCGCCGAATGCCCGACCCCGCGTATTGAATAAGAGATAGCGCGACTCGTGCGGGCGAACTTTAACGAAGGAGTATCGCACCAAAACCGGGGGGGAGGAGAATCGAGGTCCCCGGAGGAAATACCAGAACCCATCCAATGTCCCATAGGATGATGTGGCCGCCCAGTCGAGGGTCGTACACTCCAAGGGAGGTGATGATACACCAAGTCGCAGGATCGAAACGTCCCCGGGGGCCGAAAGGACTGATAATATGGTGGGGCCCCCCCAACTCCAATGTAATTGCTGAGAAGACACTAGTTTCGCAGGGATAGACGGCGTCGGGGTCATAGGCAAGCATTTGAGCTTTCTGATCCTCAAGCGCGCTGAAGGCCGTGGGACAGTAGGCTTCAAGCACACCTGGGGCAATCGTGATTAGCGCCGGCACAGCAATACTCCGTTGGCCACCTACTATTCGTGAAAGAGACTAGTCGCTTCATAGGCACGGTGCTGAACAAGCTCAACGTGGACAAGACATCTAACACGCGGCTTCCGTGATAGCGGGTGGGCTATGATGTTGTGAGAGGTATGTTTATACAGCACAATGTGAGTCTCTAATTCTTACCTTGAGTTCGTTGAAGTAATGACCGACGCCGGTGAAGAGGACGGGATCAGTTTTCGGAATTACGACGACGAAGTGCTTCCGCCTCGGCGGCGCAGGCTGCGTTCAGAGGAAGTATGATATCCTCGTCCCACTCTCCCGTAATACCGACGCCCACAAGGACGATGACCGCTCTGGCCTCACTCGCGACAACACGAACGTCTCTGTATGTGCTTGTCAGCCTCACACGTTCTCCCAACTGCAATTCAAGAGAAGTCTTACATCCCCTCCAGTCAACAGAACGCAATTGAAAACGAGAGTCGGCACCCAGGACTTCTGCAAGCTCGTAGTCACGATCCTCGATGGTAAACGTGGGCGGTCGGGGGTGGAACCATTGGGAATGCGGTAAAGGGCCCGGGAAGAGGGAAGGCGGATCCGGGTGCTTGTAGTGAACAGCGAGCGCTATCTCTTCCATGGTACGGAACCGTTTTTCGCGAAGCGCGGCCGAGCGCGCCTCCTCCCGTTGCCGGACTCTCTTGCGCTGAGGACTGCGCAGCGGCTGCACGACGGCTCCCGTCGGCGACACGAAGGGAAAGGGGGCATACGCAAGAGCTTTGACGGCGGGGCGGGACTGTTTCCATGGGCAAAGGGTTCGCCCGGGAATGGGAGAGAAGGGTCTTGTCGGGGCGAGCGCTCGGTGAAGGCGGAAAGCCAGGTTGAAAGGAATGTGGGGGTCTTGAGGGTCGTCCAAGGCGTCAATGCCAGAACACAGGATTCGCGGGATGCGCGTCGGGGGGGGGCGGGGATGGCAGTGGGATTCGGTATGCGACTGCGCTGCATCGTAGGGAAGGGAAGGGCGTTGGGGAAGAATTAGGGAAGTGCGTTGGGAATAATTTGAAGTCGGTTTTTTGGATTGGGGGGTTTTGGAGGCTGTTTCTTTTGGTAATTTGTTTGCGTTCTGTCGCCATATGCGTTCTAACCCCGAAGATAGGACTCCGATCGCCCTTGCCCAAAATTGGGTGGACGCGTTGTGCGCAGGCGGCGAGAGATCCAGATCTCGCGTCGCGATGGTTTGGCTTGTTTGGATGGGGTAAAGCCAAGCTGGTTCGTTTCGGCAGCCGACCCAGGTATAAAACTCCTACCAAGTGCGATTGAATTTGCATGGCGACCATGACTGACTCCTCGCCTCTTCCTAGCTCCTCTCCTCTTCCTCTTCCCCCGCTGTTGCCTCTCCAACCCCCCCGCCTTCCACGCAACCGCGTGGCGTCGGGTCACCCCCACCCGTACGTCTCCAATCTCTCCATAGTCTTCACTTTGACCTACATCCTCGTAGCTGCCGGGAACAGAACTTCTCGTTGCCGCGCGTCCCGTGCCCGAGAAGAAGGCTTTGACTTTCGATCTCTCGTCTACGGCTGTCGTTTCCGGTCTGCCGTCGTGAGTTATCGCTCTCTTCCCACTTTCCGTCGTGAGACTAACACACCGAGCTCAGCAACAGAAGGCCAAGGTGCTCCTCAGCTACTTCCACAAGTACTTGGAACGTGGTCATCCGGACTCCCCTCTCAAGCCTGAGGACGATGGCGAGAAGAGGGCTCGGCTCGCCGCTGCCTATGAAATCGCCGCCCAGTATTTCAGGACTGAGTATGAGGAGGCGCAAGATAAGGCGGAGGCTCGCGACCGCACTGACGACGGGCCTTACACGTATGTAGTCGACTTCGTTCCCCTTCTCCCTAGCACCACTGACTTCTTGACTTTGTAGAGACTCTTCCGACGAGGATGACGGCTTTGTTCCGCCGCTGCCGATTTTCTGGTTTGGGGGACACCCGTACCCGCCCCGAGCAGAATGAGCTCGGTGTCGCGGATAGTGCCCTCGCTGCTGTAGGTTTGATTGAGCGTACCGCAGCATGACGTCAGAGCCAGAGCTCACGAAGGGCGTGAGGGGCGCATGGACTGGGTAAGAATTCTCTCTAGGGGGACATGATCACTACTAAAGAACCTTTTCTTTGCCTCCCTAGCGCTGGCCTTCCGCCTATCTTCAGCTTCGCTCCAGTGTCGGGCGCGACTACCTCCCCGATGCAGCCTATGGACGCCGCTGACACCGTCAATCCTCTGAGCGCGGGTATGTCCATCTCTGGCGCGGACTACCGTCGTCAGTGGCGAGTCAATGGAGCGCGCTTGGGCAGAATCGGCCCCTCCGGTCTCGCCGACGCAGTCTATGGACGCCGCAGACACCGTCAACACCGGTCAATCGTCCGAGCGCGGGTGTGTCCACCAAAACGGCTTCCGGTGCCCCTGCGCCCGCCCCCGCCTCGTCTGGGAGCCGCACGTCCAATGGAGACCGCCACCCCCTTCGTGTAAGCTCCCTGAACGCTTTCAAAGCCGTTTTTCATCGTTTGCTGATTCCACGAGCAGCTGCTCAGTATCTTTGGGTGGCGCGATGTCGAGTGTCGTTGCGTCGACGGGAAGCACCACGAGTTCGAGCGTCATGAGGTTTGCGCATTCAATGCTCATGACGGGACCCTTGTCGTTAGAACCATGAGTACTGAGGTTATTCCGCTTAACTAGGGCGTAGCTTGCTGTTCATTTATGATGTGTCGCCCCTGCGAGTAGTTACGTCGTATTCCTGTATCGTTTCGCGGTAAATTTGAAGTTGCGTTGCGTTGTCCTCTATCTTTGAATTCAGAATATGGTCCCAAAAGGGAAGGTAGTGGCTGTGCCCTGCTTTTTCTCATCTTCATTATTCTCTTTCTATTCTCTACGGGCTCTGGGAGCTCTCTGCCGGACATGGGTAGCTCTATAATCCCGTGAAGATCCGCCCCCGGCTGACCGCTTCTTGGGTCTGCGTGATTTCTTCTTGTTTCGAGCTGCCTCTGCCACTACGTCCTCACCAAGCGGGATGGCGGCCTTCAATGTCTCGCCAACTCGCGCGCCCAATACGAAGAAACACATAGATTCTTACATCGACTACGAGTCTCGCTCTGGTGATCTGACGAGCGATTCCTCCTTCCAGTCTTCACAGGATGGTCGACGCAAAAGGATGGATGCCTTGAACTTACAGCCAAAGAAACGCAAAATTCGACCCTCGGATTTGGGACGATACCTTGAGCGGTTGGGTTCCGCTGCGTGACGATAACACGGGTGCACGCGAGGAATCGGATGAGGAAGGGGGATGAGGAAGAATTGGAGGGCGCAGGTGGAAAGCGCAAGCGTTATGATAGTTCGGTGAGCACAGTATTACTTGCCTCGGGGATGAGCTGCGCATTAACGGTTTCAAGGATGACCCCATGAAACTATGGGCGTCCCCTGGCTGATTTGTTCCTCGATGAACTGCTGAGGCACGAAGCTTTGCCCACGACATCAAAATGCGCGTGCTGTGCGAAGCCGTGGGGACCTGCTGCGCGCAAGTTCCGTTGTTAAGGCTTGTGGAATGTTCGTTCAGTGCGCCGATTGTGTACTTGAGCGACATCAGCTCTCGCCACTACACTCTTTAGAGGTAAGAGTCGATAACTCTACGATACATGGTCCTGAACGCGAGTCGGTCAGGAGGTGGTCTGGAAAGTTTTGGACCGCAACCTCGCTGTGCGGCTTAGGCTTCGTCTACCAATTGGGTCACGGCGGATTTCCTTGTCCACGCCCTGCGCCCGCCGTTCGGGACATGGTGGTGATGGATTTCCCCGCGATACACTCAGTGAAACTGCGTTATTGCGGGTGCGACCTGTCAGACCACGCCAACAACCTCCAACAATTGCTACGAAACGGGTGGTATCCGGCCACAACCGTGGATCCGGGAACATGCGCCACCCTCCACACTTTGGATATCTTCCGCATGCAAAACGTAGTGGGAAATTTGACCGTCCACGACGCGGTGAGAGTGATGGAGCGTTGTACAGACGCGACGCGCGTGAAAGGGGTGCCAGTAAGTGCCTACTATATGATTAATAGCAAAGAAGTCTGATTCACGGGCTGAAGGATCGGTACAAGGCCTTTGGCCGTATGAGCCGTCAGTCTCTTTTCTCAAGCGGTTTTGCAGCGCGCTGGTCGCGCCCATGACGCACGGGGAGTCACAGGAACGAGGGCGGGAGAATGCGCTCTCTTATGTTGGGCGTGCCCCCAGGACGGCATGATTTGCCACAGGGATGGCGAGATGTGTCGCCGGGAATTTCAGTGCGTAGACCTTTCGTATATCGGGGGTCGGGAATTGCACTGACATTGTTTAGATTTCTGTATATGCTTATTCTGGCTGTCGACGCGAACTTCCACATGCGAAAACCGTTTGCGCGCGAATCAGCGCGACGACCCTCCTCTGGGAGACGGGTGGGCGTACATGTTGGAAGAACATGGATATTATGAACATCTTCAGAACTATGTGGGAGAGGAGGATGTAAGTCGACGGATTCTCTGCATGGGTAACATGTCTAACGGTCGGGTCCGTCTTTCCTTGCATTAAGGTATCAACTTGTATTGCATTTCAAGCGTTGCTGCAAAAGGATACGCGAATTACTACCGGGCTGCGTTGCTCGGGCGGTCGGAGGGGTTGTTTGCGCAAGGCACGAATTAGGTCCGCGCTCAAGGTTGTGGGGGACTTACAGAAGGGGGAGAGGTGGGCGATTCCGTATTTTACTTTGCATTTACAATACTGATTGGGGGAGAAGGTACTCGAACATGGACTATATAGTCCTGAGCGCGGTTCTCGAATTCTGGCGCTATGGCTGGCCATTTCATACGACATAGCCTGTCAATGGCGCATCTACTTCCCAAAACGCATGGAAAATATGCCAGAGCGGCTGCGCCTCGATTTAACGAAGATTACTTTATTATTTGCGCTGCCAGTGTGGCACGCCGCCGCCCACGAACGGAGCTGTCAAGCTCAAAACTCGTTGACATACACGAAGGGGGTTGGACGCACCGACGGTGAGGGGATCGAGCGGACATGGTCCCGCTTCAACACTTTGGGTTGGGCTTCCAGGGAAATGGCGCGTGGTGCTCGCGCCGACGCCATTGATGACCGTTTAGATCACCACAACTGGGGAGAAGAATATAAGCTTGGGTACGTATCTTGTGTGACTTTTTAGTGGAGGGCCGGAGGCTGATTTGGCTTGGGAAAGGAACCACATTGCCGCACAAACTCGTGGTAGCGATCGAGGAGCGAGACCGGGCAAGTCGCAGGTTTTGAGCAAGTCGATTCTTCTCTCGAGGAGGGTTTGCGAGAGGAGTGGCAGGCGATGGTTGGACGCGTGGGTGTCGGATCGAGACCAACCAAACCCTTACGTCGCGTCGAAGACAGAAAGTAATGTGCATTGACAGGTTGGCACGCTGGAACAGGCTTTGCTGATATTGAATGAATATAGATGTGTCGGGAGACGACGATACGTCGAGAGCTGGCGAAGGAGGAGCTGGAGGAGGGCCGCGGCGTTGGCGCCAGGAAGGAAGCTACATGGCACCAGCATGAGCGCCTTTCCTGGTGATGGGTCTTCAGCTGGAGAGTCAGCAGTACGTTTTTATGTTGTTTGAGTGCCCGACGACTGACCGCTAGTGTTACATGAACAGGTCCAGGATACGGCGGGAGCTGCGGCATCGACCTCTGTTAGTGGCGGATCAGACCGAGCGAATTTCTCAGATGCGGCGGTCGTTTTTTCGTGAAATTGGTGCGGTTCCGTCGTCTTCAAGCAGTATACATTCCGGGGGCAGTGGAGCTGCTAATGGAGGACGAGGACTCGCGCGACTCGGAGCTGCCAGCCCCAGAGGCTGAGGACGTTTCTTTGTACCTTCCGTCGGGGCTTCCAGCGGCGCGGAGAGCTGGATGCTCCGAGAAAATACTGCAGAGGGAGGCTAGACTGAGGGAGGGCCAACTGGGTGATGGTATAGGGAAATTGCGACGGGCTTTACTGTCCAGAACCCACTTGTGGGACTGGAAAGACGTTCGAGTGCGCGGGCAAAGGGCGGGGAACTCGATCGCGGGTGCTGTCGCAGCGCGTTGAGGAGAACATTCAGGAGATCGCGAAGAAAATATCGCTCTAATCGGCGGGCTTTGATTGCGCTGAGAGGGGGCGGATAAGTGTGAGGAATGGAAAGAGTTGCGTGAGGAAGATATCCGTGGCGACGACATTGACGATGTGGATGCGGGGGGCTCGCAGGAGGTGGGTCGTGTCGGGTCCAGTACGAGAGAACGCAACAGGTCAAAAGTGGCGGGGCGGAAGCAGGATGGCGGCAAGCGTGCGAAGAAAGCAGATGTCGTGGATTTGGACGAGCGGCGGGGGGTCCGGGGGAGGACGAGGGTGAATTAAGGGAAGGTATGGGAATTTTTGTGCCGTGAGGTTTGAGGTATTAACGTTTTTCGCCGTGCAGCGGTCCGTATTGAGTGGTCGCGGGCACAGGCGCGTCGGGATCGTTGGACTGAGGAGGTTATGCTACTTCGCGAGGAGATGAAGCGTGTCTTGCGGTTTTTGCATTCACGAGCTATCTGGTGGGAGGAGCGTTTGGTGGTAGAGCGGGAGGTGCGGGAGGATGTGCGGGCGGGGCTGCGCGCATATGCGGCCGCGTCAGGCATCGACTTGCGCGTGCGATCGCGCGACGTTTCCGGTCCATGTGGATACGGCCGCGGCAGAGGTCGTGCGAGCTGCGCTGGAGGACGAGGCAGGTATGGTGCCTGGGGAGGGGGAAGAGGATGTGGTACAGAGTGGTGACGAGGGTGAGGATACGGCTTTTGTGTTAGACAGGCGAGCAATTGTAATGGTTAAACAAACATTCGTGGTTTCTACACTTTTTTGCTGCTGTGAGGTCTTATTGTTACCTTCTGATTTAGCGGAATGCGGTACTCATGTGCAGAAATACTGTTATATGGTAGAGAGGGTCACAGAGGAATGGTATCTTCTAGTCCTGAACAAGGAAGCAATTGTAATCGTTGATTCGTACTGACATTTTTGGTCTAAGCTTGGTCTACGCACATTTGTTCGCGACAGCATTTGTGTGATTTTAGTTGGGGGGGATTGCTGTACTTGTGGGCACAAACACTGTTATATATGTACAGAGGTACAGAACAATGGTATTGACGGAATTTTATCTACTATATTGTGTCTGCCTGGACTGAATTTGGCCCTGTTTGCAAGGCCTTCAGATAAGACCACAAAGATATTGATGGAGATCAGGGTATCATGCCATGCCATCACCAGGCAGAGATGCCGGATGCCGCTAATAGGCCGCCAATAGGTAAAAAAACCCCAGCCACCCGGTGTGTAGGTCCCTCCTTAAAGACAATCTACTTTTAGGCTAGAGCCTGCAGGTAAGTCTTTATGTTACTCCTACTGTTGATATGTTATACAATTCGAGGTGTCTTGACTCGATAAAACTTGCTTTGAGTTGGCGCGACTCGATCCTATTTGAGCCTTTCGAACTCAGGACTTAGTTTTTTCGCAATGTCGGTTGGTTGTAGGAGTCTAGGTAATTTATCTTGTTCAAGTTTCCTTTCAATCCGATGGAATATGGCACTAGACTGTTAAGTCGCGCTTAATCCCTTGTACTCGCGTTTCTCTTATCTCAGAATTCCGTTTCACGCGTCTGATTCCCGTTCAAGTTCACTTATTTCACGCGTTTAAACAATTCTCCTGATCAAATCACAAGTCCAATTTATAGATTGAAAACAAAACAGAAAACTAAGTAAGTTCCCTGGGTTGTCCCACTGGATGTGAACACTCTTTACTGAACATGCGGCTGATAGCTTACACGGACAATCAAGGAGGGGAGCAATCCACTGCCCCAGCTAATAATTTACAGGCTTTATATACTACGCTCGAATAAATATTTACATCTTAATTGGGTATCTACCTACGTGGTCCTGGTACGTGTATAGTCCTTATTTAGCAGACGAGGCTGTTAAGTCACGCCTGTGTGTTGTGGTTGCACGCGCGAGTAACGTGTAAATACACGAGGAGTCATTATCGCATCTATCACGTCGATCCCTCGTGATGGTCACGTGTGCGTGATGGTTCCTCCCGATCCTTGACTGGATACTGGCTTCTATCCCACTCATCGCGGCTAGCCTTTCGAGGATACGAATATTCCTGCTTCATGTCTCGCCTCGTGGTAAGGTCCTTCCGGCTCTTGCCAGAACTTCTAATTCGTCTTTGAGTACAGAAATCCCCTCAAGATCATTGATCCTATGATGATCCGCTCTTCGGCATCTTCGGCAATCCTTAGGCCGCTACTCGGTTTCCCTTGGTTTGTCCGTTCCGCGACTCGAATCCCTTGATATTGGTCTAGGCGCGCTGCCTAAGTATTCCTTCAATGTTATCCCATGTTCCTTGATGTCCCCTTAGGTCCCAATTCAATTGGTAGAATGGTTGGACTTAGAAGAGGGATTGTTATCCTCGACTACCGTGTATGAATATTCTATTCTGGATTAATCATAAGTCGTAGACAAGTCTAGCTTTCCCTTGCATCATTTAGTTAACAGCGCGGGTACGCTTTAACCCTCTGAGATGTATCCTAGAGATGTTCCTTTATTCCTCTTAGTTCAAACACGCGTTATATAATATTAAACATGTTCAAAATTTGAGAAAACACGGGGTGTTTTCATCCCAGGCCTATCAGCGTACAATGGGCCATCTACAACAGCCTACAACAAATTTACAAGGAGCGGAGCGCTTTGGGCGCGTCTGATGCGGCATCAATGCCGGTGATGCCGAGCGCACGTGACCCGGACGGTGCTGGGTATTTTGCATCTCCTAATGAATCACAAAACAGGGGTCATCAGATACACAATCACCGAGTCATATCCCCTGCCAGGCATGTTACTCCATTCGCCTCGTTACCAACCTCCACCCATCCACGTCGCCGACAGCACTCGTCTCTACGTCCCTTCATGAACAGGACTGGACAGCTACCAGTACCTCACCGACGCGGGCTCGGCTTCGGCTCCGTCTTATACCCCAGTACAAGCCGCCGCATAAGTACTCTCTCTTTCGGAAGCCTAGCCCCTTCTTCGTGCCACAGCTTTCATGCGGTGTCAAGCATCGTCCAGCTAACCATTTCTTCGCCATTAGAGCCGGAAAACAAGTCAACGAGTTGTTTGCTGTCAATGCCACCTGGAGGTTTATTTGCTTCCTCAGCCCTCATCAAACCCAACGCCTCTGGCCCAAAACTAGTTTCCGACGTACTACAGAGGATCCGATGCCGACCTGCTTAGCTTCAATTTTCAAATTACCCGAGGCGTGTCAAACTTCAAAGCATCCCAGGCAGGTTTTAAATTTCCTTCGATCTACATCGTGCTGTCTATTTAATGCTTAAGCCAGACGCATCGCAAACCGCAAGTCTCGTTCGGCGCATCGATCGCGGGACTAGTGTTGCCCGGCGGCTCGGCTCGGCTCCGGCTAGCCGACCGAGCTGAGTCTATTTTAAGCTGAGCTGAGCCAGCCGTTGCCAAGGGCGGCTCCACGTGGCTCGGCTCAGGCCCCAAGCCGGCTTGAGCCCGGCTCAGCCGCAGCTCGAGCACAATTTTGTTCAACCTGAGGTCTCGTTGCCCAACGGATACAAATGCTGTTTTAAATACCCAAGAATACACATCTACCATCCCCCAATGCCCCCTCACGTCCAGACTTCACCTCTGGGCTGTCATTTGGGGTGCTTTCGTCACCATGAGTAAATGTGTTTAAAAATAAATTTAATAAAGATTTAGCGAGTAACGTGGCTCGCAGGTGTCGACAGCGTCAACATAGCCCGTGAAGTATCTCAAAAGACTAGAAAGGATGTCTGTATGTTATTTCTATGTTCTGCGGCCCATATACAGTGCTTAAATTGCAGCTTTGTGAAAACCTTGCTGAGCCGCTGCTGAGCCGTGGGTGAGCCGCAAGCCACGTAAGCCAGCCGTCAAAAATAGCTCGGCTCGGCTTTTTGCGGTGATGGCTCCAGAGCCATCAAAAGCCGAGCCGAGCTAGCCGAAGCCGAAGCCGCTGGCAACACTATCGCGGACAGTGTGTACTAATCGAAGGGAATCAATTCAACTCTGCAAGACCTCTGCCACGTTTTGACGCAGTGGGTTTCACTTTCAACGGATACTTAACTGGGATGATTGAGAACTTGGGTGAGATACTCTATTACTCATTGCACTTCGGTCTCTTTGCTCTCTTTGTTTCAGATGTCTCCATTGCACTTCGACTCGGCGCGCGGGTCAGTACTATGTAACAAGCTTGTACGGCAGCCCACTCGCAGAGCTTACCTCTCAGGGATTCATACGGTATGTCCAGCGAACGAAGATATGGAAACGAGGGGATTTCAAGGTATGGGCAAGCCGGAAATTTGAAGCCGCATGAGATATTCTAATGTATGTGCTTGCCGGACGATTCGATGCTGCCTCATTCTGACAATGTGTAGGACTGGCGAGACGGTCAGTGACCTTTGCCTTTGGACCAAGCCTGGACGAAACAGGATCAAGAAACAGTACCGGTGGCCACAGTCATCCCATTCTGTACAATATGTGGTGAAATGATCAAATCGAATGTGGTTCACCATTTTTTCTCGAGGACCGAAAGATACTTTCGTTTGTGGAAGGAAGCGATGAACAAGCGAATCATGAGTGTTTGCGTGCTTTGAGTGAAGCTTTTTTTTCATTATACTCAGGACGAAGAATAGAGGAACTGAGGAATCGGATTCATCACAGCCAAAGACGGAATGATTTTACATGGCGCAAACTTAATATTGAATTGTATATGAAGAATGAAATGACCGGCCCTGCCGGTTTTACGACCTTGCTTTAGCTGAATCTCAGTTGATGCCGAATTCAAGTGTTTGTAACCATGGTTTGCGTTGATTGTATCTCATAGCGATACAATGTAAAATATAGTTGACCCCAGTTAAAGAACTCTCAAGGTCATGTAAAATTTAGTCTCTCATAGCCAGACTTTAACACCTATGATCTCGTACCTCGATGTGTTAAAGTCTGTTTTCAAGTTCATCGGCGTGTCATCGCTAGAATCTCATTATATAATCATTGTGGCTGTGTTTCTTAGGACAATGTTTCCCTTATATGTATTTTCCAATTTCTGTCACTCGTCACACCCCCTGCTTTTGGGTCATAAACCTGTATAACTCGCACGCTTAAGTCTCGTTATGGAATTCAAATTTAGAATTGCTATTTCTTCGGTGTTTTGTACTTATAAGGTAAATTCTTGAACAATCTTCCTGAATCTCGCTCGCCCGTCACTTTAACCTTCCTCTATATTATTCTGAGTCTATTCGCCCTCTGTGTCCTTGTCTACCTCTAGGGTGTGAATTCGGCGTCCTGCTATTGATGGACGAACCGGGTCGTCCCGCCATGCGTATTCTTCGATTATTTTGGCTTTCCTGCGCATTTCAGTTTTGCACTTGCCATTGACGTTCCCTTCAGCTTCATGCTTATTTACATCACTCCGCTCTGTAATAGCAACAAAAGCAAATTCAATTGAGATGAAGTGGGCTAACAAACGCCAGTTACGGATTTTGGGTGTCGGGGGCTTATTCGAGAGACAACAAATACACCGACAAAGTAGGGATCGGCACCGTACCGTATACGGTACGGCCCGTACACTTTACGGCGCTTTACGGCGATTACCCCGACGTAACCGTAACCGTATTGGTCAACTTGGGGGCCTATACGGGACGGTACGGCAATGTTTTACGGGGTGTTTACGGGGGTCATACGGCCGTACCACTTTTTACCCACTTATTTGGCTTAGGAAGGGTCAATTTCAGCTGCGGGGAGCTAGTGGAAGGTAAGGTTTTGATATTTGAACAGTTTTCGGGCACGGTTGTGTGGACGCTGACCGTATTTGCATGCAACGTGTTGGCGAATGCACTGAGCCAGACCACCCGGCACAACCCGGCACATCAGTATTCAGCCGAAATGATGGGACGAAAAGGTAAATGGATAGCCGACAGAGTATAGGCGAGCTGCTGATACATCCGAGTCTGAGCCGAAGCCTGATAATCACGCTTCAGCGGGATGATGTGGATACGGGCCGTACAACGCCGTACGCGGCCGTACAATACGGCTTCATACGGCAGTCGTGACGGCGCCTCCCGTACCGTAAGGATGGGCCTCGAGACCCTGTACGGGACGGCTACGGGTGCCGTAATTGTACGGGGCCGTACAACTGTATTTTACGGTTACGGTGCCGATCCCTACGACAAAGGAACCGACACAGAATCTACCTCATTCTTATGGATGGACATGTATCCCGGGACCCGAACAACGGGTACCGTCGTACTTGAGCGCGACGACGTTGCCATAAAAACGGTTGTTTCAACGTGGTGTCGTCCGGTGATCTTTGACCGACGCCAATGAAAACTAGAGAACGCCGAGGGTCGCAAGTTTGAAGGTACGAGATGGGTGGAAGACAAAGAGTCGAAACAAAAATTACAATTCAGGTAAGTTCAATTTGAGTACAAAGAGGTAGCGGTGGCTTCAGCACAATGAAATATGTGTGCAATGGAGGATGTCCGACTCTGCATACGTGCGCGCTGACTTCAAGACAGGGTAGTTTTGTACTATGAAACAAAATTAGCATTGGGCACCAGGATTTGGAACGTGGTAAGCAATTTGAGGCTCTGTTTATATCAATGGATTCAGAAGAGATGCAATAGATGGCGATGGGAACGAACCGGCGCGCCGAGGTTTCATTGAGTAGAAGCTCAATACCGCTCAAGCCGTCAGTTAGCACGAGCTCTTCTATAGCCAGCCGTTGCCGCGTGAGGGAGGTTCCATTCAAACCCGTAGACTGGAAGCCTATCCCACTTAGAGGGCAGCTTGGACTCCCATTCCAGTATAGTGCGCTCAGAATAGTACGAGTGCATCTCCCCGGTGTTTAGGCCTAAAACTGAGACGGCGGAGGTTGTTTTGGAAGCGAATTCTGATCATACGTATCAAGGTAGGTACGGCGTCAATTTCGTCCAAGGCGCTTGGATGTGTCCTTGAATGACCGCCATCGACTAACCTCAAGAAGCGAAGATGGGGAACTAATGTCATGTCAGACAACTCCTGGAATAAGGAATCGTTGACGAGCTCCGGATGACAGAAATCAAGCTCCAAATGAAGGAGAGACGGACAAGCTCGAAGATGGTTGATCAGAACGGCAGAGGAGTAGGGAACCGGGAGCGCTAACTCCAAAGTTGTCGAGGAATGGACAACGCGGGTAGGAACCGCGCGAGGTCTGCATGGAAGCGCTCGCTGGCTTCCGACAAACAGGGAGTGTTCCAAGAGCTTCCGTAGAGGTGCAATCGAGTAAGATTCGGGCAGTTGACGCCCTCGAAAGCTTCAATCCCGGGGACCCAACTCCAAGGGACGATATAGTGAAAATAGGTGAGTTCGTGCAATTCGACACGTCCAGTGTCGGAAATGTGAGGGAGGAATACCCCTCCCAAGGACAGGCTGGGTAAGCGAGCTGAGACGGCGCAAATGAGAGGAAGGGATATCCCATTCGCCGCGAGCTGTATTCAGCTCGGAATACACGGTCAACGAAGACCAGGGAACGTGGAGTGTGGTGCTCAGGCTCAAGCGTCTGAATCAACGTCAAAGTTGTTATTCCTCTCTCGATATGGAGTTCTGGTTGTAGCTGGTTTTGGTCCAAGCTTGGCAAACCAGGCGGGTAAGCCGTTGACGAGGGGTATTCTCCTACGAACCAATGAGCTCCGACAATATACAGCTCGTCGATATCGGGTATCGCAGCAGACTGAGAAAAAAGCGATCGGTTTGGCAATGCCGGTTGAGAATAGACGTCGTGGATGGTCAAGCGCCGAATGCGCTTAATAGGCGGGTTACGGATTGGCTGTCGAAATACAGACTGCAGAAGATCGTGGTCCGTTCGGGTGTCGTCAGCGGACATGACAAGTTCGAGGATGTTCGACGAAGTGACATAGCTCAGCTGGGCCTTCCTTGCGGCGATAGGGACCGCCAGAGTCACGCAGATCTACCGGGTTCCATAAAGCAGCTGCTGGGGGAAGCAGTCAGCAATGTTCTCCATTGCTTGCAAACTTGCGTCAGCGTGCGCAGAGTGAGCTCCGGCCAACCAGTGCGACGGTCGCAGGCCAATCCAAAGATCTCATTCCATAGCTCGTCAGGAACACGACCAATGGAACTTAAGCCATACGATGACCCCAGTAGTATATGCTTGGCGCACCTGCCCTAAATTTCGCAAGCTCCAACTTCTTTCGCAACTCATGGACCAGTTGATCATAATCGGATAATAGGGCTGCCCCCGTAGGGATCCAGTCGGAAATGCGAAGCTCGTCGGCGGAGAGATTTGAGGTTAGCGATCCAGATAGACGAAGTTCTACGAAGCAATCCCGATCGATGGCTATCGAGGTCCTGCGGTATATGATACCTGGACGGCTGGCGCCTTCATCGGATGTTCGAAGCGGGGGGATTGCATATCAGACCTAGGAAAATATAAAACGCATTGAAAACCGAGGAGAAAACACATAAGAGCGCACAGTACAAGGTCCCAGTTTGTCTGGCGTTCCTCAGCGACAACAACCACTCTCTAAAAACAAAGTTAGCTGGTTACGGACTCATTCGCGCCGACGGTTACGGAAGGGTTCCCGTCAGTTCCCTCGCCATCGGGTTCAGACCAGGAAGACGGGGCTACTGCGAAACGGGGTAACTGATCATGAATCGGAAACGGAGAGGACGAGATTTTACGATGGTCCCCAGGTTCCCTGCTCTCCCTCCGTCCAGGCGTTGCATTGGACGTTCAGCTGCGCCATTTGGTGTTGTACGCGTAAAAGAGCACTGAGAGAGATGTAAAAGTGGAAGAAAGGTCAATGCAAAACAATTCCCACTGTTAAACCTTGGCTCTAAGAACGCGCAATAACCGCCAGAGTTTAGGAGACAGCAATAAAATTAACAACGGAAGAAGATGGACTGCCATCAGCAGAAGTCGAGTCACTGAGAAGCAGCACAATCGCGCAGCAATTGAACCTGATCGTTCTTCTTGTTCTCGGAAATATTCTTGCTTCCAAACTCACGCTTTATCAGAGCAGTCACGAAGAAGCAGCAAGCTGTGCTTTGTATATGTACGTGTTTTTTTGATGCGCAGTTTCGTCCGCGTGATCCGTGGTGATGGAGGCATTGATGCGCCTGATTTCGAATATAAACACACACACACACACACGACGGTCGTTCGCGCATCAATTCGGATTACCGATGAATCTTAGATGTGGACGCTGCTGCGTGTTTTTTCCTTCGCATATATTTGGTCTATTCTTGGGGTTGGTGAGCCCGTGGTAGTTGTAATGCCTGTTTCTACACAGGGCCTCTTATCTTGATCTTATCGCTCATTATGCCCTGACTGCAAAATTGTATCAAACTGTAACGAATCCTCTGCATGTATCCACTGTTAGGTCGCGCGGACCAATTCGACATAATAAAAGACAATCTGGCAATATCATTCTGGGTCCTGGGACGAGCAAGGTTTGGACCACCGGCGCGGATATACGGTGCAGCGGCACCAAAGAAGTTAGCCTTTGGGTTCAGGGTCCTGTGTCTTCGCCGTCGCATTTGATATCAGCTTCTATTGATTCAAATACATATGTCCGCTCAATCGCCCACCTAGAAATTTGGGTACTGTTGATTTGTCGAATGCTGCCCCCGCCTCGCTTTGAATCCTCATGCAGTCGCAGGCGCCTGGACGCTTTCGAAAAGTCGCGTTGTCGACACCTCGCAACCCGTGCCTCTTCGACCTCGTAAAGTCAACAACACAAACACAGGATTTCTGGCGCGTAAGTACAAAGCTGCCATGTCTGGGCCTACGCACCGAGCTCTTGCTTTGCCTTGCGACACGTGTGACAGAATGGTAACACATTTTTTCAACCACTTTCTCCAGCCACCTTGTCATGAATCTGGCGGGTTTCAAGCGCCGGATTCTTAGCCCCTATATAAATGCCCCACAACAGATTTGAGCTCTAGATACGGTGTAAAAGGGCGGAAATGTGATTATATAATCCGAATTCTACGAATTTCTACCGTTGACACGCCGGTCACCTTAAGAATGGACTATGTAAACTTGCCAGCGTCGATGTACATGTTACTGACAATAAAGAAAATATGCGGACAAAGTAGGCAGGTCGTGAGTAGTTGGATCCATATAATCAGCGCGCCTGGTCCCCATTGTACTTCAGGACGACTACATTGCCAAGAAAAGGTTTTTTCCCGCGAGTCCAGTTGTAATGCGCTGAACAGCTCGATTGACGTGACGCTCGGAATCATAGAACAAATGCAAAGGAAAACGAAGAAGATCTTCGTTGAGAGCTCTTTGGAGCACGATGCTGTTGGGGCTTCCTTTTGCAGTAAGGTTCGAGCATAGGAACGGGACAAGCACCGCCGGAAGGGCGCAGGTTAACAGTAATCATTCTGGGGTGGTCTAAAAAACTCAGGGACGTGCAAATTGTGGACCTAATGTCGTCCACACACCTTCGTCCATTGGAAGAAATATGGCTTGTACTGAGCGCTGCCATCTTATGTGTGTAGACGTCGCGATGGTATCGGAGTTGGGCACTGTCGCCACCGAGCGACATT